>JAANYP010001738.1:414575-451813 GCA_020465985.1 Centrapalus pauciflorus | reverse complement strand
GCTCGGGGGTCTTGTTTGAGACCATAGAGAGCTTGGTCAACTTATAGACAAAACCTGGTATGTTGTTCATTTCCAAACCTGGGGCTGCTTGACATAAAATTCTTCTTGCAGCGGCCTAGGGCAAAAAATGCACGCTGCACATCCAGTTGAATACCTTAATTTGCTCTTAGAGCCCTGCGTAGGCTAGAATACAAACCGACTGCTTATAGCTCGGGCCACAGGAGCAAAGTGTTTCATGATAAGCAATTCCTTCCTCCTTGTCTGCTAGCCCTGAGCAAACCAGTTCCTTGCCTGATTTATACATTACATGACCTTGCTAATAAAGCTTTATTAATGAAAATCCCATTTTAGTGCCAAATTATTAAGGTTTTTAACTTTTAGGAGCAGGGACCAAGCTTCCCATACATTGCTTTATCTCAAACTGATTGAGCTCTTCTTGCATGGCACGTGATCCAATTGGCATCTTTTAATGCTTCATCACCTTATTTGGCTCCATCAGAATGAAACCAAAACTAGAGAACATACAAAAGTTCCCTAAGCTGTCCCCCCGTGCTTTGTATCCCTTTGTGATGTCACCAATTATTTGATCATTGGGGTGACACCTGATCCCACTTAGCGCTTCATTTTTCAATGCTGATTCACCTGAGTTGTTTAACATCTTCAGCGGGTCCTGTTGAACAGCTCTCAAGATTTTCAGACAACACTGTTGTCCTTGCGCCTGTTCACTTGTTGAACATGTCTGACCCTGTTGAACCATATCAGCAGAGGAACTCGGGAAAATCAGCATTGATAGGTTCTGGACTGCAGTCTTTAATTAAGTCATTACATTATTCACCAGGGTGTATTGACATAATCATCATCTGTCCCTCATGATTAACACAGGTCCTACACTGGGTTTGTCTAGTGGAAGCTTTTGCGTCCCTCTTCATTGTTTGAATGCACAGATAATCAAAGTTAACGTTCTCTGAAACTGCTTCAGGAAAAGCTTTTGGTGGAGGCATTCTTGGACTCTGCAAAAGGGGTGACATTGATAGATTCATCTATCACCTTTTTTGTGTTGTATACTCGTAGGCTTTGGAGATAGCAGAGTAGCCAACAAACACCCCTTCATCAGCTTTAGGTCAAAATTTGACAGCGGTCTCTTCTGATTCCGCATGAAACAGGGACATCCAAAACACATGGAAAAATGACAATTTGGCTTCCTCCCGAGCCGCTCATAGGGAGTCTTGTTGAATTCTTTTCACCACTACGGCTCTGTTTTGGTGAAGCAGCGCCAGTTAGTGTTAACAAGCTTCAAGCCCCAAATGATGAAGGTAAAACCTGATGCCACACAGCATGGTTCTGGCCGCTTCAATGAGGAGTCGGTTTCTCCTTCAGCAACCTCCATTTTGTTGAGGTAGTTCTTACTGACTGAAACTTTTGGTGATTCCTTCTCTTCACACGAAAGTCTTCAAGGAGTACTGTTCCTGAACTCAGTTACCATGATCACTTCTAAGCTGCTTTACTTGGGCAGAGTTTCAGCAATTTCCAATCTTTTGTGACAAATCCCAATAATCTCTCTAGCAGGCCTTCCCTTTGCTCTTTAGAGACAAATCACCCAGTGTGTAACTGACAGAAACTCCATCAACCATTACAAGGAAGTTCTTCTTCCTCTAGACTTGGGACTATTAACAGGTAACAGGTCCAAACAAGTCCATATGGATTAAGAAGAGTGGAGTATCAATAGAGAAATTATGTTTGGATTTAAAAGATGTTTTTCTCTGCTTGCCTTTCTCACAAGCTGTGCATAATCTATCCTTAGCAAAAGTCATAGAAGGTAAACCTGTCACCAACTCTTTCTTACAGAGTTTGTTGATGTTCTTGAAGTTTAGATGTGACAGTCTTCTGTGCCATAGCCAGTTTAGATCAGCATTTGTTCTTGTGAGAAAACAGGTTTCAGTTGAGGGATCAGCAGAATGCATATCCACAACATATACACCTTTCTTTCGTTGAGCACATAGCACAACTTTGCCTTGGGAATCCAATATGTAACCCAGGTGCTCATCAAAGTTAACCTTGTAGCCAGCATCACACAGTTGGCTTATGCTAACAAGGTTGTGTTTTAGCTCAACCACATAGGCTACTCTTTTGAACACTGCAGCACCAGCTTTAAGAGTTCCATATCCCTCAGTGGATCCCTGTACATTGTCACCAAAGGTGACTTTTGGCCCTTTTTCAGGCCTGAGTTCACTCAACAATTCTTTACAACCTGTCATGTGCCCTGAGCAGCCACTATCCAAGTACCAAACCTGGGAAGGTTGTTTTTCCTGCAGAGTGATAAGAGAATTATTAGTCATTTTTAGGGGAACTCATCACAGAGATGAGTTCTCCTACTTCATCAACATTTGTTGATGGACTTGAAATATCCACACTAATATTCCCTATTTGAATGGTATCAGCTTGAATACCATTTTCAGTGACTGTGACATTTCCAACACTGCTTGTAACAGCTGTGGTGGAAACAACAGAGTCAACAGGCCTCATGTCCTCAGATTCAGGACAATCCTTGGCCAGATGTGTCTTCTTCCCACATTTGTAACATTTTCTCTTTTTAGGGTTTTTGGAAGAAGATCTTTCAGAAACACATTCTGAGTTATTTTTGTTGATTCTTTCAGCAGTTTTAGCAGTTTTATTACTTTTTGTTGAATCAACAGCTTGAGTGGATAGTTCAATAGCCACAGCTTTGGCTGCCTCTTCTTTCCTCTTTTTAGGAGGACAGATGTCAAAGACAGGGAGCTTGATTGGTTTTTGAGCTTCCACAGGTTTGGGAAACTTATTCCCAATTATCTCAGTTTGAGCAATGACTTTCCCTTTGCCCCTACTGAATTGTGATTTATGCTGCCTATCAGCATATTCACTGTGTCTGGTTTTGAAAAACTTATTCTTATTTAAAACCAGTTTACCACTATGATTTGAAAACTTATTTGAAATCACAGCAGTTTTGTTTTCAACATGAGACTTACCCTTGTTGAAAACAGGTTGCTTACTTTTTGGAAACTTGTTTTCAAAGTGTTTAGCACCAAAAGGATTAACATGCTTTTTACCATCAGCTTTGGACTCAGAACCTGTTTTGTCAACAGGTTTAATATCCACAACTTCAGTTTGAACATGTTTTCCATAGAATGTATCTCTGCTTAAAATATAATCTGGAATTAAACGCCTAGCGAGTAACAGATTTAAAAGCACAGACAAACATATATTACATGATCAACACAAATATCGGCTCAAATTCAACATGTGTAGCATTACGACTCGCTCGATTTAGCATACACGAATTAGGTATTGTTACCGGCTCGCCCGATAACAAGTACACGGCGTACGACTCGCTCGGTTAGCACGTGTACAAAACATGCGGCTCGCCCGCCATACAACTCGGAAGCACACAGCAACCTCGCTTAATCCACATAATACACAGTATGCATACTGGGGAAAAGGGTTCTCAGATATCGGCTCAATGCAACAAAATAAATAACAACATTCAAGGCTAAGCATGGTAGTTAAAGAATAATCATGGCAATAGAAACGAAAGAGATATCCAGTGCAAGCATATCATTTATGATCATTTGCGAAATTAAATCAATTACTCACAGTGCCCGCAATCTGTACTCGCCAAGCGACTATCCAATATCAGCTGAAAGCACTACCGAGAGTCACACGTCTCAACTGAACCACTAGAATCCTGATATAGAAGTACATCGTCTATTTATCAATATCTCTGACTTTACAAATTTTTATGTCCTCCGTCTATTTATTTACTTGGAGTTCTATAACTGATTCAAAAATAATGAATTATTTGTTTAAAGGTTACACTTTTATTGATAATTATTTATTCGCAATTGGGGTTATTATATTTAGTAAATTTCCCTTGAAAAGAACGACTTACTAATTATTCTATAAGAGACCTTATATAAATTCCATCCAAATAGATTAAAAGAAATCCACTAGTCTCAATCATTAAATTTACATACACCTAAAAATCAACTATACATTAACCCAACTACTTAGCACAAATTTTTAACTAAATAATTAACTCAAATTACTTAATTATAAACGATGCAATATTATTATTATTAGAGTTTATTAAGCAAATACTAAACTCTCATATAAAAGTAATTGATTAATCATATCAAATTTTAAATTAAAATCCTTTTAAACTTGCATTAATCATATTATTAATAATTAACTCTATACTACTTCAACCCACATGTAAACCTAATATAACTTAATGGATAACCCATCTAAATTTAAATAAATTAAATCTAACCAATTAAACTCTAATCTATATATTTTAGCCCCATTTAAAATAAAATACCAAACCCATTTAATTATGAGAAAACCCAAAATATAAACCCTTAACCTAGCGTATAAACCCTAATTTATTTAAATCAGCCCAACCCAAATAAAATAAAATAAAATAATAAACAACCCAAACCAATAACTAATTGAGCCCAATGAAATTATAAGAATTAGAAAAAAAAAACTAAAAGCCCAAAAAAAGGGGTAAAAGAACAACAAAATAAAATTTGAAACCCTAATCTAATTCCTCTCTATTCTTGGTACACAAGCAGAGAAGAAAAGAAGAAGAAGAAGGCAGTAGCCTTCTGCCGCCGCCGACCGCCGACCGCCGGCCTAGACTCCGGCGCCGGTCCGACCACCATCAAACACCACTCTACACACCTCTCCCCTCTCCCTCTTGGATTTCGGCCACGACACTCTACCCCTCGTCTGAAACCCAGATCGAAAGAAGAAAGGAAGATGAACAGACAATGAGGCGCCGACTGGCTGTCACCGCCGCCGTGCAGGTCGCCGGCGATGGGGTCTTCAGCGCCGGCCATACCTCCTCACCACACACTCAACATTTTACTCCCTCAATCTTCTCGATGGAAAACAGAAAACGAGCAAACAATCAGGCCGCAGAGAGGCAGCGGCGCCGCTGCTGTCGCCGGCCGATGCCCTCGCCGCCGGTCTCAACTCCACCAATACATCCACACAACCCAAACTACTTGATTCCACATTGTTAGGCACAAAAAGGCCTCAGTCAAACCTGTTCTACATCTGAGGGGGAGATTTATAATCAAACCTGTTGATGCATTTGAAGGTTGAATTTAAGGCATGTTATATGTCTTATTGAAACCTGAAAATGATTTGCAATATCAGTCTAAAGCTGTTCTATATGTTGCATGTGTTGCAACTAAGACAGTTTGTCCAAGCTGCTTTGTCTGCTGAACAGGCTGGACATAAACTGTCTACGCTGCTCTACACTGTTGAGCAGCTTGGGCAATTTTAAAGTGTTCTGTTCTTTGTGAACAGAACCTGTTCTTTGTGAACAGGCTAAACACTTTATGGAAATATGTTTCCAAGTCATCATGTATTGTTTTTTGACTACAAAGATCAGGTTTACAAAGTCGCAAGACAAAGTTGGAAAAGCAGAGAACTGCTCAGCCTGCCCCGGACGCCTGTTCTGTAACATGAAGACAAAAGGTTATTTGAAAAAGGTGACAGACCTTTTTCTTATATCAAAATAGGCCTTTACAAGGAAGAAAGACGCAAAGTTGACATTCCTAAATTAGTTAAAGGCAATGCAACAGTAGACAAAGTGAAAAGACAAAAAGTTCTGCACATGTGAAGACAAGTCTGCTTTTCAGAAAAGTGCAGAAAAGGTTATGTTGTCTTTTCAACAAGACTTCTCCTTTTTCATTTCGTCCAATGAAGATGTTTCTCTTAGATCCTCTGAATGGGTATAAAAGGAAGCTTCTAAGGACAGAAAGAAGGGTGAAGAAAGCTAAGTGCTGAAACCAAGAGTGAACGTGCAAGTGTGATTTTCATGCATGCAAGCCTTCTGTGTAAATCAGTATCTGTGTGTCTAAGCTGTTTTACATAAGCTGTTCCATTAAGTCTTGTAAACACAGTGAGTGCTTCTTAGTGAGTGTATTCATTGTATACAAGTTTGAGTTTATCTTAGACTAGTGAACATACTGTTGTATCTGTCATCTCAGCTTGAACTATTCTGCATTCAAGCTTGTTTGTAATTAACAAATTGTTGATAATACATACAAACATTGAGAAAATAGTGTGTAGTTTTTTAAATAGCTGTATTCACCCCCCCCTCTACAGCTTAAAGCTATATACTTTGGGAACCTCTCGGGACCTACACACATTTTATTCACTGATTTGAATTATTTTATGTAAGTTTTTGATTTATTAACCAAAACCCATGAAATGTTCTTTCATTCCTCTTGAAATTCTAGAACCAATTTATGAAGGTATTGTATATCATTGTTTCAGATGACGGCTTACCCCGGTTGTGGGAGCAAATTTTCAGGTTTAGCTGATAAGAGAAAGACGTCAGCTTCAGGATCTAGAGTTTGAGCATTTATGGTATCAGAATGACTTCCGCCTTTACTCTGATTATATTTGGTACTTGGGTAGATCCCTAGACTTTCAATTTTGGTTGTAATAATTAGTGTTATATTTTAGCGCACTCTGAATGTGGTGGTTTTAGTTTATTTATGTATTGAAATTGAAGTTTGAGATTAGAACGCTTTATTCTATTACTTCGAGGAATATGTTGCATAATTATAGTAAAAGCGCCGCGTTATTAGAACGGGGCATTTCAGGTTGTTCGTTTTCCATCGAAAACACTTCAAATTAGACTGATTGGTCTTTTTTTTCCATTTAGTTAACTATTTCGCTCGAAAAATTTAAGAACCTCCATGCATCACCACAAATGCATCAAAATCTCGCGTGATGCATCATTATTTTCAGGTGATGCATCAAATTTCCACGTGATGCAACGACTTCATGGTGTGATGCATTACGAATTTTTACGATGCATTGTGGTTCTCCGATATTTTTCGATGCATATAGGTTCTCTATTGAACCCACCCATATATATATATATATATATATATATATATATATATATATATATATATATATATATATATTTATATGAAACATTAAATAACTAAAACTAAAATTAATAAAAAACTGGAAAAAATAAAAAAAAAATTGTTGTATTTGTTTCCAGTTAAATAATAATATTAATATTTTTATTATTTTTTATATCTATTCGTTTTATTAAAATAAAGAGTTGGTAATGATTTGTAATTAAAAGAGTCAAAAGTGTAAATATAAACAAGGGCAAAATGAGCATTTCAATTAAAATTAATTGATAATGGACTAATTTTGAAAGTAAACTTTGATGATAATGACTGATTTTGCAAAATTGAAAGTTTAGGGACCAAATCCAAAGTTTGATACAAACCACAAGAACCATTTTTGTAATTAACTCTTTTGAATATGATATATATAATATTATAATACAAAAAATATACATATATTAGGAAAACATAAAATTTTTTATAATTGATGAGAGTAATCGTCATAAAAGATCATATTATTACATTATAAAGTAAATTACAAAAATGTCTCTGTGGTTTGGTCAAAATTATGGATTTAGTCCATGGTCTTTAAAGATTGCATAAATGGTCCCTAAAAATACTATTTACTTACAAATATGGTCTCTCTTTCTTTTAATTTTTTTTAAATGACGGTTTTGCCCTTTTCTCAATAACAAATTTGGTCTCCCAACTATGTAATTTATTTTCAGTTTTAGTCCTTATCGTACATTTCTACTTTTTGTTTAAATATTAAATGTTAACTTAAAATTTTCATTATTATTATTATTGTTTATCTCTTAAAATATTTATTAAATTTGTCATTATTTTTATTTTTATCTTTATATTTATTTAATTTAAATCACTTTTATATATCCAATTTATTAATTAAAGTTTTATTCATCTTACGTTTATTTGTAAAAATATTTACACATTTTTATCTTTTATATGTTTGCATCTAATTATAGAATTTATCTTAATATATTTTTATTTAATTATAATTTCTATAACAAAATAATAAACTTAGGGACAGTTTAATTTAACTATTTTGTTACATATAGTGGCGCTCAACCTATCTATGATTCTAATTATTTTGGGGTTTTATTCATTTTGATTTAAATATATTTATTGTAATACATTTTACTGATTTATTCGTTTTATTATGATCATTTTGTTACATGAAAATGTCTCTATTTTTATTCTGATTATTTTATTACATTGATATGCATGATTTAATTATAAAATATACAAACCAAAATGTATCTAACTAAACAAAACATATAAATGTTTATGTTAAGTTTATATAGTTTATATATTTACTTAAAAATTACAGTTAATTCGAAATGTATTAGCGTTACAATTTATTTAAGAAAAAAATGAATCAAAAGTTTATATATTTATTATTGAAAATAATAATTAAGTCGAAATGTATTAACGTACCAAAATATTTAACTAAAAAGGAATAAACGTTAAGTTTATATATTTTTATTAGAAATTATAATTAAATCAAAATGTAGTAAGTAACGAAATAGTCAAAACAAATTGAATAAAATACTAAAAATACTAAATTTTAAGTTAATGAATTAATATAACAAAATATTAAATTGAAATTGAAAAAAATACTGAATTTGAATACAAACATATTGAAAAATATAATTAAATCGAAGTATATTAATTTAATGAAATAGTTAGATGAAAACATATAAAATACAAAAATGTATAATAAATGAAACACAAGATAAAATATTTTTTTTAAATAATTAAATTGAATATATAAAAAAACATAAATAAAATATTCTAATGGGATAATTTTTAATAAATATAGAATATATATTTTAAAAAATAAAAATGTATAACTAATAATAATAATTAATTTTTTTAATTAGCATTTAAAATTTAAACAAAACTAAAATTAATAAGGACTAAAACTGAAAATAAATTACATAGTTGAGGGACTAAAATTGTTATTGAGAAAAAGGGCAAAATCGTCATTTAAAAAAAAGTTAAGAGAAAGAAGAATCATTTCTACAAGTAAATAGTGTTTTGAGGGACCATTTATGCAATTTTTAAAGACCAGGGACCAAATCCATAATTTCGACCAAACCACAAGAACCATTTTTATAATTTACTCTATTATAAAATTTTATTACATTTCGAGAATAAAAGGAAAGTGCGTCCTATCATTGAATGAACATTCATAAAATGAAAGAATCGTATTCCTTACATAACGGGTCATTTCATTCTTGTAGCATAAACAAACATGTTTTTTTCTTCATTACCACGTAATAATTCATTCCATCCGGCTTTCATTTCAGCATACCAAACGCTACCCAAATTTTAAAATTGAACACCACACAAAAAACACAAATCTAAACACTAATTTTATTTGTCCGAAAAAGTTCGTGGGAGTCACATATGCAAGTTTATTGCCTTCGAAGTTTTAACAACAAAGTTAATTGCCTTTCACATTCAAAAGCATCCTTTTGGTTATCTTCTAAGTGTAGTTTTACCATATATACTTGATTGCTATGCCATTGCAATACGGATAATAAACGCATAAGTAACTCAGTGGCTAGGGATATAGAATCTAAAGTAGGTATACCAAATTCCCGATATCAAACTTAGACACATGTCGATTTGGCTTCGTGCAAGGCCATCGCAGCAGGAAGAGGTCATTGTCACTTGAAAGAAAACGCTCTTTGTTTGTATAAGGTTCCAAACCTCTACGGATCCACTAGTCATCATCGCCTTTGAACTGGGAAACCAATGGCCTAACTATAGTCTATAACGGTGCGTTTGGTAGAGAGAATTAAGGCTGGGGAAATGGAAATAAGAGGAATTCTCATGTTAACAAACATGAGAGTTCCTAACATGAGAATTCCTCTTATTTCCATTTTCCTAGATTTAATTCTCTGTACCAAACATAGTGTAAGTCCATGTTGACACCGGTCAATAGGCATTACATTTTTTAAAAAAAAACAAACAAGACAAGTATACGAGAGGGGGTAGACACAAGAATTAACCCTACAATTCGCACCGGTGTGGATCCTACATCACCACGGATTTTGGCAACAGATTATGCCCATGACCCTCGAAGAATGCAGTCGGGCTTGGGCCACAACATTCACAAACAAAATGAATTGCTTAAAGCCTTGAAATCTTCCCAAAAGAAACATGAGTTTGCAAAAGGATACATATATTAAATGTTTGACCCGAACCCCCCACCCCCCATTAATCAAATATCACCAAACATTCACATTGTTGCCATGAGATGGCTTTTTTAAGGGCATCCAAACCATTAAATTGTCATTGATTCAATTGATATCACAACATTCTTACGATACCTTCACCAGCTAGAAACAAGTACCTTCCGGGGGTTGCACGAGTTTGCGATTGTGGGGAGACGCCATCTCTTTCTTCAAACGAGTCAGTATATCTTCCATTGTATACTCTCTCTGCCAGTTCCCCAGTATCCCAAACTTCTTTGGTTCCACCTGCAAAAGAAAACCAAGAAAAGCAACCCTTTTCAATAACCCAAAAGACAATAAAGCATGATGCAACATATCAAGATTTGAAAATTAAAGCAAATTAATAGGTAATATCCACTAAAATTGACGAGGCAAAGAGTAATAGGCTTTTTTACCACTCCGGTTTCATGGTTGACACAAGTCATGTTAACCCGAGAATGAAAACGGACGCTAGGAGGCTTCTCTGGGTAATCTTTGTCACAGAATAGCTTCAATTGGTAAATCCGGCCTTCGTGTACGGACTGAAAACATACGAAAAGAAGGTTATTAGTAATTTTTTTATGTTCAGTAATGAATGTGTGATCTAATTCTAAAACATGTTTCGCACAAGCTCAAGCAACAAAATTGCTAATATATTTTGGCTCTTATAAACTATGCATCAAAATGCAGATCCTAGAACGCTGTATGCATGAAACCTTAAATTACATTGATGAAAAGAAAGTTGTTACATTGTGAGGGCCAATGATGGTGCCTGTCCAAGAACGCATATAAATGTCATCACCATCGTCCATTCCATAACTCACAGTACCATCTCCGATACCCTTTTCTCCACGCTCGAGCTCCTCCAACAATCTGAAATTTCGAGGGACTGCAAGAAACTTCAAACACTTAAAAGATGATGTCTTACAAGGAACACCGATTCACTATATAAGTATCAAAAGTATGGAGAAATGGTTCTAACTTATTGGCACGATAAAAGCTTCGATCTTGGAGCAGGATACACAAAAAATCAAAAACACATTCTTGAAGCATAAATCAACCATTGTACAACACATTCAAACAGCCATTGATCACAATCATATCAAACAAACAAAGAAGCCAGAAGCCACTCCTATAAAAAAGCAAAAGATACTGAAAAACAAGCATACCTACAATGAATTTTAGATGTGCAATTTCAAGGTGATACATGAGATTTAAGAATCAAAATCAGATGCGATTCTAGCGGTTGCAAAAATGCTGTTTTAACCTTCAAATTTGAATTAGAAATTCATCAAACAAAAAAAGGAATTCATCAACTCAACTTTCAAATTAAAAACATCCATCTATAATCAACTAATTGAAGAAACTTCAAAAACCCTATCTATAACATAAGTTCCAACAGGAAACGTAAATTAAGAATACAAACACACAACATATGAACATCGAGCTAGGGTTCTGTAAAAGTTGAACGTAATACGTAATATTCCTAGCTACAAACGCAATTAAAGAATCAATCTGGAAGCTCCATAAACGAATCAAAATGAAAATTGGGAAGATCGAAAGCGAGAGATTGAAGGTGAGTTTGGTTGAATCAAAGAAACTTACCGACGATACTCGATCCTCCTGAGCCAAGCGTCATGGATCGAATATAGAATCTGTTTGGTCTGCTGTGATTTGAAGAAATCGATTTGATCGAACGAAGAACACACAGGAGACGATGATTGATGAAGAACCGAAGAAAGGATCTAAAGAAGGAAAAAGGCGAGTGGGGGAATAAAGAAAGGAAAAAATAAAAAAAAGATACGCTCCCAAAACCCAAAAATAAAAACCTATTATTATTATTTTTTTTTAAAATTTAATTATGAAAAAAATCGACATGTAATTCTGTTTTTTGGGTATTTATTTTCTAAAATCTTTTTAAGTTAACGTTTTTCTGATTTTATAAAATTTAACTAAAAATTTAATTTTTCAGTTAGTTAAAAAACCCGATTTCAAAAATAATAATAATTTTATTATTAAAAAATACTGGTCTTTTTAAGATAAATTGTCAACGAGTTAAAAATGCATTTGATCCATAAAATATTTTCTAATGGATGAAATTTGGCAAAGGAAAGTTGATACAATAAAAGAATAGACGAATTGAAATCAATAATGTGTTTAGTTATCAGGAAATCCACATGAATTTAAATAGAAAAGTTTCAGAGCGGAAACGGAGCTCCCAGGGTTGGCTAGTGATGAGGCCAAAATTTCAAAGTGGGATAAGGCTCTTTATTCCTTTTGAAAAATAGTTTTCTTTTTCTCATTTTCTTTAAATGCCTTGATTTTTTTCTGACTGTTTAATACTCACGAAATATTGTCTTATTCAAAATTATACATGTGACTTGTATAGCTGGAAATTAACATATAAATGGAACAATGATCTTAACAGTAAGAAAAAAGAACGGTGACTTAAATTATAAATTGAAGAAAAGAAAGTTGATAATATAAAATCATTCATTAAAGTATTATTATTTTACCAGCTTAATAGGCAATAAATAAAAAATATATAATTTTAAATAAGACGAAATATATCTAGAGACTTAAATGGTCAGAAAAAATTCAATAAATTAATCGTAAAATATAAAAAATGATTTTCGACATTAACCCTTTCAAAAACTTCAAATATTATCCTCAACTCATTTTTTTGAGTGGGATTACATTATGTTGTTTTAACATTAAATTTTAAATGCAATAACTTATAAATATAACAAATAAGTTATACATATATTCATATGGGAGGTTATTAAACATGTATAATTTATTTTTAATAGGATAATATAATTATATAATAATAAATAAATATAACATTGAACTGATTTCAGCAAGAATTTTGAAACAATTTATTAATGAAACTGAATTATATTTTTAAGCAGGCCGGCCCTGAGGGTGGGGGGCCACGCGCCCAGGGCATAAAGTCATTAACGGACATTATTTTACAATCTAATAACTAATATTTTAGGGTAACACATGTTTTTTTTAATATTTCAACCCAATATTTGACCACAACCTTTTAAAAATAGCATATTGTATTTTAAAAAAGACAAAAAAAAAAATTACATTGGCCAAAGTGCCAAACCTATATTTAAAAAATCGTACGTTGCAATTTAAATTTTTTAGAAAAACAACAATGGGCATAAAAATACTCAAGACCAGTCTTATTTTTAAGTTGTATATACGATAAAAAAATCTGAAAATCAATCAAATATATTTAATAACTTTATATTTTTCAATATATATTTAAGGTAACTAATCAAATTGATATTAATAATTATAATATATACGATCTAATGTATCGATCATGTAACACCCTCCCCGTTCCCGGAAATGCCACGCCAATACAATACATAGGTGACAATATCTCAATAACTCTATAACACATATGTCAGAAGATAATACCGATGACTATTAATTTAAACTTTCACATAATATCATTAACATACAATTCACTGGTTAATAACATCCCATAAGGCACGAACACGATCGACACTAACATAATCATTAACAAACGCAGTTGCAACAGCCTTCACATAACAGCAAGTCTCTGATCATCAACTCAGATACTGATCCCTTCTCTAACATCCTGAACATGGCAGACTCGAATACGTAAGCTCGGAAGCTCGTGAGTACGCAAGGGTTAGACTCTGCACAATAAACACATATCAATATAGCATGCGTACACATAGCACATACACACAACACAACTCTATCTCTGTCCCTGGCAATCAACATCATAATGCGGGTATGAAGACACAACATGAGATCCAAAGCCCTGCACACAGAATCACTAAAGGGGGACCCTTCCCCAGCTAACGACCGTGGCCGCGGTGGTTAGCTAAAACCCTGTAGCACTGGCGCGAACCGGCTACAGGCCCTGCCGTGTATACACGCCCCAAGGACTGTTAGGGACAGTCAACCCGCACGATCACACATCACGAATCACCGTCCGCATGGAACTCATCACGGACCCCCGGATTGTATCTCATCTCACGCACATATAACACATATATATGAACAGAATCATACCTGAAGTTTGTGTCCCTGTCTCACACACATTGCACAATATACACATACAATAACAGCTACACAGCTACGACTCGCAAAACGGTCCTGGGTTTGAAAAAGACTCGAGTACTCACCTGATCAATCCACTAATCCAGAAATCTCTGACTCGGCTCGGTTTGCTGACTTGTCCCTGAAATTACACGGATCCCAATTATTAACATGATTTCCAACATAAATAGAAAGCAGACCCGGACATGACACTTTAACCAAATTTCGAAGCCCAGACAAAACCCGACCCAAAAACAGTTCCAACAATATCCCGAAAACCCAACGAAATACGACCCAAAATCTCAAACGGAACCCAGCCCCGAAAACCCCCAAACCAGCCCCAACAGCCCCGGCCCAAAGGCCCCGAACGCGCCCGCGCTCCACCCCCGAACGCGCCCGCGCCCTGCCACCCACGTCGCGACCACGACCAGCCGTCGCGACCGCGACCGCGCTGGTCTTCTTCTTCCTCTGCTCGATTTTCAGCTTCTGCCGAGGAGGGATCAATCCTCCAAATACCGATTCAGCAACCAAAACTCACAAAATTTGTACAAAATCAACCCTTATAGCTCATAAGGCCATACCCACAATTTTAACACATTTATAACTCGAATCAAACCCAATAGAAGGAGCTTTCTTACCTCAAACTCAAGAACACTCAACAATGGAGATGAACTCAAATTCCAGCAACCAACTTTGAATTATTAAGGTTCCTTTCTTCTATTGCTTGCCTCACGTACACACACACAGTACACACACTAATTTCACACACATGCGTACGTTTCTAAATGAAGAAGGAAGGAAATGAAGACATGTATATATGTTATCCACTTTTAGACGGGTTCCGACCCCATAACCCAAACCCGATACCAGTTTTTAACAATTAAATTCTACTTAACCCATTTAAATCCACGAACCCATGAACACAATTAATCCACTAATATCACCACCCGGTGACACGTAACTCACAACCCGACACGTATAATCCACTACTCGGAAATCGGACCAACACGATAATAATTATTTAAACGTCTACTAAAATATTTACACGCAATTATCTCAGAAACGGGGTGTTATAGATCATGACCGAATATGTTGTAACATCCGTCTTTTGGACCTGGTACGTGTAATTATTTTAGTGGATAATTATCTTATTAATATTGGGTTGGTCCAATTATATCTCGTTTCGTGGATTGATACGTGTCGGGATTGGGCTTGCGTGTCATTGGGTTATAAATTTAACGGATGGATTATATTTTTGGGATCTCGAGATTAAATGGGTTAAATGGGCATTAATAGTGAAAATATGATATCGGGTTCGGGTTAATGGGTTCGGGACCGGCTAAATTAGAAACGTATATGTTTATGTTTATCTCCTCCCTCCCTTATCCATTTTGAGAAACCCCTAAGGTGTTTATGTGTGTGTTCTTGTGAGGAATTCCAGCAGAAGCAAGTCTTCAATCCGTAAATTGTTGTGAGACTTGGGTTTAACTTCATCATCTTCATCCTTGTTTGTTCTTGAGCAAAGAAGGTAAGTGAATCTCAATCTAGTTGCTTTAATTTGGGTTGTGCATATGAGAAGTGTTGTAATGGTTTCTGAGTTTGTAAAGTCATGTATATAGTATTCGTATGGGTTAATTGAGAGCTGAGTTCGTAATTGAAAGGAGTTATAACTCCTGGATAGAGCTGAAATCGCAGGTCAGGCATGGGGGTTTCGCGATGTCGCGGCGCGACCACCAGGGTCCCCGCGGCGCGACCAAGGGCCTGCAGTGAAAATCCGAATTGAGTCTCCTTTAAGGGTTGTGGGTCAAATTGGTATCGAGTTCCTTCGGGATTGTTCGGGCTGGGTTTTGTTTGGGTTTAGGGTCTCGTTGGGATTGCTTTGAGTCGAGTTTGAGTCGGGTTTCGGGTATTGATCGGGTTTTGGTTCCGTGGGGTTGTCGGGTTTGAATTGAGTCCGGGTTGTTGTGATTATGTGATTGATGCCATTCGGGATTGTGTTTAATCATTGGGATATCCGTGTGATTACAGGGACTAGCGGACCTCGAGCCGGATTCGATCAGGGTGTTCAGACCTCGGGAACTCAGTCAGGTGAGTACTCGAGTTCTTTTACAAACGTGCGCCGTCTTTTGTGCTTACAGTTGTGTAGCTATATTATGCGTGTTGTATATGTGAGACAGGGACGTGAATGAAACACCCTTCCAACTAAAATAGATGTTTCACGAACAATTAACAATAATTATCAGAATATAGTTGCGGAAATGTGGTCAAATTTAAAATTTTCAATATTCAAAAGTCATCAACATGATACTACCCACTTTGTCACCTAATAATGAGCAAAGTGTGGCGTATCATGGATCGAAGTAGATGGGGTCACAAATGTTAAACATTCAGATTATCTAACCATGCATAAAAGCTAAGTTTATTCTCGAGCATATACCAAGACGGGAGTCCACTAAATCCCCACCCCAAAGCTTTATCAAAGATGTACGACACGATGGAGCCGCTAGTCAATGTCCGATTCACTATCACTATGGTCTAGCATGACCCTTTCCTTTTTCCTGAAAGGTTAACAACAAAAAGGGGTCAACAAAGTTGAGTGAGTTACTAGATTAGCAAAGAATACGCAATATACATTCACGCAATGATAAGCAACGAGTGTGTTCGTTAACCAATATGATCAAGTGCTCAATTTAGGCTTAGAGCTAGCCCAACGTTATTGCTCGATTTAGACTTAGAGCTAGTCCAACGTCTTGCTCAATTTAGGCTTAGAGCTAGCCCAACATATTGCTCAATTGAGGCTTAGAGCTAGCCCAACATATTGCTCAATTTAGGCTTAGAGCTAGCCCAACATTATTGCTCAATTGAGGCTTAGAGCTAGCCCAACATATTCCATGGATATCCAGGTGAGGTGAATAGAAAACATACCAAGCATGATGAGGTCCAACGTGCCTCACACAAGCCCAGATAAATCATTCATATAGGGAATGAAAGCAAGTATGCAACAACTATCAACATGTCAACAGTTAGCTTCATAAGGTATTCAACAAAGTATAGCTCCACAAAGCACATCAAGTATAGTGAGGTCCAATGTGCCTCACATAAGCCCAAACAAGTCTTTCTTAGAAGAAAAGAAATCAAGTATGCAACAATTATCAATAGGTCAACCATAACTCCTCAAAGTATTCAACAATGTATGGCTTCACAAAGTATATCAAGTTTAATGAGGCCCGATGTGCCTCACATAAGCCCAAACAAATCTTCATAGAAGGAAATAAATCAAGTATGCAACAATTATCAATATGTCAGCACATAGCTCCTCAAGGTATTCAACGGGGCATAGCTTCACGATATGTATGCATCTCAAGGGTGGTGTGGTCCAACGTGCCTCACATAAGTCCAAATAATCATACATGTGAGAGTTGAGGATATGTATGCATCTACCATCAAAACATCAACAATCAGCTCAACTTCAGGTGAAATTCACCAGGTGAAGCATATCAAGTATGGCGAGGTCCAAGGTGACGCACGTATGCCCAAATACATCATACGTAGAAGAAACGAAATCAAGTATGCAACAATTATCAATATGTCAACAAATTGCTCCACAAAGTATTCAATGAGGTATGGCTTCACAGAGCCTATAAAATATAGTGAGGCCCGACGTGCCTCACATAAGCACAAAGAATCATACACGTGAGAATTGAGGGCACTTATGCATCTACTATCAAATATCGACAATAAACTCAACATATCAAGTAGGAGGAGGAGGTCCAAGGTGCCTCACATGTGCTCAAGGAATCAACATATCAAAATTGAGGGCAAATATGCTACTACTATCAAGATATCAACAATTAGCTCAACAATATGTTCAACAGGGCAATTAGCAATATACAGGAACATTATGTAACACTAATGCTAGAACTCACAGTGATCGGTTTATAGGATTCCCAAACCTTCCAACGAAGTCACATTAGCCCCAAGAATGTCTAAAGCTCGCAATCAAGCTCCTTTCGACTCGATTCACCTAAAAGCATTCATAACGCGCACCTGTAAGCCCCCGAACACAATATAAGCCCCTAAGAGTGGCCTAAGAGTATTGGGACATCAAACCGAAAGTACTAAGTCCAAATGAGGCCCTACAAGTTCCGGAATGGGTCAAAGGCCCTAAACCCCTTTAAACACTTAATTTAGAGGTGTGATGAACGTATAAGACCCAAGCATCGACCCCCGACCATTCAAAATCAATTTTTGGACCAGAAACATGGTCATGGCGCGACCATGATGTTAGTCGCGCCGCTACCCCCCTCCTGGACAGCTCCCAGGTCATTTTTTTGACACAAATGCACTCAAAGTCCCCAAAACTTCCATAAACGTTTTTGTAACTTTTGAGGGACTTTACCAACAATATTAATAGCATATTAAGGTCACTTAGACACCTCTAAACATATTAGAACCATTTCATAACATTTCATGATCCCACGGAGTTCATACGGACTCCGAACGAGTCCGAAAATGACCGAAAACTCAAACCGGCGACACCGAGCTCCAATTGAGCTTGGATTCAATTCCAACCAATCCCATAACCATATTAAACATATTTTGACCATGTTTAGACATTCAAATTACATCTAAGCATAAAAACACAATCCAAAAATGTTTTGGAACTCATTGAGGCATTTCACCGAACACTTGGCGTGCGGTTTAGCCTTAAAACGCCATTTTGAGTTCTTGCACATATTTTGTATTTTACAACTCAAGTAAACACTTTAATAATACAATTAAACACTTTCCAAACAAATTATACTACAACATAGCATTTTATTGCTTCATGGAGTTCATGTGAACTCCAAACGGGTTCCAAACGACCAAAACCCGAACTTAGCCTTCAAAACTCCAATTGAGTTCCTACTAGCTTCTATTTACTTCCATTGCTATAAATAATATGTTTGGACCATAATGTATCATACGAAATATGTAAAAATACCATAACCCATTTCATCCACCATTGGAGCTCAAAGGAAGCTCTAATTTGGGTTTTCACTCAAATCACAAATCCAACCCAACCAATCATGAATTTATGACTCAAATACGATTATAAACCATAAACATTAACCACTACATGATTTTTGAGTCCATTACTAACTCAACCCACAAAACCCATCTAGGGTTTCTTGCTCCAAAATGAGGAAATGGGGAAGATGAAGAGGATGAAGAAGACAAAGATGAATGGAAATGTTTATACCTTTGATGAAGCTTCATTTTCCATCAAAATCCTAGCCAAAAATGATGGAACTTCCATGCCCTAACTCCCTTTCTCCTCTTTCTCTCTTCTTTCTCTTTGAAATAAGGAAAAGAGTGAATATGTGTGTGGTGTGTGTGTTGGTCGACCAACATAAGAAAAGGGGAAAGGAAAAGAAGGTTTTGGCCTTCTTGCCAATTCCAACCCCCCCAACATATACCCATTGACACACTCATACCTCCTACAACTCTTTTATTTTCTAAATTACCAACATATTACTACAATTTGCATTTATTTAACAATTCCATATAATTTTACTAGTTATAATAAAGCACCATGTTTAATAACCCATTGATCGTAATTAGTCATTACTTAAACGTTTTACAAATTTTGGGGTGTTACAGTGAACCTCAGGTATATTCTATTTCCTTATACGTGTTATGTATGAGATGTGAGATCGATTCCAGAGGTCCGTGATGTGTTCCATACGGACAGTGAGTCGCGAAAGGGATCGCGCGGGTTAACTGTCCCTGACAGTCCTTGGGGCGTATATATACGGCAGGGCCTGTAACCGGGTCGCTCCTGTACTACAGGGTTATTGCTGCTCACTGCTGTGTGCGGTGTGTTGGCTGGGGAAGGGTCCCCACAGGGCTTGTGTATTATTCCGATCTCATATTTGTGTTAATATACCTGGGATGCGTGTTGGGCAATCGGGACAGGGACAGGGATTGTGTGCTACGTTCTATGTGTTTATGTGCAGTGTCAACCCTCGTGTGCTCACGGGCTCTATAGCTCACGTCTTCGAGTCTAACATGTTCAGGGAATCAGAAGGGATCTCAGCCGCCGCCGAGGTTGATTCGAAGACCCGTAATAGTTTCATGTTTTGTATAGAACAATCTGTGATAATTGTTTTGGGATGTATGCGAATTTAATCAGGATTTGCGAATACTTTGGGATGTAATCATATGTTATTACCTATGTGTTTAAAGTTTTAAATTAGCTGTAATCTGCATTATCCTATGACAGGTGTGTTATAGATCCGTTGCGTTACTGCCACTTATGATAGTATGTTGACGTGACATTTATGGGATCGGGAGGGGTGTTACATATGTTAAGTTAGAATATGGTTCGAGAGAATACCAATCATTATGCAGCGCACCAGAAAGTATCATCTTTAAGAAAAACTTTTTAAAATTTTTTTTTTCATAATAATGTTTTAATTAACATTATGAAGATAAAATTTAAATTTCACAAATATTCATATCTCCTAGCTCCTAAAAAATGATGTAAACGTACATTTACATAAATTTGAATATATGTGAATGTGGATTTATGTGATGGGTGATTTCATGCACTTAGTGTTCGAATTTGCGTGAAATTTATATATCATCTGTTAATGTTAATTAAAACATGTTTATGTAAAAAATTCAAATTCTACTCACTTGAACCTAAATCTGTTAAGTTATATGATTCGTATTTTATATATAATTGTTATTTGATCATTTACTTTTTTACTAGTCATTTATCGATTTGTTGCAACATTTATAAAAGTATATTTAGGTTCAAAAAAGTACCCAATAGATTCAAGTGTACCAATGGTACCCTTCCAAAGACACAAGATTAAAAAAATAAAAGCATGCGCCCCCCCCCCCCCCCCCCCCCCCTTTTTTTTTTTGAGCTGAAAGAGTAATTTCGTAATAACAACAATCATTCACTACACTATAAAATGATCATTCACAAGACTTAAAAAAATTTTCATTCACAACACTTATAAAATGATCATTCACAACACTATAAAATGATCATTCACAAGACATATAAAAGTGTTCATTCACAAAACTTATAAATGATCATTCACAACATTGAGCGTTTGGTTCACAGATTTTCTAGAATTTGCATTTAAAATCCTTAGTTTGGTTCGCAGATTTAAGTAAGTATTTAAAATCCCAGGATTTCTTAAATCCCTTATTTCTTTGTTATTTAAAAACCCAGCCTCCCCCTAGGATTTTAAACCTCAGATGCATTGCATTTTTCAGATTAACACATTTTTACTATAAGATAATGTAGATTTTTTGACAAAATCCTGACAAATACAAATGTTGCATAATGCAAATCCCATAGAAAAAAATATGCGAACCAAATGCCTCCTTAATTGATCATTCTTATTACTTAATTAATCATTTACAACACTTATTTGATCATTCACAATACTTATTTGATCATTCACAATACTTATTTGATCATTCACAACACTTATTTGACCATTCACAGTATTTATTTGATCATTCACAAACACTTATTTGTTTATTCACGATAATTATTTGATTATTCACAATTCTTCAACATTTATTTGATCATTCACTCTAATTATTTGATCATCCACAAGAGTTTTTTTTTGACTATTTATAATTCTTTTTCACTTATTTGATCATTCATAACACGTATTTGATCATTCACAACATTTTTTTAATCATTGACAATACTTATAAAATGATCATACGCAAACTTAATTGATTATTCACAATACTTATTTGATCATAAACAACACTTATAAAATGACCATTTACAACACATAATTTTAATAGTATATTGATATTTTGACTATTCGTTCTGATGTCACAAGAATTATAAAATTATCATTCACAATACTTATACAATGATCATTCACAACACTAAATATGTGTTGTGAATGATCAATTTAGTGTTGTGAATGGTCCTTTTTATAAGTGTTGTGTATGATCAAAAAAGTAATGCGAATGATCAAATAAATACTGTGAATCGTCAAATAATTCATGTGAATGATCAAATAAGTGTTGTGAATGATCAAATAAATATTGTGAATGATCAAATAATTCCTGTGAATGATCAAATAAGTGTAGAAGAAGTGTAATTAGTCAAATAATTCTTGTGAATGATCAAATAAATGTTATGAATGATCAAATAAGTGTAGAAGGATTGTAAATAATAAAATAATTCTTGTGAATGATCAAATAAGTGTTGTGATTGATCAAATAAGTATAGAAAAATTGTAAATAATCAAATAATTCTTCTGCATGATCAAATAAGTATTGTGAATGATCAATTAAATACTATGAATGATCAATTAAGTGTTGTGAATAATCATTTTATAAGTGTTGTGCATGATGGTTGCTATTGCGAAAATACCCTTACAAGTAAGGGTACGTTGGATATGCAGGATTTTGCTTGGTACGTCGGGCAACTGTATTCTATAAAAGTATATTCTAAACATATAAATATGTATGTTCATGAGTATCACAAATCATAAAAAGATGGTTATAATCATGAATATGATATATATTTTTTTACAGTCCCATACTCCCATTTAACATCCGAAACTAATTTCATGTCCGACGTCAATATTAAACTTCAAGATCTGAACTAAGATTAAAATGTCATATATTATATAATGTATAATGTAAATAAGTTTAAGAATAATATATACTAGGTTTTTTTACCGGTGCATTGCAACGGGAATAACACCCGCTTTCACCAATCATACGTTCTTTTGCAAATTTTATGAAACAAAAAAAATACAGTATCACACAATTTAGAACCTCTGTAAAACAAATGGACATCGACAAAACTTTTTAATCTTGATAAAGTTTTTGATTAGGGATTATACTTGTCAAAATATATTAAAAGAGTAACTAAATGTCATTTGTTATCTCCTCATGATGCCAAGTAACATTTTCAATTAATGACAAATGTTAATTAGTATTTCAAGATTAAATTAAAATTTTTAAATAAAATTACATTAAACATAAGGTTATGGTTGAATACTTAAATCTTACAAAATCACAACAAACAATTTAGAGTAATCTACATAAATGGTCCCTGTGGTTTGCCCAAAATTACGGAACCGATCCCTCAACTTTCAAAATTGCATAAATGGTCCCTCAAAACACTGTTTGCTTGCAAAAATGGTCCCTCATCCGTTAGTCATCCGTTAATATTTTCAAAATGACAAATTTGCCCTTTCAGTTATGATCCCTCAACTAATTAATTACTTTCAGTTTTGGTCCTTCTAACCAATTTTTATTTTTGGATTTAATTTAAGTAGTTATTTTAATAAAGTATGATTTAGTTAGCTAATACAAATTTATAAATAAAAAAAAATGTAATCTAATTATTATTTGTATATTTATTGAATTTTTGCTTTATGTGTTCCTAGTATATATATTCATATTTTAATATTAACATTATTTGTTCTTTTACGAAATTGATGTATTTAATTTGCTTTAAGAAAACTAAAATGTGTTATTAATTTTGATTTTTTTTTGTTTTGGTTATAAAATTTTCTTATACCTTTTTACTTATTTATTAACTAATTAAAATCACGAGTCATTTAAATTAATATATAAGAACAATATTAATTATTATGAGTAATTATTAAAACTAGTTAGTTATAAAAATAACACACACATATACATATATAGATTTAGATTCAAGTAAGTGTCACCTATTACGCAGCGCACCAGAATGTATCACTCTTAAAAATACGTTTTTTGAAAAGATTTCACGTTTACAAAGATAATATATAAAGTTATATATCATCTTTGTAAATCATAAATATATAAATAAATGTTGAAATTCATTTCTTATTTTCCTTTGAATTGATAGAGAAATTTGTAATGCTTAAAAAAATTCAGAATTAAGAAATCTGTGGGTTTTATATTTCAGTTTCGCGAATTATTTTTCTCTTTCTATTGTTCTTTACCAGATTTCTCTTGATATAACTTATATATATTTATAGCCACATACACACACATATAAAAAATAAGATCGACAGAGTACCTTTAAAAATTCAGTGAACCGAAGGTACCTTCCTTAAAAATGATATTATTTAATAAAAAAAATTCATAACCATGTTTCAAATAACAATATAAAGGCTACTTGAAAAAATCACAAATAAACACATTCTTTGAAACTATTAAATGTACATGTTCATTACGGTAAAATATTAAATAAGACAACATCACTATTCATTGAATTTCAAATTAAAAGTAATAGTGGTGAGTTGGTTACCCACATTGTTGCAGATTTGCTGATATTATTATTTGGATGTAAACAAATATAAATATTATTTGTGTTAAAAATAAATATGTCAAAAAAACATTTTAATTTTTTATTCAATAATATTTTCATATTTTTGAAATATTACGCTTTTGTAATTTGAAAAAAAAAAATCAAAAACAAATTTGCTATTCGATTCGAGTAAACTAATATTCCATATAATGAAAATCCAACCTAAAGTAAATATGCAGAAAACACAAAACTAAAAATATTATTATTAACATTGTATGATTATAAATTAGGCCACGGAATGCACACAATACAAATTTATATTTTTCTAAATAAACTGCAATAATAGTTTAAATTTTAAATGATTCATAACATAAATATTAACATATGTATCAAAAATAAATAAAATCATCATGTTTTACATTTTATCTACCACGCAAATGATAGATAATGTACTTGTAAAGAGCTGTTCGGCACTGTTCAACAATCAATGCCCAAGTTTGTAAATAGTATAATTGGTAATTAGTGATATTGACATTAGAAATATTGAGAATATATTCTTTCTAAATAAAAATAATTTCTAACAAGCAGGGTTAATTATCAATAAAGATAATCAACTTAATCTTTATAATTGTTTGAGGTAACCAAGTTTATTTGTAATAGAAACTGAAATCAAACTTTATTTTTAAATATTTTAGGTAACCAAGTTTATTTATAATAGAAATAGGTAATATTGAAAAAACATAATAAATTTTCACGTTTTCACGATTAAGTCCCTAATTTTTTTTCCGATTGTTTAAGGGTATGTTTGGCACGAATAGTTGTAGATTCGAGCTAAAGCTGTGAGCTAAAACTTTTAGTTTTCATAAATGTGTTTGGTAAAATTAGTTGTAACGATATCTTCTAGGATTAAATGGCATAAAAATACATTTGTAGTTTATAATTATTTGAAGGGTAAAAAAAATAATTTTGTTTGACCAAAAAACCCAATATTCTTTAGGGAAGAGCTTTCAATCCGAATCAAAGGTTCAAACATTTATCAACCAAATAGAGCTTTTGAGCTTGAGTTTTCAAAAATTAAAAGCTGAAGCTCCTAAAAGCTTCCAAAACTTCATTGTCAAACACATCGTAAGTCTTTAAACTATTTTTGTCTTATACAAAAATATATATTTTTACCGCCCATCAGATGAGCCGATAAAACAAAAAGTCTTTAATATTTTAATATGAACCCTATTAAAAAAAGGAATAAACTTTTATCTTTAATCTTTTAGGTAACAAACTTTACACATTTTTATCGTTTAAGGTGATCGAACATTCGTTTTTTAAACATTTATGGTAACATTTTACTTTAAATGATAAAAAAATGTTTGATCATTTTTTTAGTGTAAATAAACTTGGTTATATTAAATAATTATAATAATAAAGTTTGTTATCTTTTTTAGCAATTAACTAAAATAAAAATTGTATGCACTTTTTTCGGTATTGGGCTGAGCGGATGCGTATTAATTAATCGGCTTATGAATGGTTATTAGTTTCTTAATAATTGAATATCAGAGTGGATCAAGGGTTCGAGTTCGACGCTCTTCGCCTGTTCAAGTACAAAGGTAGACCTAAAACTAGAAGAGGGCCAAAGACAGAGCATATTGGAGCATTGTTGATAAGTATGTCAGGAGCAGTAGGGGATGGGGAGAACTGGGTGAAGATGACTTGCGAAATAGGTATTCCAGAAACTTATACTTGATATAGAAACTCATGATGGGGAATTTGCAATGCTCAAGGTGTTAACAAAACTTACATTCATCATAAATTTTGTTTCTGGTTGAAGCCTTAACAAGTACTTTAGAAAAAACTAACATAATGTCAACACATTTGGTGAATTTATAGATTGAAAAATTGATTATATGTCATTTGTGAGTATAGATTAGATCATTTGATCCTTCCATACTCATAGGGTTCATACTTTTTTAGATCATTGAACATGTAGTGGCCAATTAGCATTGCATTCTCTAAATCTTTAAGGCTTGCTTGATTGCGAGTAACTTTGACCTGGAATTTTGAACTGAATCATTACTTTTCATGTTAATTGGTGTTGTATTACTAAATCTTTGTTATTCTATGTAACTTTTTATGTATATAGTGCCCAAAAGCCTATGTTTCTTCTATAAATTTGTTAATCATTTGCTGCATTAACAGTTGTCCAAAAATATGTTTGAAAGATTGTTGGTTGGCTGCTATTACATCATGTTATGCTTGTATCATTGAGAAAATCCTTAATAACACTTATCCTAATCATATTCATGTCGGTTCTTATACAAGCTGACAACGACCATTTTCATCATTGGTAACATTCTGAAGATGAGTAAAAACGGGCTCTTTGAGGTAGAAATTAACACATCCGATCTGGAACTTTTGAGACGCATGAGCACTTGGAAACTAGTCTGCTTCTCAACCTGGTAAACTTTTTAAAACCTTGTATTAGTGATAAAACAGGACTTGTAATATGCCATTGTTTGCAGCTTTTGCTCAATATACATGCATTTTCAATGTGATATAGAATTACTCTTGTCGCATCTTGTTAACGGGTTCAGTTCTTTTCTAATCAACAGTTAGCTTATTTTTTTTCAAGTATTGTGAATTCATATTTCTAGCAATTCATATCAACATTAAACAATATATGAACAATTATAACAATCTAACACAATCTATTGAATGATTAAGAGAAGAATATTACATTTGGTTCATGGCTTTCTTGCAAAGCAAACTTCTATTCTCTCTCTAGATCCGTATCCACTTTCTATTCTTGTCCGATCCCCTCCAAAATAGAAATACTACTTCTATTTATATACACAATATAACTATTGTGTATTTACAATAAATTCTCCTGAACTATTACAAAATATTGTTTTCAACTCTACTTATAATTGTACCCAACAATCTCCCCCTTAGAGATGAAAACAATTTTTCATTTAAAGTTCTCTGTTCAGGTTAATTCTTATCTTGAATCTTCTTCTTTTCTATGATCTCTGAATCTTCTGATTTAGAAACTTCTTCTTTATTGTCTCTCTTTGATCTTCTCATCTCTTCTTTTCTGATCTTCTCTTTTCTTGATAGGACACTCCCCCTTGAATCATGAATAGCTATTAAATCTCTTTCTTGATCAATTGTCTTGAGATGATGTAGCAATCGTCTTCAATCTACTCAACAGTTGTCTCTGAAAACTAGCTTTTCTCCCCCTCATGATGATCATAAGAAATATGAACAGCATGCAAAGTATTCAGAGACATTAATGCATTGAATATACAGTAGATGAAATTCAACAATAAATTATTACAAATTGATTTTCTCCCCTTACACTGATATCTCTCCCCCTATACAAAACAAATTTATCTCACTCCCCCTCAAATTGATACATTTTCTTTACAAAACAAAATCAAAGCTTTTCAACTTGACTTGAGGAAAATGAAACAAATTCATTTGTGAAATAACGAGTCCAGGTCCACATAGGATTCCTGTTTGCACAATAGACATAATCTATGTGACCTACTTTCAGCGCTGGCATGATGTTAACACTGGTAGAATTTCCAAATAGTCATCGTGAAATCCTTTATCATGAAAGAATCACTCTTATTTGTTCCGGCTTAGTCACTTTGGACTAGCAGTTTATAGTCACGCAGACTGTTAGACTCGATGTGTCCTAAAAGTGTATATAATTAGCTCTAGACACAATGTGCATCAAATGAAATTGGAGACCGGAGCAACTGTCTTCCTTGTTTCAATATCAATAATATCCAAATGATATATCGATAGAAATGTGTTATATCTCCGTGATTATTGAAACAGAAATCTTTTGAGAGATAACTGAGTAGTTGGTGGGGTTAAGTGCATGCGTCACTGGGTCTATGACGTCTTTTTCAATATCAAGTCGCCTAGGGCTTGATAGATTATTTGGTTTACCCAGCAGACACAGTGTAGGATAGGATTATCTTTTCTTCAAATCCTTTCTCAACTCTCAGCTCTCAGCATTTTTCAACCTAGCTCCCTCCGGCTCACTTTTCAGAATTAAATTCAGTCAGCTTTAAACGAAAAGCATGATCTGATGCACCACCATCGCCTTTTAATATCCCTCTCATTTACATTTTACCTCTGCTCGACCCTGTCAGTATCCCGTGATAACTGACACTTCTCAACTAATAAACCTAAAGAACCCTCACCCACACAATCTATAGATGGTTTGCTTCTTGGGTAGGTCTTCCGGTTCTGGTTAGACCATAGAAGCGATATTTATGCCTATCACTCAGATTGGTGCATAATCGAAGTCAGCAGAAATAATCATAAACGTTTCAGCTCATGAGATACCAAGAAATTCAGCTCATTTGATATTGGAGAAGATAATCAGAATAAATTTTGGGAATGATTTGGGAGATAGCAGAATGAAATGTACAATCTGATATAAGGTATGAAATGAATCAGACTTGTATAGAAAGAATTAGCTCATGGAGAATATAGGTTAAGTCTTTGATCGGGAGAATATTAAAGAGAATCTCAGAAGTAATGAGATTTTGAACATCAAAGAGATTAAATCAATTAATCGCAATGAGAGATTCAGAGAATCAGAAGATTATGAAAATATTTTGCTTTTCAGCTCAAAAAATCTTTTTATGTGTGTATCAGATATTTTCGTGAAAAATTACACACAGTTTTGAAAAATGTCATCATCAAAGTGCGTCTGAAACTCCCCCTGGAAATAAGCACACACAGTTAGTCAACTCATAGAAATGAAATCAGGAGCAAAAAAATTATAAAAATAAAACTCCCTCTAAATCAATGCAGCTTCAGAGTTGAATTCAGGGCAGGAATTCCAGAAATATTTGTCTTTCAGACTCGGGTTCTAATCTGAAGTGATTAGAAGCCATATGTCACGGAAGCTCGGGTTTCAGTCTGATGTAACTGAAAGCCTTTGACTCTGGTTCATTGAAGTCCGGGTTCTAGTCTGAATTAACTAGAAACCACTTTGATTTGAAACACGGGTCTTGATCTGATGTAATCAAGAGCCTATTGAAATGAAGAACGAGTCCTTATCTGGAATGATAAGAAACCTACAACCTGCAAAATTTAAGATGTCTTTGGTATCCAAACAGATTTGGATCCAGACTTGTTAGCGCTCTTGGGTACCCATTTCAAAACAGGTTTTGGTACCCACTTGTACTTGGGTTTAGGTACCCATTGCATGTTATAACTATCAGCTTCTCTTTCAAACGCAGAAAACAAATTTCTTTGAGTATGAGAAAATTGAATATCTGAATTTCTAAAGAAACTTGAATTTGAATGATCAGACTTTTGCGAACTCTTCTTTTTGAAAAACTGTCCGGTTCTTGCCTGTTTCTGATAATACTTGGTATTTTTCTGTGAAAATGTTTTCTGATTAGAATGACCAGTATTTTCAGAAACTTTAAGAAAATTTGACTTCGAAGATTCACCGGCGTAAATCTTGACCGGAAGTTGTTCAACAATTTTATCTTTGCCGCTGTGTATCTTTAACAGATACTTAAGTTTAAGATCTGAAGAAGAATCAAACTTAGCAGAATTAGTTAGATTCACTTCACTTTCTGAAGACAAACCAGAGTGATCAACATTGGATTTTAAACACACTGAAGAAGGGGTCTTAACCTTTGACTCAGTTGACGAAGTAAACACATGTAATTGTTTTGTAAGATGAAGTATCTGATCTTCCAAACTTTTGATAATGACTAAATTTGAATTTCTGTCATGATCAAATGATTGGTAATCAGATTTAAAAGATTGTTCTTTGATTAAGAACATTTGTCTTTCATCTTCAAACAATTCAGATTTTGATTTAAAATCTTGTTCTTTAAGTAAGAACTCATGTCTTTCCTTCTCAATCAAATCTTTAGTTAAAGACAACTCTTGTTGAAGAGCAAAAATTTCTTCATTTTTGTTTAAAATACAATTCTGATCAGTTGGTTTTGTCTTACAAAGTGTATCTTCAAGATCCTGAACTTTCTTGTAAAGATCAGATCTTTCAGGCAAAAGATATTTCAGTTGAGTTGCATTCTGAAAATTTTCTTGTTTCAGCTCATCAAGTTCTTTAAGTAATTCAGATATTTTCAATTGATGAGCACAACTCTCAGAGTTTTGTTTTTCTTTTAAGCTGTTAATTTCTTCATTCAGTATTTGTACGTCACGTAACGCCAAATGTTTATCAGTATTTAACTGAACAAGAATGTCGTAATTGTTCTTACGAATCTTGTCAGATTCAGTAAGTTTGGCGATCAGCTCAGATTTTGAAAGTTGTTCATATGCCATTTTGAATTGCTTGAAATTGAATCTTCCAAGATCTTTTATGGAAAAATGAGTGAATTCTGATAAAACTTTGAGAATTATATCTAAAAATGATAACTTGTGAAAAATCAGCTCGGAAATGACTTTTTGACGTTGAAATTTTAGATTTTCTGCAGAAAAATGCCCATAACTTTTTTCTGGAGTGGCCAATTTAAGCAGAATAGGTCATATAGTCAAACTCGAATGATAAAAGAATGAAACTTGAATTATTAAGGTTGAAACTCGATCAAAGAAAGATGAAACTCGAACTATAAATGATCAAACTCGAATGATGAATTATCAAACTCGAATGATATGATATGCAACTCGAATGAATTTATGTTAAACTCGAATGAAATGGAATGAAACTCGATCAATTAAGCTTGAAACTCGATCAATTAAACATGAAACTCGAATGATTAAGTATGAAACTCGATTGATTAAGTATAAAACTCGATTGATTAAGTATGAAACTCGGATGAAGCTTATTGAATCTCGAATGAAGAATGATTCAACTCGAATTACACTGTGCTCAACTCGAATGAAACATGAAGTTTCTCGATTGATGCTTTGATCAACTCGAATGATAAAGGATTAGAACTCGAATGAATAAGCCTAAAACTCGAATGATAATATCTTGCAACTTGAATGATACAGCTTGAAACTCGACTAATGAGGCTTGAAACTCGGTCAATGAAGTGATAAACTCGAATGATACTTGATGAAACTCGATTACCACTTTATAAAACTCGATTGAAGCTTTGATCAAACTCGAATACTTCTTTGTAAAACTCGATCAAAGCTATGAACGTAGAGATGCCCGAGTTTTAACAAAATATTTCAAAAATCAAGTTCAAAAAATCCAATTTTCAACAAAAATCCACAAATTGATTCCAGATTAAAATCGAAGCTGGGGTTTTCACACACAAACACTTTTTGTGAAAACAACTTGACCAATTTCAGATTAAAATCCAAAAATCGATCAAAAACCTCAAGAACACACACTTTTTCAAAAATTCAGTAAAATCCAAATTAAATCTTGTGTGTTTGAAATTAAAATCTGATGTTTATCACAATAGATTCGACTTTAAATGCTCCACCTTCGTTCCAATTTTCACTTCAATTCATCCACAAAATCAAAAACCTCAATTAATTTTCTGTTTTCGAAAAACTTGATGTAACAGTGTTCGAAAAAAAATTCAGATTCAAAATTCAATCAATTTAATCCATATTAGGCTCTGATACCAATTGTGAATTCATATTTCTAGTAATTCATATCAACATTAAACAATATATGAACAATTATAACAATCTAACACAATCTATTGAATGATTAAGAGAAGAATATTACATTTGGTTCATGGCTTTCTTGCAAAGCAAACTTCTATTTTCTCTCTAGATCCGTATCCACTTTCTATTCTTGTCCGATCCCCTCCAAAATAGAAATACTACTTCTATTTATATACACAATATAACTATTGTGTATTTACAATAAATTCCCCTGAACTATTACAAAATATTGTTTTCAACTCTACTTATAATTGAACCCAACAAGTATCTCGAATGAGATAAATCTACTTAGCTTGAACTCGTATAATCAAATTTTGTTTTTTGCTTAAAGTTTTTGCCTTTTTCTGGATCCAGAAAAATGGGACAAAATCCTCTCAAGTTGACTTCATATTCTATGATTTGCTTCTTGCTTTCGTAATGTCATTGTGACAACATCATATCATTGGGGCATCACCTCATCGAAACACTCTTCTCTCACCAGCCTATTCGCAACATGTAATGTTTTAAGGAAGGATCAACCTATTGTAGGCTACAACTGTGTTGCGAGGTGACAACACTACATTATTGGCCGTTCTCTTTGATTCTACTGTCTCATCGAGACACTCACATGGAAAATGTAAAACTATATTGTTGTAGCTTTGATCCATTTTGGTTATCATAGTTTTTTTGGTCTGTTTTAGTAGTTAAATGATTTGGACATGTTAATCTAGTAATTATAGTGACCAGTTGCGGGTGTAACAAATAAAATATATTGGTGTGACTTTTTATGGTAAATTATTATAAATAGTTGTGTATTTTTTTTGTTTAAATAATTTTTGATGTTAAAATGTCATTGAAAATGCATTGTTTTTCTTGTGGTATATGCAACATTACAAATTTGGCTCGTCAATCAAACTAATTACATAGATTGTTTTAAAATTGAACTTTTGTAACATTTTGGTCATTCAATCAAAGTTTTGTTAATTTAGGGGGTTTACTCAAGCGTTGATTCTGTCTTTTTACACGTTCAATTACCATTTGTGAAATTATTAATAAACTATTATTTATATATTAAGGTTTAAATATTTATTTTGTAATTTATAATGATAATTCTATTTATATATAATTGAAGAGAGATTCGAAAATAAAAAGAATATCATACAAATTAATATGACAACATGCCCGGCTATAACCCTGTGCAGCCTGGGCCACTGCACAGGGCCCCCAATTATTTGGGCCACCAATTTATATTGTTTTAGCCCAATGTTATATCAATATATGTTTGTATTTTGTTTCTAAAAAAGCCCAACTACACAAGCCCAACCCCCAACTGATTTGAGCAGTGTGCGTGTGCGTCTCATCTGGAATTTCATGTGACGCCGACGTTTCTCTGTGCGACCCTTCATCTTTCACGCCTTTTGCTCTTTTGGAATTTCATGCGACGCCGACGGCCCCTCTTGCTCTTCCCAAATCAAAGAGGGGACTCTTGCTCTTCCCAAATCGGAAGTCGAGTTGAACAATGGGTGATTGGGTGCAACTAATCACGCGAACAAATTGTCTTCAAAGTTCAAATCGAAGATTCAAAGGTATTTATATATCAACCCACAATTGATAATCTATATCTATTAATCTGAAAGTCTTCATCTTCTTCTATTAAAGCCAATGATTTGAATTTGAAGCCACGATTTTAATATCCATCTATTGAAAGTTTGAATCTCCTGCTGTCACTCAAAAATCGAAATTTGCAGAAATTGTCTATTCTCTTCTGGTCTTCACCTCTTCACAATCTGGTCTTGGCTTCTTCATAAATCAGAAATCAAAAATCGAATTGGGACTAGGTCAGAATTCGAATTTGGTAATTTAGATGTATTATTTATTGATTTCATTTATAATATCAGATTATTAGTGATATTAAATGTGAATTTGTTATTATGATTTCAATAGAATTACCCCTCATTTATAATATCAGATTATTATGAACTTATATATATCGTTTAAAACAATTTAAAGGGTCTTCTTTAATACTTTTGTACAGGGTCTTCAAAATCATTGAGACGACCCTGCATAACAAAGTGTTTGAGCTGACGACTACTCGTTCTGTCTTTGATGAGTTCATCGTCTTCATCTTCGTGATCTTCGCTCTTCAAAGTTTCATCAATGAAAGAGATTGTATTATGTTTGTGATCTTCGTTCTTCATCTTTGTGATCTTCATGGGTTTTGCTCTTAACCGTCTCTTCCTTTGTCAATCCACCATCGCAGCAACACCACCATCATCCGCCACTCCATCGGCCGTTTTCCTCCTCTATTTAATCTAGGTTTATTTAGATACGCTTCTTTTTCCATATATGCTTTTTTTTTTCAGATTTTGTCCAAGATTTGACTTTCCAAATTTTGAATCTGTTAGTTTTTTCAAGGGTTGTTTTGTTTGAGATCAATCCCTTAGTTTTTATTTTCGATGTTATGGTGTGTTTTGTAGTTTGAGAATTCTTAAGAGTTTAACAAAATTTTGTTTGTTTCGGGAATTAGGAATTTTTTTTAGATTTTTGTTTGAGATTTTTTGGTTTAGTTTTGGAGATTTTGTTATTTCCAGATTGTTTGGTTTTTATTCCCAAATCTAATCTTATTAGAGTTTATCCTGGTGGTTGTTCACCGAGATGGAGGTGTTGGTTCACTAATCTGAAAAATGCAATGCAACTGAGATTTAAAATCTTAGGGGGAAGACTGAGTTTTTAATAACAAAGAATGGTGAGAGTTATAAAATCCTGGAATTTTAAATCCTTACTAAAATCTGTGAACCAAACACAGGATTTTAAATGCAAATCCCATAAAATCCGCGAACCAAACGTCTCTTTAGAGTTAACAGTCATGCTAACGGAAGTTAGACCAAGAGACTAAAATGTCAGAAAACACCGTTTTCAGAGACCATAAGCGTAATTAGTTTGCATAAGTGACAAAACCCGTGACGTTGCAAGTACCACAAAGACCATCTTGTGTTATTTAGTAAATTTATAAATGATGTTTTTAAGTGGTTTGTTTTTTTTTTTTTTTTTTTTTTTTTTTTTTTTTTTTTTTTTTTTTTTTTTTTTTTTTTTTTTTTTTTTTTTTTTTTGAGTTATCTTGAAGTGCATTTATGAAGAAGAAAAGAAATATAGATGGAAGTGGGAAGGTGAAGATAGACAACCCTTGCCCTCTTTTCCGTTAATCTGATGTCACTATTTATCAATTGTTTCTAATTTAAGGTACATTTATATGTGTACGTTGACATTAATACATGTGCTGATGCAACCTGTATTATTGACCTTGTATTTAATTATTCCTAATGCCATTTTATATTTTTCTTTTTATGACTAGAGATCTTATATTCGTTGTGAACAACAATAAAATAGGTTTGAATTTTGTTGAAAATACTACCGAACCATTCCTGTGGATTTTATTGAATCATATGAATTTGTCGAATCTTATGAATCTTGTTGAATCCAACGAATCTTGTTATAAAAACTACTAAGAACCTTTTGAATGTTTTGAATCTTGTTGTAGACGCTTTTATGAACCATTTGAATCATATGAATCATGCTACAAACACTTGTTGATATATATGAATGATTATATGTATTTTTTTTTTATTTGTTCACAACGAATAAATTGTTCACGATGGATATCATCCCTTTTTATTATATATATATATATATATATATATATATATATATATATATATATATATATATATATATATATATTCAGGTTCAAAAAGGTACCTCTCGAAATCAAGTGCACCGAAGGTACCAACCTTAAAAAACTTTTTTTTTAAATTTTTTTTCTCATAACTATGTTTAATTTAATGTTATACGCATGATATATGAATTTTACATACGTTCACATTTTCTGTGTCCTTAAAAATTATGTGAATGGTCAATGCATATTTATGTGAATCGTCATTTCACACCATGTGAATGGTGTGAATGACCATTCACATGATCTTTTATTACCATTCACAAGATTTATAATGTTGTTTCTTTTAAAAAAAAGTTTTATAATGTTGTCTTATACATGTTTATTCAAAAAAAAAATGTGTGAATGATCATTCACATTAGGGTACGCTGGAATCTTATAGGTACGCTGATGAACCTGATTATATATATATATATATATATATATATATATATATATATATATATATATATATATATATATATATATATATATATATAGCTTCAGGTTCAAAAAGGTACCTCTCGAAATCAAGTGCACCCGAAGGTACCAACCTTAAAAAACTTTTTTTAAATTTTTTTTTCTCATAATCATGTTTAATTTAATGTTATACGCATGATATATGAATTTCACATACATTCACACTTTCTGTGTCCTTAAAAATTATGTGAATGCTCAATGCATATTTATGTGAATGGTCATTTCACACAATGTGAATGGTGTGAATGACCATTCACATGATCTTTTTTTACCATTCACAAGATTTATGATGTTACTTCTTTTGAAAAAAAGTCTTATAATGTTGTCTTATATATGTCTATTCAAAAAAAATATATGTGAATGATCATTCACATTAGGGTACGCTGGAATCTTATAGGTACGCTGATGAACCTGATTCTATATATATATATATATATATATATATATATATATATATATATATATATATATATATATATATATATATATATATATATATATATATATATTTTTTTTTAATATTATTTTGTTTTTGGTTAATGTATTTTTGCTTCATTACCATGTTTAAAAATACTATGGGTGTACATAAATCAGATTAAAATCAAATCTAACCTTTGTTTATTAGTTTTAGACTTTTAGTTTTAGTTATCGGTTAAAATTTAGTGATTTTGTTATGTTTATTGGTTAATTGACCGATTATAAATTTTTTAATTGGTTTAATTGGCCGATTATAGTTTTTTTTTTAAAAGAAAAAATTGTTCATGTTTATTGATTAATTACTTTGGTAATTTGTTCGATTTGATTATTTGAAACAGATATTTGTGGTTATTGTCTACGTATAAGGGTGTAAACAAGTTGAACTGAGTCCGTAAAGTCTTGAACTTGGCTCATTTCGAGTTCTATAT
>JAANYP010001738.1:357075-409575 GCA_020465985.1 Centrapalus pauciflorus | reverse complement strand
TATATATATATATATATATATATATATATATATATATATAATTGAGTTGGATTATGTTAATTTATTTTCGACTGATGTAAAACTGATGATTTTTTTTTGGTTTTGAGTTATTTTCTTTGTGTCAGATGCATGTTGACTCATATTGGTTATGGATGTTCAACGAGTTAGTTTTTGATTTACTTGAATTGGAGAATACATTCTTTCTTGCCTTCTAACTTCTAAGAATAAAAAATTTCAAAACTTAGATAATGTTATTTTGAAATAACTTAAGTGTCTTCAGTATGTTATAATTATTGATGGTTATCATAAAATTATATAAGAAAATAATAAATATTTAGAACTTATTACTTATTAGGTAAATGATTTTGACTAATAAGTGTGTTGTTTTATAATAAGGGTTAAGTGCCAAAAATGACTTATCCTCTACTTATTCTGTTAGTAAATTATTATAGTTAACTGCTCATGCTCTTCACCTCCATCTCTCACGAACAATCAACCCCTTCCCATCTCGTAGTCAACTATCATCAAGCTGCACGCCACCTACTGTGATTGACTAGCAACTCCTATGATAGCGTCGTGCTTTCCACGAAAGATGAAGGTAGAAATTAGTTTCACTGACTTGTACATCCATCAGTTTACAAATCAACTGTGTGTAAAGTTTTACAAATTTATTGGTAAAAATCGAATCAATATATATATATAGCTAGCTACAAATCGATTTGATCTGACATCCATAAAAATAGACTGTGTAGAGATTTTCAAATCGATATCTGTTGTGGGGCTACAAGGAAAGTATGTTTATAATATCTTGAGTAAATTACAAAAATGGTCCCTGTGGTTTGGTCAAAATTATGGATTTGGGTCTTTAAAAATTGCATAAATGGTCTCTAAAAACACTATTTACTTGCAAAAATGGTCCATGTATCTCTTAATTTTTTTAAATGACGGTTTTGCCCTTTTCTCAATAACAAATTTGGTCCCTCAACTATGTAATTTATAGTTCTTATCATAAATTTCTACTTTTTGTTTAAATTTAAATGTTAACTTAAAATTTTCATTATTATAATTATTATTTACTGTTTAAAATATGATTATTTTATTATTAAGTTTATCATTATTTTTACCTTTATTATTATTATTAAATTTACGTCATTTTTATATATCCAATTTATTAATTAAAGTTTTATTTATCTTACGTTTATTTGTAAAAATATTTACACATTTTTATCTTTTATATGTTTGCATCAAATTATAGAATTATCTTAATATTTTTTTTTCTAATAATAATTAATATGTTTCTATTTTTATTCTGATTATTTTATTATATTGATATGTTTGATTTAATTATGAAATATACAAACCAAAATGTATCTAACTAAACAAAGTATACAATCCAAAATGTATACATCTCGTTAAATTAAAACATATAAATGTTTATGTTAAGTTTATATAGTTTATATATTTTACTTAAAAATTACAGTTAATTAGAAATGTATTCACGTTACAAAATATTTAAGATAAAAATGAATACATGTTAAGTTTATATATTTATTATTGAAAATAATAATTAAGTCGAAATGTATTAACGTAACAAAATATTTAACTAAAAAAGAATAAACGTTAAATTTATATTTTTTATTAGAAATTATAATTAAATCAAAATGTAGTCAGTGACGAAATAGTTAAAACAAAATGAATAAAACACTAAAAATACTAAATTTCAAGTTAACGTATTAATATAACAAAATATTAAAATGAAAATGAAAAAGATACTAAATTTGAATACAAACATATTGAAAAAAAAAGATATTTAAAGGAAAATGAATAAAACCTTAGTTTATATATTGTGACGTCCTTGTTAATTAATGATATAATTGTAATCTCCAGAATCGACAAACAACCCAATGAATAATCATGATAATTGAAATTGAATACTTAAATTAGAATTAAGCAAATCAACACTAAAGCAAAGTAAAGTACATGACTACAGTGATTAAATCTAGCTATTACATCATCAATAATGTTTAATAGTAACAAATCCCAGCCCCAAAGCTACATTGTCCATATACCAATTAGCTTCTATGGTCACCGAGATATTGATTTGATATGCTTAAGTAGATGGTCCAGCTACACTCTTGCCTTTGCCTGTAAACATGGTGAGTCAACAGTAAGCTAAATGCTTAGTGAGATAACAGATTATGCATACAACAAATATTTCTTTACATGCAATGCTTAACCATGGGCAGTGTAAGCCCCATGTATGTGAAAACGGCAGTGAAAGCCTCAATGTGTAAGTAAACCATGCAGTGCTAGCATGGGGTGGCAGTTCAATATGCTGATCGGGGATGTGCCGAACCTGATGGGATACGAGTGGGATGATCAGTCCCCGACAGTGGCCTGCTGTCAGCCCCAGTCCAGGTCGCATCAGATTATGAAGTAATGATCATGCAGTGCAAGCATGATGTAAATAGATGCACTTTCAATTGAACGCTGGCTACATGTGTATTACATGTCAAGTACGAGTGTGCATCATAACAACTAATCATGTACGAGTGCCAAATGATGTATATGAACAACGTGAACATGCCATTGAATGTATAAACATGAATGTAAAAACAATAAATGTTCGAATGACAATCTGTTACTCACAGTGATTGGTTTTGTGACTTGATCCTGAATCAATGTGTGTTTTAATAACACCACAATGATCTGTAATGTAAGTGTAATAGTGATGTAATGTCAGTAATTGCTTAAAAATTGTATTCTGAAAATTAGGTGAAAATGGGTCTGATTTCGGACCACATCCGAATTCGGATGGTCCGAAATGCAGGTGGTCCGAATTTGGGTAAAGGTCCGAAATTGGTGGATCCGAAATGGGTGGTCCGAAGTAGGTGATGGTCCGAATTAGGCTTGGTCCGAATTTGGAATTTTGGTCCGAATTGAGCAGGTCCGAATTGGTTGAACAGGACCCGAATTCGGATGGTCCGAATTCGGTCCATAGGGATCCGAGTTCATACTTATAAATTTTCCAGATTTGCATTTTTGACCATTTTACATGTTTCAGTAACTAAAAATTGAAGTTATGAATTTAACTGTACTATATCAACTTATAACATAACATTTGTATACCAAAACAACCCATTTGTGTCCATTTTTCTATGTGTCTCGATGAACACACATACTAAAACACACACTTAACTTGAAATCATACGTAGAGTTCGAATCTGATTCTGAAAATTGATATATTACATTATCATCACTCGATTTTAACTAATCCATAGTAACATTCAACATGCATAAACATTTGCATCCTAAATCTTAGAAATCGGTTCTTATAAAAACCGAACCAAAACTTCCAAAATCCGTAATATAGGGAGATTGTTACCTTGATTTGAAGTTTGTAGTAGTTATAGTTTCTTCCAAATCACTTGAATCCCGATTTTTAGCACTTGAATCCAACAAATTCGGATTTGATGATGAGTTGATGGGTTTTTCTTAGAGAGAGAGAGAGTGAGAGATCGAGAGAGCTAGAGAGAGAAGGAGATGGTGAAAATGAAAGGGTTTCCTTTCATTTATTCTCTATTTTGCTCTATTTGCACATTATACCCCTCAACTTAGTATTTTCTCATTTTAACTGATATTTTGATTATAAGTGACTTAAATTGACATAATAAATCCACCAATACAATATTTAAATCCTTAAATGTTGCAACTTACATGTACTTAAAATTTGGGATGTTACAGCATGGGCTCCACCACGCCTATACTTCGTCCACGAAGTCATGCTGCGCTAAACAAACTTGGGTACTTAGTTCTCATATCTTCTTCCGATTCCCAAGTATGATTAGCTCCCCGATGATGCTTCCACTTGACCAGCACCATCCTGATTTCCTTGTTACGTAGTTTCTTGACTTTTGTCTCCAAAATGCATTCCGGTTCATCAACAAACCTTAGCCGTTCGTCAATCTTAATGTCCGAGTGATCAGTCCATGGTTCCCTCTCGGGCACCAGACTCTTTCTTAAGTATCCTACGTGGAAGACCGGGTGAACTCCTGATAGTTCTTCTGGCAAGTCCAAATGATAGGATTGATTACCAACTCTTTCTAGTATCTTGAAGGGTCCTATGAATCGAGGCGATAGCTTTCCTCGCTTTACGAATCTTGTAACTCCCTTCATCGGAGAAACCTTCAAGTAGACCCAATCATCTTTTTGAAATTCTATCGCTTTGTGCCGGCGATCATGATAGTTCTTTTGCCGATCTTGTGCCGTTTTCATGTACTGTCGAATGAGTTGTATCTTTTCATTGGTTTCTTGTAGCAAAGCAGGACCGGCTATTGGAGTTTCTCCTGTTTCCCTCCAACAGGTTGGAGTCCTACATTTTCTTCCGTATAGAAACTCGAACGGTGCCATCTTGATAGTGGAATGGTAACTGTTGTTGTAGGAGAATTCAACCAATGGAAGGTGATCGTCCCAGTTACCACCCAAATCCATGACACAGGCTCGGAGCATGTCTTCGAGAGTCAGAATTGTTCTCTCACTTTGCCCGTCTGATTGAGGTCTATATGCAGTACTCATTGCGATACGAGTACCAAGACCCTGTTGTAGAGCAGCCCAGAAATTAGAAGTGAATCTACTATCTCGGTCGGAGACAATAGACTTAGGCACACCATTCCTAATAATGATTTCGTTTACGTAGATCTGGGCAAGACGGTCGAGTGAATAAGTTTCTCGGATTGGAATGAAGTGAGCAGATTTTGTCAATCGGTCAACAATGACCCAAATGGCGTCATGTTGACGACGAGTCTTAGGTAGCTTGGTTACGAAATCCATAGTAATATGGTCCCACTTCCATTCTGGGATAGGAAGAGGTTGCATACTACCATAGGGTTGTTGGTGCTCTGCTTTGACTAAACGACAAGTTCTGCACTTCTCTACATATTGACCAACGTCCCTTTTCAACCCTGGCCACCAGAAGTCGGCTTTCAGGTCGTTGTACATTTTTGTGCTACCAGGATGAATCGAGAACTTAGATTGATGAGCTTCTGCAAGTATCACTTCCCGCATGTTCCCGAACTTAGGAACCCACACTCTGCCATAAATACCCTTTAATCCAGTTCCATCATCTTGCATTAATGGCAACTGTATTCTGATATTTTCATCCTTAACATTCTCTTCTTTTAAGGCCTGCAACTGAGCAGCTCTCACATCGTCTATAATAGTTGAGGTCAAAATTGTAGAAGTCAAGGCATAGCAATATGCCTTGCAGTATGCTTTTCGACTTAGAGCATCGGCCACTACGTTGGCCTTCCCTGGATGATAGAGAATCTCACAGTCGTAATCTTTTATCAGCTCCATTGACCTTCTTTGCCTCATATTCAAGTCCTTCTGACTGAATATATACTTTAAACTCTTGTGATCAGTGTAGAGCTGACACTTGGTTCCGTACAAATAGTGTCTCCATAACTTGAGAGCGAAAGTCACAGCAGTTAGCTCTAGATCATGAGTAGAGTAGTCTTTCTCATGTGGTTTGAGTTGTCTAGAAGCATAAGCTATGACGTTTCCTCTTTGCATTAGTACCGCACCCAAACCCATGCCTGATGCATCTGTGTAGACTACGAAGTCTTCGTTCCCTTCAGGCAGGGCTAACACTGGTGCTTCACTTAGCAAAGTCTTCAGTTTGTCAAACGCCACTTGCTGTTCTTCTTTCCAAAAGAAGGTTGCGTTCTTGCGAGTAAGCTTTGTAAGAGGTACGGCTATTTTGGAAAAGTCCTTGATGAATCGGCGGTAGTAACCAGCCAATCCCAGAAAACTGCGAATTTCTGAGGCGTTGCGGGGTGATTCCCAGTTCTGGATAGCTTCGATCTTTGCAGGATCAACAGCAATCCCAGCACCAGATATCACGTGCCCCAAGAATTGGATCTGAATTGAATATTGAGTAAGTACAAGCTAACAACGAGTTTATGATTAAGTATAAGGATCATGAAATTGTTTGGAATGTTGAGACGTACCTGCCTCAACCAGAATTCACACTTAGAGAATTTGGCATAAAGTCGCTCTTTGCGTAGCAACTCTAGCAATTCTCTCAGATGTGCAGCATGATCCTCTTCGGTCTTTGAATATATGAGAATGTCATCGATGAACACGATGACCGATTTGTCGAGCATTGGCCGGCAGACTCGATTCATGAGATCCATGAAAGCAGCCGGCGCATTTGTGAGACCAAACGGCATTACCAGAAACTCGTAGTGTCCGTAACGAGTTCTGAAAGCCGTCTTTGGAATGTCATCTGGGTGTACTTTGAGTTGGTGATAACCCGAACGAAGATCAATCTTCGAGAAGTAGCTTGCGCCTTGTAACTGGTCGAAGAGATCATCAATCCGGGGCAATGGGTATTTGTTTTTGATTGTGACTTTGTTGAGTTCTCGATAGTCGATGCACATTCGTAATGTGCCATCTTTCTTCTTGACGAACAGAACAGGAGCGCCCCAAGGAGATGAACTTGGGCGGATAAAACCTTTGTCAAGTAGCTGCTGTAACTGCTTCATCATTTCCTGCATTTCTGCAGGAGCTAAACGGTACGGAGCCTTTGCTATTGGAGCAGCTCCAGGAATGAGGTCAATGCGGAATTCCACTTGGCGATCAGGTGGCAATCCCGAGATATCTTCTGGAAAGACATCTGGAAATTCAGAAACGACGGAAACGGTAGAAGGAGATTGAACTTCAGCCTTTGCATCGACAGCGTAGGCTAAGTAAGCTGAACAACCCTTGGCAACGTGCTTTCGGGCTTTTGCAATTGAAATAAGGCATAAGTCGCCTTTGTGTCTATCACCATAAATGCATATGTCTCGGCCCTCGGGAGTGGTAATCTTGATCATTCTTTTCTTGCAAACGATTTGGGCCTCGTTATGAACTAACCAGTCCATGCCTACTATGACATCGAATTCCCCGAACTCCATAGGGATCAGATCTATATTGAATACTACGTCTTCTACCAATAATGTACAATTCCTATATACTTTGTCTGCTTTTACTAACATATTGCTAGCAGTCTCTATGTCAAGTACAAATTGCAGTTTGGAAGTTGGCATGTTAAATTGACGAGCAAATGTAGTGGAGACAAACGAACGATTTGCTCCAGAGTCAAACAGTATACGTGCAGGAATTGAGTTAACATAGAACGTACCAGTGACCACCTCCGGGTCATCCTTTGCTTCTTCAGCTGTGATTTGGAATGCCCTTGTTGGAGCCCTTTGAGATTGATCTCTGCGAGCCGTGGAAGCTACAGAAGATCTTGCTGTTGATTGTGGAGCATTCTGATCTCGTGGGGGTTTCGGGCAGTCCCTTGAGAAATGGCCAAGTCTGTGACAGTTGTAGCATGCATCATCTTTTCGTGGACAATGCTCCCAGTGATGGCCTTTCTGCCCACAGCAGAAGCAGTACATATCCTGAGTCTTGCACTCCCCAGAGTGCGATTTCCTGCACCTCCTGCAGTCTCTCATTTCAGAACTGGCCGAAAAGGCCCTTCCTTTCTTTGGTGATGAAGACTGTTGATGAGATTGGGGAGAGAATCGGGAGGATCCAGTCTCCCGCTGCCTTTTTGGCGGCGACGGTTGAGTCGGTATTGCGGCAGCTGAACCGATGACATAACCGGATAACAGGACAATCTGCTCCACATTCCGAGCAGCCTCGAGTAATCCAGCAAACGTTGTATACCGAACCCCACTCATGGTTCGGCGTATCTCATAGTCTAGTCCGGCCTCAAACCGGGCTATCTTCCTTTCTTCCGTGTCAACTTGATGTGGTGCAAACAAACTTAAGCGGGTGAACTCAACGGCATATTGTGTAACCGTTTTCGTTCCTTGAGTCAGATTCAGGAACTTCGCCTCTAGACGACGCTTCTCATCAGTAGGACAGTATTGCTGGGAGAATACTTCCTTGAATTCATTCCAGGACATGTGCGACACTACTTCCATTGTCAGCACATGTGTCATTGCATCCCACCACATAACAGCGTCCCTTGCAAACATAGCGGTTGCAAAGCGGACCATGTCCTTATCAGCACAGTCGCTGATTCTGAAAGTTCTCTCTGTGGTGGTGATCCATTCCAATGCAGTAACGGCGTCTCCAGTCCCATCAAAAGTAACCGCTCCGTTACTTTTGAAGTCCTTAAACCTACAGCCCCTTGATCTGTTGGAAGACCCAGTATCATCTTGCCTTTCTCCCTGGTCGTCCTGTTGTTGATGTTCTTTATTCTTTCTCTTATCGGCTTTTCGCTTCGCTTCGGCCTCATCTCTGGCCCTTAATTGATCAGCAAATGACTGAGCCTGCTCAGCCATTCGTTTGGATTGTAGCTCATTGTTTTGTTCCATGAGAGCTTGCATCATCTGGAACATTTGTTGAGGAGTCATATCGTCTCCTGACATGTTCTGAAATATAACAACTTATATTTAGAACATTTACTTGTAAGTCCTAAGTGTACAGTTACCCTTTGTTTTTCCCCGTGTGCATGTCAATCCTATCTTAGTTCAGATCATTACTTAGAAGTTCATTCTAATATCATAACCTAAGTTTGAGTCCAAGTCCTCGCGGACACTTGAAACCTCAAACTAATGCTCTGATACCAAACTTGTGACGTCCTTGTTAATTAATGATATAATTGTAATCTCCAGAATCGACAAACAACCCAATGAATAATCATGATAATTGAAATTGAATACTTAAATTAGAATTAAGCAAATCAACACTAAAGCAAAGTAAAGTACATGACTACAGTGATTAAATCTAGCTATTACATCATCAATAATGTTTAATAGTAACAAATCCCAGCCCCAAAGCTACATTGTCCATATACCAATTAGCTTCTATGGTCACCGAGATATTGATTTGATATGCTTAAGTAGATGGTCCAGCTACACTCTTGCCTTTGCCTGTAAACATGGTGAGTCAACAGTAAGCTAAATGCTTAGTGAGATAACAGATTATGCATACAACAAATATTTCTTTACATGCAATGCTTAACCATGGGCAGTGTAAGCCCCATGTATGTGAAAACGGCAGTGAAAGCCTCAATGTGTAAGTAAACCATGCAGTGCTAGCATGGGGTGGCAGTTCAATATGCTGATCGGGGATGTGCCGAACCTGATGGGATACGAGTGGGATGATCAGTCCCCGACAGTGGCCTGCTGTCAGCCCCAGTCCAGGTCGCATCAGATTATGAAGTAATGATCATGCAGTGCAAGCATGATGTAAATAGATGCACTTTCAATTGAACGCTGGCTACATGTGTATTACATGTCAAGTACGAGTGTGCATCATAACAACTAATCATGTACGAGTGCCAAATGATGTATATGAACAACGTGAACATGCCATTGAATGTATAAACATGAATGTAAAAACAATAAATGTTCGAATGATAATCTGCAACTCACAGTGATTGGTTTTGTGACTTGATCCTGAATCAATGTGTGTTTTAATAACACCACAATGATCTGTAATGTAAGTGTAATAGTGATGTAATGTCAGTAATTGCTTAAAAATTGTATTCTGAAAATTAGGTGAAAATGGGTCTGATTTCGGACCACATCCGAATTCGGATGGTCCGAAATGCAGGTGGTCCGAATTTGGGTAAAGGTCCGAAATTGGTGGATCCGAAATGGGTGGTCCGAAGTAGGTGATGGTCCGAATTAGGCTTGGTCCGAATTTGGAATTTTGGTCCGAATTGAGCAGGTCCGAATTGGTTGAACAGGACCCGAATTCGGATGGTCCGAATTCGGTCCATAGGGATCCGAGTTCATACTTATAAATTTTCCAGATTTGCATTTTTGACCATTTTACATGTTTCAGTAACTAAAAATTGAAGTTATGAATTTAACTGTACTATATCAACTTATAACATAACATTTGTATACCAAAACAACCCATTTGTGTCCATTTTTCTATGTGTCTCGATGAACACACATACTAAAACACACACTTAACTTGAAATCATACGTAGAGTTCGAATCTGATTCTGAAAATTGATATATTACATTATCATCACTCGATTTTAACTAATCCATAGTAACATTCAACATGCATAAACATTTGCATCCTAAATCTTAGAAATCGGTTCTTATAAAAACCGAACCAAAACTTCCAAAATCCGTAATATAGGGAGATTGTTACCTTGATTTGAAGTTTGTAGTAGTTATAGTTTCTTCCAAATCACTTGAATCCCGATTTTTAGCACTTGAATCCAACAAATTCGGATTTGATGATGAGTTGATGGGTTTTTCTTAGAGAGAGAGAGAGTGAGAGATCGAGAGAGCTAGAGAGAGAAGGAGATGGTGAAAATGAAAGGGTTTCCTTTCATTTATTCTCTATTTTGCTCTATTTGCACATTATACCCCTCAACTTAGTATTTTCTCATTTTAACTGATATTTTGATTATAAGTGACTTAAATTGACATAATAAATCCACCAATACAATATTTAAATCCTTAAATGTTGCAACTTACATGTACTTAAAATTTGGGATGTTACATATATTTTCTTAAAAAATATAATTAAATCAAAGTATATTATTGTACTGAAATAGTTAGATAAAAACATATAAAATATAAAAATGTATCATAAATGAAACACATGAAAATAAATTTTTTAAATAATTAAATTGAATATATAAAGAAACATAAATTAAATATTCTAATGGGATAATTTTTAATAAATATAGAATAAATATATTTTAAAAAATAAAAATGCATAACTATTAAATAATAATTAATTTTTTAAATTAGCATTTAAAATTTAAACAAAACTAAAAATTAATAAAAATGACTAAAACTGAAAATAAATTACATAGTTGAGGACTAAAATTGTTATTAAGAAAAAGGGCAAAATCGCCATTTAGAAAAAGTTAAGAAAGAGAGGGACCATTTCTGCAAGTAAATAGTGTTTTCAGGGACCATTTATGCAATTTTTAAAGAACAGGGACCAAATCCATAATTTCGACCAAACCACAGGGACATTTTTGTAAGTTACTCTAATATCTTTATGTTTTAAATCGATTGTTGTAAATCTATTTCTTTACATATCGCTTTCTTATTCAAATATAATGTTTGTAGATGTAAAAACTATGCTTCAATTTGGAGATTTTCTATATTTCGATTTTATATGATCTTGGATTTTGTGTATAGATCGCTTATAGATATATAGATTTTGTGCTTCAAATATGATGGTTATATATGTATAGATTTTTTTTCATTTAACAATCTAAATGATTCAGTATTCAATGTTTAATGTCAACATTACTTTAATGATTTTCAATCGCTTATCATTTATGTAAAAAACAACAACTAAATTTGTCAAACTTATATATTTATTTTATTATCCAATCGGATTTTATAATGCTTTAACCATGATTTATGCTTGTAGCCTTGTATGCAATCATATTTTTCAGCTTTCGATTTAGCCTAAATCTATATGTGAAAAAAAATTTTAAATATGGTTTCGAAAAAAAAAACAACAAATAATATATTTAATATGTAAAACAATAAAATGAAAAAAAAAAAGAAAAAAGAGAAACAAACGAGATAAAATGTGTTATATATATATTAATGAAGTTGACGTAATACTCTTAACTCTTCTCTAACTGTCTCAACGAGACCATGACTCATTGCATTTAATTGTTTTTAATCTAATTAATTAAAGGAAAAATTACTAAAATAGCAAAAAATCACACCACATTATCAAGTTTTAGCCAAATAATATCAATTTAACCAAAATAGCCACACTTTACGTTACCACGTTTACGTAATAGCCATCATTTACGTGATCAATACTTTTTATTAATATTTTAATGCATTACATTAGAAAAGGTAATTGGTAACGTAAAGTAGTGGTTCTTTACGTTACCATTACTTTACGTTACTAAACATCTTTTGTAACGTAATGCATTAAAATATTTATAAAAAGTACAGATCACGTAAATGATTGCTATCACGTAAATATGGTAGCGTAAAGTGTGGCTATTTTGGTTAGATTGATATTATTTGGCTAAAACTTGATAATGGGGTGTGATTTTTGGCTATTTTAGTAATTATCCCTTAATTAAAATACCAATTAAATAATAATACTGCAAGTAAAAATAAATTAAAAAATATGTTCTTTATTAAATTAATACAACCAACCAAAAGTTAATTGATTTAATTAATGGTGCAATAAAGAAAAGTAAAAATCAAATCATCATTAAATATAATTACACTTTCTTGTGATCCCATTTAATTTTAATAATCCTAACAAACAAATTTCATTCACAATTTCTCTTTGTAAATCGAAAAATTGCAGGAATCATGTGTTCTTAGCCATCGTAAATGATAGATGCTTAGTGTTATGCAATTTTTAATTGGGTTTATTAGAAAAAAACGACATGTTTGTACGTTTTTTGTGTTTTCGTCCCTCCATGTTATTTTTTTTTTCCATAAAAGTCCTTAAGTTAATTTTTTATTTTTGATTTAATGAAATTTGGACCTTGAAAACCCGGTTTTTAAGTTTTTAAAAAACCCGGTTTACTAATTATAACCGGGTTATAATGTCAAATTTTCACTAAACCAAAAAAAACATTAACTTAAGAACTTTTATGAAAAAAATAACATAGAAGTACGAGATTGCAAAGAGATTGCAAAAAACGTGAAACAAGTTGATTTTTTTCATGATAAACGCTTTTTAAAATGCTACGTATTTGTTTTTGTTATATATAATAATTTTTTTTAAGTTTATCTTAATGAATGAATAATTAATTAAATTTAGTTTTAAATAGAATAAATATTTATACATAAAACGGATGCCACACTGCCACCAAGAATACAAAGAATTGATACTGGTTTTTGTGTAGGAAGGAAGTATCATAATTACAAGATTTTTCAAACAAATAATAAATGGTTTCAAAACTCAATTTTGTGACCCTTAAAAAAATGGACATAAATAAATTGTTCTTTTTGACTTAATTTAAAATTCAACATTAGCATTTAATTTGATGCGTTTTTAAATTTATAATAATATATATTTACATAAGTTAGCTAGTAGTTTATGAATCAACGTATTATGTGAATAGCTTCTAATAAATAATTGATTAATAAAATGTATATATGTTAACTTATAATTAGAAACATATAAATATTAATTATTAAAAAATTGCAAAAATAATACTGTTATATGTATAAAATATTATTTATCTACGTTTTAAATACAAATGAATATTAGTTATTTTTTTAAAAATTCTTTAAAAAGTTTTATTATATATTTAATCGATATAATTTAAAATTTTACTTTAACATAAAACGTAATATTTATATGTATTTTATTACAATAAACCAAATGTTATGAAATAGGATTTCATTAGTATTATATTCTATTTACTTTTTAAATATTTAATATTGTTTGAACGATCCGTATTTATTTTTATTATATTTTAATAAATTTATAAACACATAATATCTTTTTTAATCATATATATAGATAAGTATATATAAGATATAGATGGATATGAATTTATATTTTCTCTAGATTATATTATTGTTAAAATAATTTTACTTAGATATATAAATAAATAATGAAGATATAATATTTAGATAAAAATGATAACATAACTTTGAAAAATAAAAATATGATGTGCAGAAAGAGCTTCATGTAACAATTTTAATTTTTCTTATTTATACATAAAGATTCGTCTATTTTTTAGTTCATATTTTAAATGATCTATTTGACTATTTGATACATAATGTTTATATTTTTATTTTAATAAAAAAAATTGTTATGATATATGCTCCTTGTTAATATAGTATTTTTTTTCTTTTCAAATATAATCTAATTTATATTAATATACTATTATATATTCATATATTTTTAATTGATATAATCTAAGATTTTTTATTTTATAAACATTATCTGAAATTTGTAGATAGGTTATATAATATAAGATTTTTTATGTATAAATTTAGAATAACTAATAAATTAATGCATATCTAATTAGTTAATGATGACAAATAATATTATTGAGTAACGTCAAATAATGGATACTCGGTAGAGCTAATCACTTGTTAATGTTTATAGATCTTAAATAAATAGTATATATCTTTTATTTGATTTTTAAAAATAGTAGTTTTTATTTATTTTTTATGGTAAAACGTAATAATCTAGATGTGTTCTCATATTATCCTAGTATGTATTACATGAGTAATAGCCCTATTACATATGTAATTGTTTTTGGTTACATTTTTAATAGTTTCCATTACATGTTTAATATATTTAATTATATATGTACAGTATACGATACTACACGTAAAAATGATGTATTACATGTATCGTAGTGGTCTGACAAAAAAGAAGGAAAACAAATGTATGGCATTAGCAACATAAATCTGGAAAAAAGAAGAGAAATAATGAAAAAAAGTATAAGAGAAAACATTTTATTGAAGGATAAAAAGTTAGTAGGTTTTCAACTTTTACCAAAATACCATTTTGAATTATTTGTTTAATTAAAAAAGTACTTTCTTAATAACCATTGATTTTTTCAATCTAATGGCTAAGATTGATTTCTTGGGTATCCATAAATATTGAGTTCTACAAAGATCTCACCCCTATATATATATATATATATATATATATATATATATATATATATATATATATATATGTATGTATATATATATGTATGTATATAAAATAATAATAATAATTATAATAAGTACCAATACAAATTTAGCACATCAGCATCAATAAAAACTTTTGCATTTACAGATTACTTATTTACATAGTTTGAATGTGATCAATCTAATGAATATTGTGATTAAAGTTTGTGGATGTAATGAACCTTTCCTGAGGACAATGTTTTTCTTTTGAACGACAACTTTATTAAGAAGCTAACAAGATGCTAGAAAATAATTCCATTAAGACTAAAACAATTAAAGGGTTTCTAAGTTAATCAACCCGATTTACTTTCGCGAGCTTACATAGATTGGAAACCCAAAAAAAATATTGTGATTGAATCCTATCCCAGAGATCTGATTTCTTGGGTTTCACCTCATTAAATGATCTCGTCATTCATATGAGACCAAATGCACCACCAACTCGTGAAAAATATCGCCTCTAGAAAAACCCTTTTGGAACTTTGCAACTTCAACGAAGAGAACCAAAGCAGCCACTCGTTGTATGAATGTAATCTGGAATTTTGAACCCCCACCATATACCCAAGAAGACCATATCGATTTTGCCACCTTACAAGAAAAAAAATAGACATCCAGTTGATTCAATCCCCTCTTGGCAATTTAGGAAAAAAAAAGAGATCTGACATCAATACTTTGGTTATTAAGATTGCCTCGAGTAGGAATCTAATTGATAGATATCCTTAAAGCTAGCACACTAACCTTTACTGGAATCACATTACTCCACCCAATCTCAAATGTGTCTGTATTCAAGATTTTATTGTCTATGAACTTCCTCATAGAAGCAATCGTAAATTGTTCATTACTAGACAAAGATCAACACCATCTATCTGGATGATTAGAAAGATTTACCAAGCTCATGAGTTCTACCGGTTCAATAAATGTTGAATATAAGCTCCCCTCTTGAAGGTTTTCTAAAAGATTTCGAAAATTGATGTTGATGAATTTTTCCATAACTGAAACTCCTTCGACCAATTCTAACCTATCCAACCTGTGAATTTTGATCGCAAGAGGCTGATCTTCACACTACACATCAAGCCAAAAAAAATTGAGCCTTGTCTCCAATCTTTTTCTTCATAAGTTATATATTTATCTTTCAGAGACAAAGAAGACCTTAAAATATTCAATCACGAAGATTTGGATCGGTTTGGTAAGTGAGTCGTTAAACCATATAACATCTTCAATAACGAGACCCCCATTTGACTATTTTACAGACTTCAAAAAAATGTATGGAAAATCCAAATATAAAGACAATTAACATCAATTAGGGTCTAGTGATTTTTATTGTGTATTATGACATAAGTAAATATGAATACCCAATTGTGGGTAAATTATTGTTATGGAAAAGTGTCCAACACGATCACAAGCTCATCCAAGATTCAAAGTCTTGATTGTAATTCCAATATCGTATATTTGCACAACGACATCTTCAATATTTTCTAGCTTGTTTGAACCCTGAACCGCCGTTCGTCTCCTCCTCACTTACTTGACATGTGAACCGCCATAAACAGTTCAAAGTCCAAACCATATGCCTTCGTGAATCACGGTGGCATCGTGAATCATTGTAGGCGTTATGAATCACGATGGGCAATCGAACTGATTCACAATAAGTGATGTCGTCGAAATCGGTGCTTTGAACCATAAGTTGTGTCGTCGAAATCCATGGTGTCATGAATCACGATGACATTGTGAATCATTATGAATTACAATGGTGCCAATGAAATCAGTGTTGCCTGATTCACAACTATAAACCAATATAATTAATTTGAAATATATGGTGCATAATGACTAAAATGTCATTTTATTATACTCCACCTCATGTAATATTCAACTTAATTACAATTATGTCACCTTGTTTTTTATTGGTTGATTCACAAAATAAAGTAATTTTATTGGATCTTACCGTCCTCATTTTAGTCACGATCCTCATTTTATCCTCACCATATATATATATATATATATATATATATATATATATATATATATATATATATATATATGGTTCGAGAGAGTACTACTCCTTATGCAGCGCACCAGGAGGTACCATCTTTAAAAAAAAATTTAATTTTTTTTTTCATAAAAATGTTTTAATTAACATTATGAAGATCATATGTAAAATTCACATACATTCATATCTTCTAGCTCCTAGAAAATGATGTGAACGTACGCTTACATAATTTTGCATATATGTGAACGCGCATATATGTGATGTGTGATTTCATGCACTTAGAGTGTTCGAATTTTCATTAAATTCATATACCATCTGTGTAATATTATATATATATATATATATATATATATATATATATGTGTGTGTGTGTGTGTGTGTGTGTGTGTGTGTGTGTTCAAATGAGTACCACCTATTACACAGCGCACCCGAAGGTACCACTCGTAAGATTATTTTTTTTTGAATTTTTTTTCATAAACATGTTTTAATTAACATTACACAGATGATATATAAATTTCACGCAAATTCGAACACTTTAAGTGCATGAAATCACGCATCACATATATGCACGTTCACATATATGCAAAATTATGTAAGTGAACGTTCACATAATTTTTTAGGAGCTAGGAGATGTGAATGCATGTGAAATTTACATATGATGTTCATAATGTTAATTAAAACATGTTTATGAAAAAAATTAAATTTTTTTTAAAGGTGGTATCTTCTGGTGCGCTACATAACGAGTGGTAATCTCTCAAACTATATATATATATATATATATATATATATATATATATATATAAAACGAGGAACATTTAACTACCATTTAATAATAAGTACCAATACAAATTTAGCACTTTAGCATCAATTAAAACCTTTGCATTTACTGATTACTTATTTACATAGTTTAAATGTGATCAATCTAATGAATATTGTGTTTATTAAAGTTTGTGAATGTAATGAACCTTTCCTGAGAACAACGTTTTTCTTTTGACGACAACTTTATTAAGAAGCTAACAAGATGCTAGAAAATAATTCCATTAAGACTAAGCAATTAAAGGGTTTCTAAGCCAATCAACGATTTACTTTCACCAGCTTACATAGATTGGAAACCCAAAAAATATATTGTGATTGAATCCTATCCCAGAGATCTGATTTCTTGGGTTTCACCTCATTAAAAAATCTAGTCATTCATATGAGACCCAATGCACCACCAACTCGTGAAAAATATCGCCTCTAGGAAAACCCTTTTGGAACTTTGCAACTTCAACGAAGAGAACCAAAGAAGCCACTTGTTGTGTGAATGTAATCTGTAATTTTGAACCCCCATCATATACCCAAGAAGACCATATCGATTTTGCCACCTTACAAGAAAAAAAATAGACATCCAGTTGATTCAATCCCCTCTTGGCAAATTAGGCAAAAAAAGAGATCTGACATCAATACTTTGGTTATTAAGATTGTCTCGAGTAGGAATCTAATTGATAGATATCCTAGAAGCTAGCACACTAATCTTTACCGGAATCACATTATTCCACCCAATCTCAAATGTGTCTGTATCCAAGATTTTATTGTCTATTAACTTCCTCATAGAAGCAGTCATAAATTGTTCATTACTAGACAAAGATCAACACCATCTATCTGGATGATTGGAAAGATTTACCAAGCTCATAAGTTCTACCGATTCTATAAATGTTGAATTTCAGCTCCCCTCTTGAAGGTTTTCTAAAAGAATTCGAAAATTGATGTTGAGGAATTATTCCATAACTAAAACTCCTTTGACCAATTCTAACCTATACAACCTGTGAAATTTGATCGCAAGAGGCTGATCTTCACACTACACATCAAGCCAAAAATTTGAGCATTGTCTCCAATCTTTTTATTCATAAGTTGCAATAAGTCGATATATTTATCTTTCAGAGACAAAGAAGACCTTAAAATATTCAATAAGGAAGATTTGGATCGGTTTGGTAAGTGAGTCGTTAAACCATATACCATCTTCAATAACAAGACCCATTTGACTATTTTACAGACTTCGAAAAAATGTAAGGAAAACCTAAATATAAAAGTCAATTAACATCAATTAGGGTCTAGTGAATTTTATTGTGTATTATTACATAACAAGCTCATCCAAGATTCAAAGTCTTGATTGTAATTCCAATCTCGTATATTTGCACAATAGCATTTTCTAACAAATAATAAGTCTTAACCACTAAACTACGTCTACAATGAAATATATTAATATCATATGATCTTCGATCATTTTAAAAGATACGTGGTTAAATTATTTTATTTGCTTGTGATCAATTCATCTTTGATGAAAAATATAGGAGTTCTAATCATGTAGAACACTTGTTTTAAAAAGATACAATGCTCTTTATATAAATTTAAAATTTTAGTAACAATATTTTAAAAATCATAAAAAAAAGGATGCTATAGTTGTGATTTGTGAACTATTTTCTTTGACCTTTTGTTTTCATATTTATTGGTATAGTTGACTGGCCTTTGGTCAAAATAATGAAATACATTCAATTTCTGACGTGGCATTTTGCGTAATGCCACGAACCAACGTAATACCTATACCCATAAATAATAAATTGCTAGTGTTTTCACATAATTTACATATTTTTTTGGGCTAAACAAAATTTAACATTATCAACTAATATAAATAACTTCTTATAATATTTATATATAAATTAATTGTTTATTATTCGATTTACAGAAATAGTTGATATGATGGGCCGGGCCACTCAATTCTTGATGGGTACTCGGGTCACCGGGTCAAGTAGTGCGACTTGAAGTTATCCTGGAGTGTACGTAATCTAGTCCAACAATCTAACACCACCAAACGCGGAATTCAATATGCATTTCGATAATCAAGTTGATAGAATTTATATATATAACTCAAGTATACGATATATACAGATACTTTGTTAGTAAAACGGTCTCAAAGATTCAATATCGACAACCCGATCAAGTAAAAAGAATTATAAAGAAACTTGAACAAAAGGATATACGTGGAAAACTCTAAAAAAACCGAAGAAAGACACATGCCACTAGAGATTAAATTTCACCATGTAACAATTTTTTACAATCTCCCATTCCAATTACACTCGTAGTCTCCAAAAATTTGGCTCGTGCCTCTAAATACTCTAGAAAGAAAATAGAATCAAATATTTAAAGCATTTGATTATGATAGTTTGAAATGAAAGTTTTTAAATTCTTTTATAAACACAGATATGTCACTTCACATTTGATTTTTCTACCAGCATGTAACAAAAACCAATATTTTGTTTTAGCTAAAACTCAATTGACTTCAGTGATTATCAGTGACGATTCATCAAAGAATATAAGCATCTAATAAGGAAGTTCTATATATATGTATGTGTACCTAGCGCGATACCGCGATTGATATAGTGATTTCTTGTCCATCGAGTAGGAGGACATAATCATGTATATCACGTTTTTAAAAGTTACGAACATGTTAGTAGGAAGGAGAAAAAAAATAAGGAAAAAGGGTTTGTATGTTTGAAAGACCGGGATCTGTCTATTAATTGTTACGCTTCGACATATATATGCATATATAATGGGACCTAAGTGTAACACACTATTATTGAATTTGAAAAGTTTGCATGAACTATGATTTTGTATTGCTTTTTCAAAAAATATTCCTAAAATTGTGTATGATTAATCGTCATTAATTGTTGTATATATATTAATTCATTTTTTTTTAAAACAATTTATATGTGTGTATAATATATTCATATGGAAAATGAATCTCCTTTATTTGATATTGTAAGATTAATACATATAGAAAACACGAAATTGTGTAATTCAAAAATTAAAACACCATTTTCCATTAAATAAATCACCGAAATTACATAAGAGTGTAACTAAAATAAACATCACCCATTAAAATAAAAATAAAAACAATAAAATAAAAGAAACATAATTAAATTCCCACTAATCCTAGAATTAAAAAAAAAACATTTTTTTTGGAAATAAAACTAATTAATTAATTTCTCATCTTCTTTGTAGGTTTGTCGAAGACAACATCAAGCAAAACAGTGCTCTTGCATTTAGGACACTTAGGGTACTCCTCCGCAAGCATAACGTACATGAGACACCGTGGACATCCGGCGAGCATCATCGATGTTGTCTCCGGGCTGCTCGAGTATCGGAGTTCATTCTCGTCTTGAACCGCCTCCAATGACACACATGAGTTGGTCGGAGAAACAGTGATCGGCGATGACTGGTTGGGTGTATTATGATCAGCCGTCACCGGCCAGCGAGTTCTCGGCGGTGATAAGTTGAGTTTCAAGTCAAGTTTCATTCCATTTCCACCATCATTTCTTTTAGTCATCTTTCTTTAGACTTGCAAACCGCAGTAGTTTCGATTCTTGATGATGATGATGATAATAATAATAATATTAATACCCTCTTAATTACTTGATGAAAATTAGTCAACTCCCTGAAAATCAAAGATTAAAAAAGGTCAAAACTTTGATCAAGAAACAACATGATCATCAAAACCCATGATCATATCATACATGTTTACCTTAAAATCAATAGCTTTTTTTGATCAAGATCAAGAACTAGAGAGAGAGAGAGAGAGAGAGAGAGAGAGAGAGAGAGAGAGAGAGAGAGAGAGAGAGAGAGAGAGAGAGAGAGATTAAGGTGGTGATCAAGAAAAAGAGTTTGGGAAGTTTGATGGGTTTGTTGGTTTAGAGGATGTAAGGCCATTTATAAGAACTCCAAGAAGAGAGAGAGAGAGAGAGAGAGAGAGAGAGAGAGAGAGAGAGAGAGAGAGAGAGAGAGAGAGAGAGAGAGAGATGAGTATTAAATGAAAGAATAAGGGGGGTATAGAAAAGGGAAACAAGTAGTAAATAGAGAGCAATTACAAAAAAATTGAAGGCCAACTCTCCTTCACCATCATTCAATTTTTAGGCATTTGTCATTCATTTAAATCAATCTTGGTGTGTAATTATAACTTTCATGTGTCAAATTTCTTGTTTGTTTATCTTTTTATGTGACACAACATATTATTAATTTCTACCTTTCTTAGTCTCTCATTTTCAAGTCGTTAAGGTTAGGTGTTATCCATCCTACCTTACCTTTTTGTTTCATTTTTTTGTTGTTGCTTGTTACCTTATTATATGTTTGCTTTTCTTAATTGAAATATGATAACTACAAACACGATTTCACCTAATCTCTTTTTCGTCTTCGACATCATCGATCAGAAGACGTGATAAGAAGTAAAAGAAAACGACAAAAAGATTGATCATAGTTCTTAATTATATCATCATCATTTGTTTATTAAGTTGTGTTTTATGTGGTTATATTCCTATATCCACAAAAAACACATTTTGCAACCAAGAATGATGAACGGATTTTAAAAATGAGTTTTTGCCCAATTGGGTATCCACATCTAAGTATCTAACCCACAATTTATGATCAAGTAATTAACCCATAATTGCGGGTTCGATAGCATGATATCAAATTGGCAGGAACTCATTTCTAACATTTGTTGATCATTCTTTATGAATTATGGACAAAGGGTTCTCATATATATATGTTTGACAAAATATAATCGAGATCAAAATCTGATTGAAGAGACATGATTAAATTGGTGCCTATTTAATTATTTTTAGAGTATCAGACAAAAACTTATAAGAGAGCCTTATATATACAACAGTTTGACGTATCTCGATCCAATCACAAACAAAAAAAAAGTTAAGTATCATTTTGACCATTTAACTTTTAAATTTGTCTCATTTAGCCACTAAACTATTTTTTGCCTGATTTAGCCATTAAACTTTATAGGTTAGTGTCCTATTTTGAGGAAAATGAATAAAACTAATGACTAAATCGGTACAAAATATGATAGTTTAATGGCTAAATCGGGACAATTTTCAGTGGTTAAATCGGTAAAAAGAAAGTTTAGTGGCTAAATATATATACAAATTATAGTTCAGTGGTTAAATCGGGACAAAAAATAGTTTAATGGCTAAATCAAAACAAATCTAAAAGTTAGATGGTCAAAATGACACTTAACCAAAAAAAAATAAAAATCAATTGTTCTTTATCTTTTTGTCGAGACCCTATGAAGTTCGGGACCCTGAACGGTCGTCCCTTCTATCTATTTTATTTAAAATTATATATATTTTGTTGATCTCATGGTTTTCAGACTTTATGTTATTTTTAAATATATATTGTGATCTAAATTGAAATAACTTCAATACCAAGAATTATTAATTACAAAGGGCCGGATAATATCAAAAACCTAACCATTTGTCATCATGAATCCCGAGCTACCAATAAACATGGATGCAAGTACAATGTACAATTACTAAAGCCAAATGTACGACCTACCACAGCATATTTTTTTTATTTTGTCATTAACATGGCATGCATGTATTAACCACCATTATCAATACGTACAGTACAACCTAATAAAGCAATGCAGCTAAATGCCTTAATTCCTTAACCAAATTTCTAACCATTAATTCTTCCATTCCAACCACACCTTTTTATTTATTTATTTATTTATTTTTTCAATATTTCATTATACACATTCAATTTTTCATTTATGTATGATCGGCATAGACTTATTATTATCATTTATTTTATTTTCAAACTATCTATAAATCCCTCCATTTAATGCATTTTATCTTTAAATTTGACTATTTTTCTTTGATTTTGATTTGTTTTTAATTAAAAGAATCGTTAAAAACGATGTAAATTTTTCAATAGTAGTTCTGTTTCGTGTTCAATGTTGATTCATATGAGTTTGTTTTGTTTAGATGTATGTTCAGAGTTGTTTTAAGATCAACTGGTTCATTAATTATAATATATATATGTTGTTTTTTTAAAATAATAAGATGACTTTATACAGTAATATAATAGATAAATTGCTTATTATTATGCTTTTTTTATTCCATTTATTTCATTTTTCAAACCAACTCTCTCAAATTATTGGATTTTATATAATTTTGAGTAACTTTAGCTTTGATTTTTAATTGGTTTTTAGTTACACAACCGTTAAAAACAATTCAAAAATCTCCGAGGATTTGAAATGGGAAATGTTTCGATACATGATATAGTACTGTTACTGGTAATATTTATTAGTTTATTAAGGTAATGTAGTAAAATTTGTGTTGTTTAATTAACAATTTAGAAAATATTTAAGTTGAAAATTAATTTGAAATAATTCATAATTCCACGTGTGCTTTATTAAATTCAAATTTCTTTCATATATCATATATTTTAAGCTACTAGAAAGGAATTATATAATAGGAAAAAAAATCAGTTTATTTATGGTAGCTGATGCTTCTGCATGACAAACCGAATTTTATTATCATATGTAAGATGATTTTCAAATTAAAACTAATAATCTAATTAATCATGGGTTAGAAGTTTAAAAAAATAAGTAAAATTCCGTTTTTAAATTAATCTTAAATATAATATTATATCAAATAGAAGATACAATTAACTCATAATGATAATTAATTTAGATATAAATAGACACTAAATGATTATAAAAAGTTAGGTCAACATGTATCATCTATATCCTTCAATTAATTACATCAACTAATTAAGTGGATGCAAATATTAATTATGGTTGTTTAATCATGATCAAAACCTAGATTTATAATCATTTAATTAAAGTAAATTATATAAATCGTCAATATGGTTTATGATAAATTTAATGTTTCGTCTCTAACTATGAAAAATTAGACTGATAATTCCTATTTGAAACATTGTTACGCTTTCAATACCTAACCAACTCAACTTTTTAAAAATATACTAATTAGTTTTAAATTTATATTTAAGTATTTATATTTTTAATATTACCTAATTAATAAGTGATATTGTAACTTATATTATCACAAGAATTAAAGTACTACAATTTACATGTGTTTTATTTATATATTGAGTAATAAATTTCAGTATTATTATTATTTGAAATTATATTTAAGTATTTTCACATTTATTCTTTTTGTGAAAATATTTTATTTTTAATTATAAATTTTTTCCTATTTGTTTATATATTACACTAGTTATCAAAAATCTGTGCATTGTTGTGGGGTCTAAAATATTAATTACAAAAATAATTATAAAAAACAAATGAATAAATATTTTTCAAGCAATTCAAATAACGAAACTCAACTAAACCAGGATCAAAGAGTGAAACTAAAATACTGATATAGTGATGTATATCCAAGAAGCAAGCCAAAAGATTGTTAGTTGGTTCAGGTTTTTCTGGATTTTGCAATGTCAAAATTACAAATCATGCTTTATTAAAATCTGATCGAAATCGGAATTAAATAATTAAATGATCATAACCATAAATTGAAATTGTGACATTGATTAGGTTTAATGGCTAATTTAATTTGTTGATTTTACGATCAAATCAAATAAAGTTATAATGATAATATCTCTAACACATCGATTACGGATTGCCAACGTTATAATAGTAATGTTCAATTTTAAACATGGTCATATTTAATACAAAATCTAAATATTAATTAGTTATATTTTAATTATAAAGAAATTTCATTAGAATTTTATATTATGCATTTGAATAATAGTTTTTTTCATACAATTAAACACATCATAATAGTTTCAAAATCATAATTTTAAGTGTGTAAAAAAATATTGTAATAATAAATGTTAAAAGAGAACTAATTTTTTTTTAAAATAAAGGGTTTAAATAAAAGATAACACAGTATTAAGAGTGTATTATGAAAAAATTAAATTAAAAAAAACACCAACCAATCATGGTTGGCCAAATTGCAAGTTTTCATTGGTCTTTTGGATACAATTAAACGTATAACATAATAGTTTTAAAAGACAACTCCAAACAAATGTATAATTAAAATCATAATTTTAATCGTGTAAGAAAATATTGTAATAATAAATGATAAAAGAAAACTAAACTAAACAAAAGTTATTTGTGTTTTAAAAAGTTTAAAAAAAAACAAAACAAAACAAACAAACAAACAGTCATCATGCTCATGTGACAAGCATTCGCTTACAGATTTGAAGAAATACAATACATACATAAAAAGACACTATAATGAACACCTTACCTGTTTTCCATCCAAAACCAAAGATGATGAGTAAATATATAATTCTGTCACCTCTCCTTGCAACATATCCTCCTCTTTGACACTTTTGACCCTTAAAAGTCATTTGTTTTTTATAAAAGATCTTTTTTGAGCACTTGTGTCTTTAAAAGAAAGACATTTGACATGTAATAATCAAAATTGAAAACATGAGAAGGTCTTCGCATATCTAATGTCTTAGAAAACAAACGGCACATGGTTTTGTTCTTCACACAGAGCCAAAGGCCCATACCACTACCCAAAACACACATCGCAAGTTAACATGGACCTTGCACTTATAAAATATAAATGGTACATGTACATCGATCAGTCTATCAATTTTTCGTTGATTTCACGCAATAACAGTCTAGAGTTACTGACGACACGTTTACTTTCTTTGACGATATAACTACATAGCTCGTGCTTAGGTGCCGGACATAAACTTTTTAACTCAATTAAGGGATCTTTTACGACATAATTACTATAAATCTCTCTTGCAGGCTCGACATGATCCCACCAAAAGTCTGATAACGCTATGTTTAAGACATTCCAATACTCTACATCCCTATCTATCCTAATTAAACTGCTCCCTTTACATAAAAATCCATCCAATCTCGGTCCAAGATTTCCATCAATCCTTGACCTTGTGGTATGAAATTGTACGGAACTTGAGACCAAGGGTAACAACCCTTTCTCATATCATCACCCTTATAAATGTTGGGAAAAGGGATCCGTATAAACACTAATAATAAACTTGCACAGGATCTTGCAATAATCAAACTAACTTTCTTTATTAATCAAACTGAATTCACACATTACAATATTGAAATAAGGTTCCTATTTATACTAATCTATAAAGAGGTGCGACGAAAGGTTGCAACTCTTCATGGAACCCTTTCACGAACGGTTATGTCTTTTCGAATAGACACACCCCTTCGGTTTTAACTATCCCATCAGGAGATGCTGCAAGCCAATCAATCACCTTCGGTATTTAATTTCCCACTAACCTGGAATTCGGGAAACATAACGCGATTTCCAGTAATCAGTTTATATCTTTCAAGTGCTTCCTCTTCTTTGATGTTATTCCAACAAGTAGCCATCTTCTCTAGCCAGAGCTGGACTCGATCTTCGGCCAGGCCAAAAGCCAATTGCCTGTGCAAAAGTGCTTGCTGTTAGCTTATTATACTTTCTTTGCTCTTGCCAGTTTTTGAACCAGTGTCTAAGACCAACTGATTCCAAAATAGGATAACTACATAAATTTCTAAAAGCATGACTGGTCAATTTGTTGCACCATTGAAATGTACTTACTATCCATGAGCATATAATATATGTTGTTTACTTTGACACTTGTGTCATATTTGGCATCACCCTGAAACCAAAAATGAATGAACAAATTCTATCAAAAAAACTTACATTTGAATCAGAAAAATCTTTTTATTAACTCTTAAGTTCAACGGGTAGATTAACCTGTAAAGTATTCTTACATTGACTTGAGGTAAAGATGATGTTTTATCAGCACCAATATAGTATTATAATTCTTGTATACTTTGGGCAATTAGGTGAAACATTTAGTTGAGCAACTAGGATACTCAATTTTGCTCGATAGAAAACTATCAAGGTACAACACTATGGCATGTTTAGACTTCAATAAAACATATGATGGACACAATAAACTAAGTGTGCGTTTGGTATAGAGAATTAATTAAGCATATCCTCTTATTTCCAATTCCCTATGTTTAATTCTCTATACCAAACATAGTGTAATATCCAACCGAAATAATGTTGTTTCTAATACTACTCACAAGTTTCGGAGCAGGGCTTAAGGCCGAGACTTGCAACACCCATAACTCAAGATTAACAAACTCGATTCCGATAAATAAAGTATCATTTATAGATCATCAATATCCAATTCAAGAAACTTACACAACACAAATTCAATTCCAAGTATACACAATCAATAGGTGGCTAGAAATAACTCATGTGGGTTTGTGATATGTATGATTGCATTTAAGTTGTTTGAAATTTTCTTGGTGAAGATGGTGTTAATGGGAATGATTTAGAAATACTACCTCTCTGCTTCTTGGAGATGCAAGGTTTTTTGAATTGAATCACTCCATTCTCTGTAAAAAAAAAAATGTATGGCCTGTAAATCAACAATATGGTGTTAATGGGAATGATTTAGAAAGAACCAAAATACAAGAATCAAAGAACCCATCTTGAAAAAACTTAGCTTTTTTATGCTAATAATAATAATAATACAAAGATATATATAATATATAGTGTATTGTATAACTATATGTTAATGGAGAAAGCCATGGAAGATGGAAAAAAGGAGATGAGAAGATGCAGGAACCTAAAAGACAAAGAGAAAGAGACCTTGATCGATCTGAAAATAGGAGGGAGAGTTTCAACCGCCGCCGAAAGTAACCCAAAGCCGCTGCTGCCGTCGAGAATAACCTAAAGCCGCCACCGCTGCCGAGAGAAACCATAAACCCTTTTGCAACCGCCGCCGCCGAGAGAGACAGACTCCCTCTTCGAATCAAAAAATCTTGGAGAATCACGATGCATCGTAATACATCACGTGAAAATCAATGCATCACGCAGGAATTTGATGCATCACGTGGAAATAATGATATATCACGCGAGAATTGTGATGCATTTATGGTGATGCATTACGATTCTTTAAATTTCTTCGATGCATGAGAAAAACATTGACTGTTCAATAAATTTACTCAAATTTATTAAAGAATACGAATGAAATTTATAAAATCGACTCACAATTTTGTTACGTTCATTCACTATTTATGTGAATGGAGGTAACTTAAATAAATAGTAAATTAATATTGAAAAATAAGAAATCAATGTTATTTCTCATAATCTTTTTTTTTTTTTTCATTTAAACCTTGATAAATCTATATAAAATCTATGTGTATTAAATTCTATAAAATCAACTTATATCCATACTACGTACGTTTGTATATCCTTGGGATGTGTGTGTGTCTATATATATATATATATATATATATATATATATATATATATATATATATATATATATATATATATATATATATATATATATATATATATATATATAAAAGGATGAGTTCAATAGAAAACCTATATACATCGGAAAACCCAGGAACCACTTTAGGGTCATTGGATCAGGTGATGCATCACGTAGAAAGTCGATGCATCACGCGAAATTTTATGCGTCACGCGGGAATTGTGATGCATTTGTGGTGGTGCATGGAGGAAAAGTCGATCAGGTGATGCATCACGTAGAAAGTCGATGCATCACGCGGAAATTGTGATGCATTTGTGGTGGTGCATGTAGGTTTTCAAAGGTTTCCGATGCATGTTGGTTTTGGGATCACATAAGAACCTTTCAATTCCGTAAGAACGTGAGAACCTTCCAAAATGCACAAATTTATACATCAAATGTACAAATTTAAAAATTAAATTTATAACTTAAAATCATTGTTGGTTTTCAATATTAATAAATATCATAATCTAACATTAAAATTATCTTTAAAATTTAAATTCATCAAGTTTTACACTAAATGCATAAGTTTGAACATTAAATGCACAAAATTTATCAAATGCATAAATATGTACATAAAGTGGACAAATTTATCATGATATTCGTAAATTTTTAGATCAAATGCATAAATTTATCAAGGGGGTGTTTGATACCTCTTATTGGGGCTCTTATTGACCAAATCTCTTATTCGGTAAGAGGTTTCTGTGATAAGGGTGTTTGATACTGATAAGTGATAAGAGGTAAAATCCTCTTATCCTTGTGCTTTTTGATAAGAGATAAAAACCCACTATTCTTCCTCTTATCAAAATTGTATACTTGAATATTTTTTTTTAATTTTTAGAATATTGATTTGATTCTTGCTAGAATAATAGTTTGATTATATACTTGATTATTGATTTGATTCTTGCTAGAATAATGAACGATTATGTATTTCCATTTAAAATATATTCCTTATTATTTTTAATTTGTTATAATTTTTTGTTGCTAGTGTTATGATTGTATCATCTTATCATTTATAATATAAAGTTTGATATGATTTAATAATAAATTAACATTTTATTTAATTTTAATTAATAAAAATAACAGTTCGTACATTACCCCTCAACCTACCCACCTCACCCCTCGTTATCCCACCCCACCCTACCCCTATCTCTTCCCACTCCTACCCCTCAAACCTACCCACCTCACCCCTACCCTACCCCTCAAATCTACCCATCCCCACCCACCTTACCCCTCAACCTACCCACCCTACCCCTACACCATTACCCTATCCTATTTACCCCACCCTCAACCTACCCCACCCCTACCCTACCTCTTACCATATTTATTATAACGAGAAATATTCTAACACTTTTTTGATAAAAATTTATTATTTTTCAATAACATATCTATATAACTTATAAACTTAGGTTATTTGGAAGTTAATATATGTAACCTTATAAACTTGATTATAACTTATAAACTTTAATTGTTATTTGATTCTTGAAAGCATGTTGGTTATATGTTTATTGAATGCATTTATGTTACTTGATTATAATTTATAAACTTTAATTGGTTTCTTATTTAAATCTTGTTAATGTTATTTGAATGATATTAAATGTTTACATAGGTCACTTTGATTCAATGATATTATTTTTACGTGATTTTTGACTTTAATCAATGGTATCTGTTTGGTTTTGGTAATTAATATGTAAAATTAATAAAAATAATAGAATCAGATAATTTATAAAACAAACAGACTTATTGAATTCTCTAATCAGATCTTAGTATCTTATCAGGACCACCTCTCATCAATCAGAAGTGGAATCAGACATCAGACAATTAACCTCTTATGCAATCAAACAGCACCCAAATGTATAAATTTTAACATTAAATGCATAATTTTATACATTAAATGCACAAATTTTAGAGAGGTTTTCACGTTCTCACGGTAATAAGGATTTTTACCGGAACCCAACCCTATATATATATATATATATATATATATATATATATATATATATATATATATATATATATATATATATATATATATATATATATATATATATATATATATAAGTCATCCGCATATGTTCAAGAAATTTAATTTTAAGCTATATATGTGGGGGTTGGAGTGATGGAAGTTGATTGTTTTGAAATTTTAATGTTCATTCATATCCTTAAATTGTATTATAATGTATAAATAAGTTGGGGAAATTTTCGCAAAAAACTATCACCCAACAAGTTTTCTTCAATTAAGTCATTCAATCAAATTTCTTGTCTGATAAGTCTCTTGACCAGATAAAATCACGAATTTAGTGTTTTTTCATAAAAACTTACCGGTAACTTGTTGAACGGATTGCAATTGCTGACGTGAATATTTAAAATTTATGATTTTTTTGATTAAATTCCTCAACTAAATTATTTTGTGTTATAAATCCCTTAATCAAATTTTATGCCACATGAAACTCACGATATATTTTGTTTTTATCAATTTAAGTGATTGTTCAATTGACACACTCACATCACACAGACGTGGATGCAAGAATATAAACAAAAAGATAAATCAAAACGATCATTTTGTTGTTATTTAAAGTTTCCATGAGATGAAATCATTAAATATATTTTAAAAAAATTAGGTCTAGACAAACATTGGATCGAACTAATTATCATTTATGTTTTGTATCAAACCATGTTATGTTATATTAGGAGTGAGCAAAAACCGAACCGAAAACACAAAAAATCGAAAAAAACCCGGGAAAACCAAACCGAAAAACAAAAAAAAAATCGAAAGCAACAAAGCCAGAGTAAATGTTTGGTTTCAGATTCCATCTCAAAACCAAACCGAAAAAATCAAACCGAACCGGTTTTTTAATTAAATTAATTTTTAAAATATTTTATATATTTACTAGGTTAATACCCATGTGTTACATGGATTGATATAACAAATTAGTTATAAATTAAATATTTATAAAGAGGTGGATCCCTTAGGAACCCTTTCTTAAATTAAGATACAATAAAAACCAATAAAAATATGATACACAGACAAAATCATTGAGTCAATGGTAAATAATTACGACTTTAAGTCAAAAAAAGACAGTTAAAATGTTATTCAAAGTATTTGAATTATTGATTTAAATATACTATTTTATGGTTTTTTACATATGTGATGTGATTCAATTCAATGCTTATCTTCTTATTAGTGATTCAAAAATGTTGAACATTCACTCTATTGTATTTGTTGTTGTGTTATCATCAATCTCATAGAAATCAACAATATAATTTTTGAATGGTAATTATTTTATCTTTTTAATTTTTTTTTGAAGTATATTAGTCTAAAGTGTATACATTTTTTAGAGACTATTAAATTAAACTATATATAAATTTTCTTATTGAAGATGTTTTAATTAATAATAAATATCTATTGCTTAAGTGATTAAAACTTGATATAACAATTTCAGCGTCAACTTAAAAAATAATCAAGATTATTCGAAATTAAAGTTATCTTAAAATATAAAATTTGCAACTTTAGTTTTTGAAGTTTTAGAAAATATTAATTCACAATTCTATTAAAGAAAATACATTTGGAAAATTAAATGATTATTTTATTCTATGTATATATATATATATATATAGAGGGAGGTTCAATGGAAAACCATCATGCACCTGAAAACTTGTGAAAACCGCACCGCACCACCACAAATGCATCAAATTCCCCGCGTGATGCATCAAATTTCCCACCTGATGCATCAAAATCCGACGTGATGCATCAACTTATTTACGATCATGTCACCGCTTTTTTCATGAAATGCACCAAATCGGACGGTATGCGTAGGTTTCCATAGTTTTCACGTGCATAGTGGTTTTCCATTGAACCCACCCCTATATATATATATATATATATATATATATATATATGTATGTATGTATGTATGTATGTATGTATGTATGTATGTATGTATGTATGTATGTATGTGTGTGTGTGTGTGTGTGTGTGTGTGTGTGTGTGTGTGTGTGTGTATGTATGTATATATATGTAAGGGAGGGTTCTTTTAAGAACCATAAAAAATGTGGAACCTAAGAACTAATCTCATCCATTGATTTTATAGGATCAATGGCTTAGAAATTAGATGACATTTTTGAAATTAAGAAGGCTTCAAGGGTTTTTTGTTGTTGGAAAAAGGGGCAGGGAAGGGGTAGAATGGTGATAATAAAATTGAAAAATCGTTGATTGCATACAACCAAACGCACACGCTTCCAAAGACAATCATTTCCCTCATTGAAAAAGCAACTGCACGCGTTTCCAAACAATTAATTCTCTCCTTGATTTTTTCTCTTCATCATTTTTTCTCCCAAAAAAAAAGTCACCAGATTTTAGATATTATACACTTTATTCTATGGATAATATACAATTTATATGTAGATTAAGATATATTCTAAGGAGTATACATAATATTCTATGTTGAATATACAACATTCTATGACAGAGATACAAAGCAACACGATCCAATCGAACATCCGACAATCACAATCAATGGTGTCCATGATGGAATCTTTTACAACCTAAATTAAAACAATGGATTCAAACTATGATGCAAAAAAATGTGTAACATTTCTAGTTACATAGAATAGCAATATTCTACGTAGAATATGTTTACAATTTACGTAGATTAGTGGTATTCTATGTAGAATATGTGAACACTTTGCGTAGAATAGAGGTATTCTATATAGAATACGTGACACTAACCTAAGAAGAATACAGATTAAAGAATCCAAAATCTATAAATGTTTATTGAATATCTATTCAAACAACATAGAATACAAAATCTATATAGATTTACAGACAATCTATAAAAAAACTACGTAGAATACAAAATAATCTACGTATGTATACCATAGAATAAAGCATCTGAGAAAAAGAAAAACTTCAAGTAGACAATATAGAATACAAAATCTATATAGATTGCATACAATCTATATGAAAATTACGTTTAATACAAAATAAAACTCCATCCACTGGGAGTTGTCTCCTCAGAACCCTCGTCGTTTAGCAAGGTCTTTAGCGTTTCATCTTTACCCGAATCTGTAATTTCAGATATATAATATAGCTTAGGGAATATGAGACATCAAAAGAATAATATAAACTCTGGGAAAAGAATACATATTAAATAATCCAGAATCTATATATGCTTATAGGATATCTATCAAGACAACAAAAAATAACAAATTTATATAGAATTAAAGGCATTCTATAAAACTCTACGAAAAATACAAAACATTCTACGTAGAATACAAAATATTCTACGTAGAATACAAAATATTCTACGTAGAATCATAAGATAACATAAAATATAAGAATAATACAGATTAAAGAATCCAAAATCTAGAAATGTTTATTGAAGATCTATTCAAACAACATAGAATACAAAATCTATATAGATTTACAGACAATCTATAAAAAAAACTACGTAGAATACAAAATAATCTACGTATGTATACCATAGAATAAAACATCTAAGAAAAAGAAAAACTTTAAGTAGACAACATAGAATACAAAATCTATATAGATTGCATACAATCTATATGAAAACTACGTTTAATACAAAATAAAACTCCATCCACTGGGAGTTGTCTCCTCAGAACCCTCGTCGTTTAGCAAGGTCTTTAGCATTTCATCTTAACCCGAATCTGTAATTTCAAATATAGCTTAGGGAATATGAAACATCAAAAGATAATATAAACTCTGGGAAAAGAATACATATTAAATAATCCGTTATCTATATATGCTTATAGGATGTCTATCAAGACAACCAAAAATAACAAAATTATATAGAATTGAAGGCATTCTAAAAAACTCTACGAAGAATACAAAACATTCTACGTAGAATACAAAATATTCTACGTAGAACGCAAACTATTCTACGTAGAATAATCATAGAATAACAAAATCTACTATCAGAAACTTAGAAAAATCATAGAATAACGATGGGAATAAAACACTAACAGATAAACATGACTTGGATTAGGAAAAAAACGATCATCGACCTTCTCATCTGCTGCAAAACCATTTGGAACTACATTACACGGGGTCTGTTGAAATATAACGGTCGACTCCATGGCTTCAGGTGAAAGAAAAAAAATCACAGAAGGGTTTTTCGGGGACAAAAATGAACTGAGCTTCTTCTTGCCGGAAAAAATGGAAGAATAAGAAAAAATTAATAACAAACTCATTAATTATTGCAGAGTTAATAATATGGCAGAAACATGGAAACTTGCTAGTCTGAAGGGTCGCATGAAATAAGGAAAGAGAATGACTGTTTTGCCCTTAGTGGGGACTGCCATATTTGAAAATATTTACAACTATGCCATTGATTATCCACCCTTGATCCTATTAATCCAAGGGCTAAGATTAGTTCTTAGGTTCCCACATTTTTTATGATTCTTAAAAGAACCCAATCCTATATATGTATATATATAAATATATATATATATAACACATGTAACATACATAAAAAATGCAGATCTGGCTATTTAAAAATCCAAATGTGAAACAACATTTATCAATGGTTTGAAATTAATGAAATAATCTAAGAACCTTTAAATTATATATATTTAAATTGTAAGAATAAGAAGAATACAAATACATTCAAATTTTATCAACAAAATCAGACAAACAAAATATTGAATCTATATAGAATGTATTTTATCAATAAAACCAGACAAACAAAATATTGAATCTATATACAGACCTGACAGCAACTTCGTGATGGATACATTCAAATATACCACATATAATATATAGTATTATACATATATGAGGAAATATTGTACATATAATAATAACTATAATACATATAACATGACCCATCTATCTATATCTATAGTCACGTGTCTTCACCATAAATTTACACGTGACCGTTATAGTTTTTAATAACAATAAATAAATAAATAATCTTAAATTATATCTATCCAAATCTAATATAATCTACATTTAAATTCAAATCAAATCTAATAAAAATCTAATACTCTAGTAACTTGTTAATTATAATATAATATAATAAAAGCTTTAAAAAATATAAGAAAATAATTACTAATTATATATATATTCAGAAATATATAAAATTAATAGATCATAATAAATAATAATATCAATTCTATATACCTTCGATTAAAAAAATAATTAATATGTTTGACTTTTAATATATTATATTTTATATATATTGAAAATATCCGCGTAATACGCGGGTAAATCTATCTATACTATTAAAAGAGTAACTATACTCAATTCTGGTGAAGCCACGTGTCATCACAAAGAATCGACACGTGGCATTTACAGGTTTTAAAAATAATAAAAAAAATTTAAATTATATCTATCCAAATCTAATATAATCTACTTTTGAATTCAAATCGAAATCTAATATAATCTACTTTGGAATTCAAATCAAATCAAATCAAATATGATACTCTACTAACTTATTAATTATAATATAATATAATATAATAAAAGTTTTAAAAAAATATAAGAAAATAAATACTATTCATATATATTTACAAATATATAAAATTAATAGGTCATAATAAATAATAATATCATTCTTATATACTTTTTGTTTAAAAAAATATTTATACATTTACCTTTAATTCATTATATTTTATATATATTAAAAATATCCGTGTAATACGCGGGTAATAAACTAGTAAACTAGTATTATAATAAAGCAAAACAACTTATGGCATGTGTCGCTTCCACAATTCACGAAAACTTCATTTTCCCGTCTTTTTTTTTGCTAATTTACTACCTTAACTTAATTATATTAAATTATGATTTTAATTTGTTTTTCATTAATGAATTAATATGAATTAGATATTGCAACATATTAATTTAATGTTTACCTAAAATAAATATGTATCATTATTATTCTTAATGATCATAAAATTAATTTCGAATGTAAAAAATTTGGAATTAAATGAGTGTAGTAAAAAAAGTAAAACTTTGTGTTAATTATTTTGCTAACAAAATTTAAATTTTATTTAGGTAACAAAAGTTAAGAATTAGATGATAAAACTTCAATTGCGAATATGGTAAAATTTGATTATTGATTTTCAGAGATTCCATTTTTATATTATATCATTTTCAAAATATACATACTCATTCACGTAATGGAAGCTTTCTATTTCTTAAATTGATTTCATATTTGAAGTTAATAAAAATTAATAGAAACATTCTTTTGCAAACACACATTATCTGTTTTTAATGATATAATATAATAATATTTTTTTGTAATATCAAGCAAAATATTTTTTAATTTTTAATTTAACTAGCTTTTAATCTTTTTATTTTTAATTATATATAAATGTTATAACAATTAATTAAAATATAAAAATTTTATGTATTTTCTAAACCAACCCATATAAACACGAGTCTCAAACCCTTATATTATTATAATAAAGCAAAACAATCCATGTCACATTTTATTCTACAATGTAAGAAATTTTTTCGCCTCTTTTTCTAAATTTGTCACCTTAACTTAATTGCATTAAATTTTGATTTTATTTTTTTCAATAATTAATTCGTAATAAATCAGAGTTTGTAACATATTAAATTAATGTTTACCTAAAATAAATATCTATCATTATTATCCATAATAATCATAATAAAATCCAAAATGTAGAAATTTGAATTAGTGGTGGAAATTATTATTATTATATATATAATAAAGGTAAACATCACGTGTCACTTTTATGTTTCATAAAAAAGATAACTACAACTTATTATTATAAAAAAATAAAAGATAATACAATTTATTATTTTAAAAAAAGATAAATTTACTTTATTTTTAATCTATAAATAATAAAAGATAAACGCTATTATTATTTTTGTATGTTTTCATTTTTTACTTATATACATTTTATATAATTAAATTTAATTAAAAATATCGACGTAATACGTGGTTTATAAAATAGTTATACATCAATAGAAACTATTATAAATATAAGAATATGGTTCGAGAGAGTACCAACATTATGCAGTGCACCAGAAGGTACTACCTTTAAAAAAGCTTTTTAAAATTTTTTTTCATAAACATGTTTTAATTAACATTATGAAGATCATATGTAAATTTCACATACATTCACATAACCTAGCTTTTAAAAAGTGATGTGAACACACACTTACATAATTTTGAATATATGGGAACGCACATTTATGTGATGCGTGTTTTCATGCGCTTAGAGTATTCGGATTTGCGTGAAATTCACATATGATCTTCATAATGTTAATTAAAACATGTTAATGAAAAAAAAATTTCAAAAAAACTTACTTTTAAGAATGGTACCTTCTGGTGCGCTGAATTGTGGGTGGTACTCACTTGAGCCTAAATCATAAATATAATATATAAATTTTATACATACCATATAAACCATTACACATGTAATATTTGACTATTACACAAGGTTGTAGAATTCGCTAGACGGTAGTCGGGGTAGGGGACTAGCGATTAATCGGCAGCTAGGCGGGGATTAATCGAGGAGTAGTCGGATTGAAATTTTTAGTATGTAAATTTCAGAATTATATATGTAACATGTTCAAAAAATACTAAGATACGCATATAGGTTAGTTTAAAAATGATTAAATAATATATAATACTCTTTTATAACTAGAACTCAAGGTTAATCATTTAAATATTTTTAAAGGTAACAACCTAAATTTGACTAATTTAGATTTTATACACACACACACACACACACACACATATATATATATATATATATATATATATATATATATATATATATATATATATATATATATATTACAAATTAAAGCATTTTCTATTAATAACTTATTAATAATAGAATAAATAATTACTAAATAAATATATAAATCTTATTTAGGGTTTTAATTAAAGCATGTCTATTATGTATGTAATAAACATAAAAACAATCAGATCTGACTTTTTTTAAAAACTCTAGAAAAAAAATTCATCAACGCTTCAAATTCAAGAAATCATCAAAGAACCTTTAAAATTATAACATATTTAAAGAGTTAATTACAAAAATAGTCCCCGTGGTTTGTCCTAAAATTTGGATTTTGTCCCTGAACTTTCAATTTTGCAGAAACGGTCCTTATTTTCATAGTTTGTTTGCAATTTTGGTCCCTCAAGCTATTAACTTTTCTAATATGACCAAATTACCCTTATTTTGATGCAAACTATAGGGACCATTTCTATAATTAATTTTTTAACTCTTTTTATTCTTAATTAAATAAATTATTTTTTAGTGTTACTTAAATTTAATAAACTATAAAAAATAAAAAAGAATCATTTAATTATTTATGTTGGTTCATAAATGATCTAGATATTTTTTGCCTTGATTAATTTAATTTACTATAATCAAAGTGTATACCAATCAAAATTTATAATCGAAAAAATCATTTATGTTTAGAAATTATTTTTTAAAGGTTTCATAAATAAGAAATTTTTTCTTTATAATTATTTATACTGGTTCAAACATTTATAATAAAAAATATTTATGTTGATCAAACCACAAAAACCATTTATGTAATTGACTCTATTTATTTTTAGTGTTAATTAACTTTAACAAAGTATAAAAAAAATTATTTATGAGCTAACAATTTAATTAAAGTTAAAAATATTAAAGAACTTAAATAAATAAAAAATTTAACGTTTAATTTGACCGAGTTAAAAAAAACTTCCAAATGGTCTAAGACAATCAATTTTTTTTATTTAACGTATCAATTATTTTTATCGTTTTAATTTTTAATTACACCAAAAACGATTTCAAATTTTAGGTACATATAACATCTTTGAGATTCATGATTAACAACTTTTATCATCAAACTTTGGTTTGCCAGACCTTTAAATAAAAATCGAGAAATGTAAATATGTTTTTAATCTTTTTTCGTCTTTCAATTTAACTTTTCATTTTAATCCGATTAAATCGACACCTTAAAAATTTAAACCATTTAGATTTATCACTTTACCATTATCACATTGCTTTGATATAAATGTGAATAGATTATAAAGTAGAATTTTTGGCCGATTTTATTTAAGAAGAAAGTAAAATATTTGATCAACAAACATATTTTTATCATAAACTTATGAACCAACATAAATAATTATAGAGTCAAATATTTTTATAACATTTTATATACGAAACTTCTAGAAAATAGTTTCTAAACATAAATGATTTTTTCGATTATAAATTTTGATTGGTTTACACTTTGATTATAGTAAATTATAATTAATTAAGACTAAAAATATCTAAATCATTTATGAACCAACATGAATAATTAAATAATTCTGTTTTTTTTTTTATATAGTTTATTAAACTTAAGTAACACTAAAAATTAATTTATTTAATTAAGGATAAAAAAGAGTTAAATAATTAATTGTAGAAATGGTCCCTATAGTTTGCATCAAAATAAGGGTAATTTGGTCATATTAGAAAAGTTAATAGGTTGAGGGACCAAAATTGCAAACAAACTATAAAAATAAGGACCGTTTCTGCAAAATTGAAAGTTCAGGGACCAAATCCAAATTTTAGAACAAACCACATGGACTATTTTTGTAATTAACTCCATATTTAAATTATAAGAACACAAAGAACCCAATTACATTCAAACTTTATTAACAAAATCAATCATAAAAAAAAATTAAATCTAATACAAACTTAACCATCAATACAAAACTGACAACAAATTTGTATATAATTATACGTATAACAGGATCTGTTATAAATATAATAGAAACTACTACAAATATAATAAAAGCTATTATACATGTAATGGAAACTATTATACATATAATATTTAATTATTACACATGTAACAAAGAAAAGAAAGTGAAAATCTGGTTTTTATAGAAATTCTAGATTTGAAACATGAACATTAATTACGTTTAGAAATTACAAAGATCATCAAAAAATATTTAAAAAACCAAGAATGGATCTTTGTGATGGAACATTCATTTTGAAAAGTACATGAACAGTAGGGGTGTTAAAAATATCTGAATTCGAGAGTCCGATCCGAAAATCCGAATTGAAATTATCCGAAATTTCGGATATCCGAAAATCGGATAATTCAAAATTTCGGATACGGATTTCGCATAATTTCGGGTTTTCGGATTATCCGAAAATCTGAAATCCAATTTTTTTTAAAAAAATATATATACTTTTTTAAATTTATTGTTATACATTATTTGTCTAAGAATAGTTATAGTCTGTAATTATAAATGTATAATGTAGCTTTAACTTAATTATAACTCATTTAAGTGTAATTTACTAACTTTTGACATGTTTTAATTTAAAAAGTATTATATAATTCCGTTTACGACACAATTATCTTTTTCTATATTAAAAACTAAATACATTTGTATTTTGTATATTTGAATTCATTTTATAATTTTAATTTGAATTAAAATTTTTAATTTTCGGATAATCCGAAATTTCGGATATCGGAAATTAGGATTATCCGAAAATCGGTTACGGATTCAGATAGTAAATTTCATGTATCCGATTTCTGGATTATCCGAAATTCGGATATCCGGAATCGGATAATCCGAAAATGAACACCCCTAATGAACATTCATCTTGAAAAAAAAACCCAGATATTAAACGAACATTTATCAATGCTTCGTCTTCATCTTCAAAAAATCGATCACCGTGATGGATGTTTCGTCTACATCGTCGCGAAATAACAAGAATTGGTTAAACTTAGATCTTGATTGCTTCGTGATGAATAGGAAGATGAAGAATTACAAACTTTATCTATATAAGATTTTATATGAGTTGATCTCGAGTAATTCACGAGTTGTCTCGTCTTGTTTACACCATTACCTTTGGGTGCACTTTATATCGAGTGACACTCTCTAGAACTTTACATATGTGCACTTTATATCGAGTAAGTACCACTCTTTATGCAACGTACTAGAATGTATCACTTTTAAAAAAAACTTTTTTGAAATTTTTTTCATAAACATGTTTTAACTAAATTATAATGAACATATGTAAATTTCACATACATTTGCATCTACTAACTCCAAGAATTTGATTTGAACGTACACTTACATAATTTTCCATATATGTGAACTTGGATTTACGTGATGCATGATTTCATGCACTTAGGATGTGTGAATGTGCATGAATTTTATATATCATCTGTGTAATGTTAATTAAAACATATTTATGAAAATTTTTTTAAAAAAAATTACTTTTAAGAGTAGTATCTTCTAGTGCGTTGTATTATAAGTGGTATTCACTTGAACCTAAATCTATGTATGTATGTATGTATGTATGTATGTATGGTAGGAGTGTATCTATTGAGTAGGATATTTGTACCAAGCATGGGGAGAATTTGAAGAATTTTTTAATCATAATTATAAATTGAATAATTAGCTCATGATTTTTAATTAGTTGCTAACATTATTGATTCAAAAATGTTAAGCATAGTTGAAGGGTTTATTAGGGTTTTACAAAACAATTTTAATGCACCGGTAACATTATAATTCAATAAACAACACAGTTTCCATTAGGTAATGATGAAACATGATTAACAACGTAAATCAAATGTTACCTCTGTTATATTACAAGAATAACACAGATAGGAAGCCTTCGGCATCCACCGGTAATGGCGTAATCGAATAGAATACTAGTAATTTAAATGGGGATAATTGCGCAAAAAACCTCTAACTTGTCAGTTTTTTGTGATTAAAACCCCAAACCTTTTTTCGTTGCATAGAAAACCCCGAATTAACTAAAAATCAGTAAATCAAGGTTTTATCAATGGGTAACCGCTTGAAACCGGTTATTAATCCTACGAGGACCAGTAAATAACCTACGTGGAATAAATTTTAATTGTTCAAACCGGTTGCCAAGTATTACACGTCATTTAAACCCCGTTGATGATGTGATCCCGTTTAAAAATTACAATTAAAAGTTATCAACGGGGGTTTAAATGATGTGTGATACTTGGCAATCGGTTTCAACAATTAAAATTTATTACACTTAGGTTATTTACAGGTCCACGTAGGATTAATAACCGGTTTCAACCGGAACCGATTGATAAAACCTTGATTTAATGATTTTTAGTTAGTTCGGGGTTTATAATGCAACGAAAAATGATTTGGGTTTTAATCACAAAAAACTAACAAGTTAATGGTTTTTTGCACAATTATCCCATTTAAATGTAACTTGCTAGGTTCAAAACCTATGAGAGAAACACGAGAGAAGGGGAAGTCGTGGGTTGTGTATGGCTCAAGGGAGAGGGAGGCTGAAAATATTAAGGTGGTGATTAGGGTTTCCCCAACCCTAATTGACCTCATTTGAATTTTGGTCATCTTTATCCCTTTTAGGTTTAAATGTCAATTATCCTTTTGTCAATTATTATCATATAATAATCAATAATAATGTCATGATTAAATGAATAATAATCATCCATAAAATGATCTATTTGGAATTAATTATCATCTGATGACAATTAACCCCACACACGATATACATACAAAAGACAAGTCCCAACAATTTGTATCATTATTTAATCATCAAATGATCAATAAATCTTATAATAACTTCCAATATCATCATTTCTCTCAACTAAGATGCATTTGTTCTATAACGTTGATCTCTGATGTCTTATGATGTCAGACATGATACTTAGTAATGTCAATTGTACACACTAATACTCTAACGACATTGAAGCTAAATCACCAATTTACGGCCTCCATCCCTAGCATGCATTAGTTGTCGATGACGATTGTGATCACCCTACACAAAATAACGACGATTCTCTTCAATTATGAAGAGGACGAACAGAATGAATACTTATGTGGCGTTTGGTTCAAGGAACGGAATTCAAATGAATTCGTATTTAAATTCTAGTTATTAATATGAGTGATGGTGAAGGTAGAAGATGATTTTTAGTATTCGTTAGAGATGTAGGACAGAATCCAATTCATTTATAAGTTAGAATTTAATTCATTTATAAGTTGGAATGAATGTCAAATTTCTGTAAACTAGAAAATTTGATAGAAAATTCATAAAATCTTACCCATTCCATTAGTTATAAAAAATTGTAAACAATCTAAATTTAAATTCCAATTCCATCGAATTTCATCACACGAACCAAACGTCGTCTTAGAATTTGATATGATTTTCAAAACTATGATTATTTAACACCCATAAAATAGTAATTAGTTGTTTGTAATTACTGCCTTCGTCTCAAATTATTTATCCGAACAAATAGATATAGTTTTAGTTATCCATAATGATTCCAATCTTTAATTAACACATTGATAATTTTACACTCAATTATTAATTACTTTAAAAAAGTCAATCTTTTTAAACCATATAATGAATGACATAACTAGATTCAAATAAAGTTTATCAAACTATTTATGGATGAGTAAGTTATTTTAGGACAATTAAAAACGAAACATGGACAAAATTTTTGAGACGAAATGAGTAATAATTATCATTAAATACAATAAAATTGATATAAAATTCATTTACTTCTTATCACCAACGGTATAATCTGAATATGAGCAAATACGTTTTCAACCCAAATTCTATTATTTTCGTTTGAACTAGCACGTACCATCAAATTTCTCTGTCTCCAAATTGATTAATTAAGATGGTGTTGGTTTTGTGTCATAACTTATGACGAAAACTATTAGATTATTACGTTACAATAACATAAATAATTGGTTTAAAGTGTTTGGATTGCATTCATTAATATTTGATTATTTACGTTAAAGAATTAATCATACCATACTTTTTCATAAGTTAAAAAATGTAGCTTATTTGCTTCATAAGTGATTATTTGGTCAATTTACAAGTTAATAGTAAACAGCAGAAGCTAAAACAAATACCAAATTTCCGACAACATCTTTGTTACAATTTTTTTTTCTTCTGATTATCAGTTTCCAAAACGCTAAAGCGCTTATTCAAACGTAATTTCAAACACTTCTGAGTCAAACTAAACAAATACCATGATATACACTGTCTATCTATTTTTCTTTTAGATTTTGAAAAATTTCATCTGATAATGTCTAAACACGGTATATCTACATCCAGAGGCCTAAGATCTAGGCATGACAATGGGGCGGGATAGATATTTCAGTTCCCATCCTCATCCCCGCTTTTTAATCATCTCCCCCATCCCCGACCCCCATCCCTGTTCGGTAATCGAGTTTTTCAAGTTCATAAAAGATTATTAAATTTAAACTATAAATACTAATTTAGTAGAAAAATATATATAAATAAACTTTAAAACAAATCAATCCAAACATATTTGAGTTATTTACATATATAACTTGTAATTCATGATAAAACCAAAACAAGTAAATGTATGCAAAAGATTTATAAAACCAATAAAATGAAAGAAAAAAAAAACAGTACTATTTTAAACCATAAGTCATATATAATGATATTTAATATATTATATAAAATGTAATAAATAATTTACATTAAAAGTTAAATATATATAATAATCTATAAATACTATTAAAAGAGCAACTAAATTGCCGTTTGTCATCTTCTCATGATGCCAAGTGGGATCTTCTACTAATGACAAGTGTTAATTATTATTTCAAGATTAAATTAAAAATTTTAAAACAAATTACTTTTAAAATAATATTATGGTTATATATTTAAATCCTATAAAATCTCAACAAACAATATTAAAAAGACTTTTCAATTAATAATTATAATAATACAAAAATTATAATAATAAACTTAAAAGTTATTAATGATTATTTTTTTGTTTAAATGATTTATACATAAACTAATTATAATAATATATGTATTTAAAGTTTGAATATTAACATTTACTTTTAAGTTTATATTAAAAAGATTAATTTATTAAAGTTATCCGTATAATACACAGGTTAATAGACTAGTATATATTAAAACATAAAATAAAACCGAGGTCGGGTTCGGAGATTAAAGTATCTCCCATCTCATCCCCGCCCCATCCCCATTAGTTTAAATCGGTGATTTCCTGTCTCCATCCTCATCCTCAGTCAACTCAGAGATTCCCCGGTCAAGTTACAAGTTCCGTCAGGATTGAGTTTTTTTTTTTTTTTTTTGGGCCAAACCTACTAAGATCCTACCGATCAAAATCAATCTCTTCAAAGCTTTTATACCCTCCTAACCATTTACTAGCAAATGATCAATGACATGTAATTGAATTCGTTCCTTTGTTTTTTTTTTTTTTAATTAAGTAAACGAGGAGTCCTTTCACGCGTCACTAGACATGGCAAAAAAACTCATCCCCGACGGGGAACCCGTAACTCAACCCCGATTTGACCGGGGAATCTCCGAGTTGACCGGGGATGGGGATGGGGCGGGGATGGGAGACACTTTAATCCCCGACCCCGAACCCGACCCCGGTTATAAAATATGTTTTAATATAAATTATTACATATATTTAACTTTACAATGTAAATTATTTATTACATTCTATATAATATATTAAATATAATTGTATATGACTTTCTATAGTTTAAAGTACTATTTTTATTTTTCATTTTATTGGTTTTATAAATGTTTTGCATCTATTATTTGTTTTAGTTTTATTATAAATTATACATTATATATGTAAACACCTCAAATATGTTTGAATTAATTTTTTTTAAAGTTTATTTACATATATTTTTCTACTAAATTATTATTTATAGTTTAAACTTAAATAATCTTTATGAAATTGAAAAACTCGATTCCCCGACGGGGATCCCCGATCCCCGATTGGGACGGGGATGGGAATAGAAACTCATTCCCCGACGGGGATGGGGCCGGGGACGGGGGAGAGGATTATGAAGCGGGGATGGGGATGGGAACTGAGATCCCCGCCCCGCCCCATTGACATCCCTACGCGTCACTTAATAACAGAAAATATTAAATTTTCTTGCGTTACATTTCATTTCGATACAATGGAAACAAAATTATTAGGTTTGCTTTATAGACATATTAATTCGTTTCAATATATTATAGTACATTTTATTAATTAAACTCGCAACCCTAAATTCACAAATGGCATACAATAACCATTTAATTGAAAAAAAATCTTAATTGAATATTCATCTAAATTCACAAACGGCATACAAAAATCATTAAATATGAAATATCTTAAAATGATTATTTTTACTTAGGCTTTTAGCTTATTTGAGTTAAATGTTTGATTAAAGTGTTGACGTAGAAAATTTAAAAAAAAAACCCATTAAATATGAATTCTCTTTCTGTTCTTTTGATTCGTTTCATGCTTGATAAATGTTGATATTTATATCAAACTCATTTTTTTTTATTTTTTTTCCGTTGAAAATCAATACTCTTATTACATAATAAAAAAGTTTGTAAGCTCCAAGTGATTCTGATCTCTAGATTCCGCCATATCAAACGTTCTCTAAATGTTTAAGATTGTTGAAACTATGATGTATAATCGCACTTTCAATTTTCTGGTGTCATTTTTTTATTTAAAAATGATGGGCATACAAATTAGGGTTTATTATGAAAAAAACCAACATGTTTTCACGTTTTTTGCGTTTTCGTCCCTCCATGTTATTTTTTTCCATAAAAAACCCCAAGTTATTCTTTTCTTATTGGTTTAGTGAAATTTGGACATTAGAACCCGGTTTTTCAAGGTTTTAAAACCCGGTTCACAAATTACAACCGGGGTCTAATGTCCAAAATTTCACAAAACCAATAAGAAAAGAATAACTTGAGGTTTTTTATGGAAAAAAATAACATGGAGGGACGAAAACACAAAAAACGTAAAAACATGTTGGTTTTTTTCATAATAAACCCTACAAATTAATCCTGTTAGCAGCATATATTAAACTTATAATCATAAGAATCAAAACCGGGTTGGTAACGTTGTTTACCACTAAATATTATACTTTTTAATCAGGGACGTGTGACGATTCAAGACTAAACCGGACCAAACCGAACCAAATAGTATTCATTTGGTCCGATTCATGTTCACGTACAATATCAGTTCAATTTCTCCATACTTTACGATAAACAAAGCCAAATTGAACAAAACTAAAGCCGAGAAAACCCTAACCAAGAATCAGCTCAATGCTCGTACAGTTTTGTCAATTTTGAGTTATGAATGCCCCTAATGGCTAATAGCCTAATACTTCTAGAATTCTAGTTACTTAAATGTTGTTTAATGTGGGTATCGAAAATAAAAATCGAAACCAACCCATACATTATACGGTAACGGATCAACTGTAACCCGAACCCATAGTGATTGTAAGTGTTATAAAATAAAATGGACAACAAGTGAAGTGATGAGATCAATTAAAATGAATACAAAAAGTTATTAAAAGTAACCGTTAAAACCTACTTCACCTAACATGGAATAAAGGGATTAAATTGGAAATTAAAGTTTGGGAAATAAATTGGAATAACATGAATTGATGTGGCTTCATTCATGAAACTTAAAACCTCTTTATCTCAATTCTCAAAACAAGCATCAAGTCCTAACCAAACTCCCTTCTCAATAATTCAATTCATATCTATGTATCTATCTACATACACTTAATTACTACTCTCTAATCATAAATCACAAATCATAATTAAGAAAATACTAATAAAAAACTATGGAGATCATTATATACTGAAACTACTCACTTATATACAGGGTTTGTTTGACACAAGTAACTGTAGCTTCGAGCTGGAGTTGTGAACTATAGCTTTTAGTAGCTAGAGCTTTTTGAAAGAGATAGAGCATTTAGTTTTTATAAATGTGTTTGATAAAAATAGTTATAGGTTTACTATTAAATGACATAAAAGGACATTAATATCAATTTAAAGTTGTAGTTTATAATTATTATGAGGGTAAAAAAAGTAATTTTGTTGAACCAAAAGTTCAAATTTGTTTTTTTATAAGAGTTTTTATTTCTGAATCAAAAACTAAAGTTCCTATCAACCAAAAGAAGCTTTAGCTTTCAAAAATTAAAAGCTAAACTCCTAAAAGCTACCAAAAACTCTTTGTCAAACATAACCATAATGATGAAAACTAAAATACCATGCGAATCTGACGTTATAGGACAAATGTTTGTTTCACAATTATAACAGGCGTCTACGTTTTCACACAAACATAAAATTAGGATCTGCAGGGTTCACATCTTTCGTAGGGTGTTAACGCTCCAGATGGAAAACGTTTCAATGCTTTATTACACATCAATAAAAATATATTAATATTATAAATGTATATCTATACATTCACATGATTTTGTTTTTTGTAAGCCTATAATATGATTTTAAAAATGTATGAATTATGGCTTGGATGCACAAAATGTAATTTTTTTTTAAATAGATTGATATACATTTATAATTTTAATTTATACACTAATATTTTGGTTTGGTGGTAGGGAAGAAGAATGAATGAATAAAAATAAAATATGGTTAGATGAGTTGCATATTCCCATGACCCAAATTAATTGTCTCATCTACAATCCCTTATTAATTAATCCCCCACCAATAACATTTATCTCCAGAGATTCTGGGAAATTTTCTCATCACGTGCGACTCTTGATTTTGTCACGTGCCAACAGATCTTAATCCAATCCCACACACCAACCTTTATAAAAGGGTTTTTTATAACTTTTATCATAAGTTCACAAAGTCAAATTCTCTAATAACTCTTTGTTTAAATGTCCACCATATACCACTTTCAGCTTCAACAAGAGTTTCCTAAGACTTTCAATTCATGAATTTTCATCATTGTATACATATAAGAATCTAGTATCGATTAACACAACGTTCAAGTTTTCTTTCGCTAAAACAGATAGTCGTTGTTACCCGTTTTCAATAATGGAACCGTCGTTACTACAACACCACCAACAAATGTGGTTTAACCCATTTGACATGAGAGGTGACATGTAAGTGTGAGGTCACATGTTCGATTTCTGTCGGAGGCAAGTTGGAATTTAGGTGGTGGAAGTAAGTTCCGAAGTCCCCATTTGGGGCAAAGAGGTAGTTTAGGAGTAGAAGTAGGTTAGTTTGAGTTAAAAAAAAAAAAAAACTAAAACACCGCCAGAACTTCGATATATAGTTAAATTAAAGCAAAAGTAACATTTAAAAGATTATATATGTGGTATAAGTTTAGGCAATTAATTTGTTAACCTCTCTCAATAGAAACAGAAGGAAGAAAAGTGGAGTTATCTACTTGGGCAGGAGAAGTACCAAAATGCCATCAATGTTCTGAATCTCAGCTCAATTCTTATTGGTACCTTTGCTCTTTCAGTTTTCAGATATTGAATTTTTAGTTAACATATGTATGTATCTCTACTGTGTCAAGTTAGGTATGGATCTGATTTTTGACCCAACTTTACCCTTTGGATAAAGGGTTAATTGACAAATATAACAACAAGTTATCAATAATAGCAACATCCAATATTAACAAATAACAATATCTTGTTAATACTGTTTAAGAAAATGATATTACGAATTACACTTGAAACACTTTGCATTCCACGAAATATTTTGCACTTTAACAGCAAGACGTTGCTGCTTCCAAGAACGAAGAACACTTCGAATTCACTTGAATTTTCAGGCAAGTTAGTTACCTCCGTAAATACACACTGATTTGGCTGTTGTACCCTGAGAAACAGACTTTGAATCTGTTTTAAAGGAATCGTGTCAAACACGAGACTCGACTTTCTTTTTCCGTATTGTAATTTACTTTTCCAGTATTGTTATTTCCTTTACTTGTAATTTTAATTTCCGTATTCTATTTCTTTCCGTGTATCGTAATTCAACTTCAGAATTTTAATTCGTAATACATTTCTTGTATTTTATAATTGGTATCGGATACACTATTTCTACAGGGCCTAAGTTGCCATTAATGATTACTTTCATAGTACATTGCTATTATTTGTAAAAATATAAAAACATGTTGCTATTTTTGGCAAACAACCCTTGAATAAAGAGGATTGTTCTTGTTTTAAACATTGGAACTTGCAATGCTTCAAAGTTCTCAATGCTAGAAAAAAGAAAACCGTTTTTATGAAATTTTGCAGTGCACCCATTAAATTATGTCTAACTGGCGCCTGATACGTATCAAAGACACCGTGTTATTACTTATTAGCCACCATAAATGAATAACGATGGCAACACAACATGTTAGCAGCCGCTCTCGATTAATCTTAGCCTAGGATAACATCTCAACACACATGTAAATTGCAAAACTAATAACTTTTTTCTTTCAATTCAATAAGATGGATGGTAGCTTAGAGTATTGAATGTGCACATGTTGTCAAACTAAATACAATGACTACCAACTAAATTATATAAATGCAAACATTAATAAGAATACACACAATTTATGAGCACAACCCTTTAGCATGAAGGGGCAGAGCATTTTATAGGCTAGATGTAATAAAAGACATGTATATAGTAAGGTTTTAATAACTAACCTGCTTTATAGGCAAATTCAAAGATACCGAAGAAAATGTCGCTATTTTCTTCTCTACGTATTTATCAATCTGCACAAAGTCATATCAACGATATAAATGAATCCGGCCACAATGGGTACAACGTACATGAAAATAGACGCGCGCTTCAAAAATTACGATAAAAGCAATGGATGATCGATACACAAGTTTTTGAGTAAAACGACGTGTATCTGCTTATTAAATTACACCCGATAACAGTGTGAAATTCAGATGTCCGGTCCGGTCCCAGTGTTTTTTCAAGAATCTTGAAATAAAGTGCATGTCTGAAGCTATTGATATCCAACAAAAGAGGCAGTTGTTTCTTGATTCCTCTTAATAACTGAAGCACAAAGGTTGTTGGGCATATTAAATTCTGGGTTTTTTCAAGATTCATAACTCAGATAAGAATTTGTCGATTTTACATCACAAATTAGATGGGTAAACTTGAACATGACCGGTCCAATCATTTTTGGGGTCCGGGGCAAAACTTAAAAGGGACCCTATGTAGTATGTATTCAAAATAAGCAAAATTCAAGTAAAAATGATAAATTAAAAAAAAACTTATAATTATATGATATAAACTAAAAACTCTGGCAAGTCGATAACCTTATTTAATCATTAATACACCAAAGTATATATAATAGATTTTTTGAGAATTGGCGCTTATAATTAATGGACCCACCAAAGGGCCTTTGGCCTGACGGTAAGATGGTGGAGATATAAGTGAGAGATCACGGGTTTGACTCCCGTCGGAAGCAAGTTGAAATTTAGATGGAGAAAGTAAGTCTTGTGGTAAGGGAGTAGTTTAGGATTAGGAGTAGGATAGTTTGTCGTTAAAAAAAATTAATGGACCATGGGCGGTTGCCCGTGTTGCCCTGAACTTGAATTGAACTCAAAACAAGATTACAACAGGTAAAGCCCAATACAAATTAGAGAGTGGTGGCCTACCGTAAAAAAGGCTTCTACCATGAATTGAGAGAGTTCTTCAGTGCATTATATTTCTGCTCCTAACTCCATGATGGAGACAACTACAAAATTTTAAAAGCTACTCTTAACGTGTAAACATGTAAATCATAATAAATATTCAACTAGTTTATTTACCCAATGTTTGAATGATAACATTTTTAATAAATTACAAAAATTTAGAATAAATGTAGAAGTCGATAATAAATAGTACAAACTATGAATATTATGAAGGAAATGTGGCTCAAGATATATTTAAACATTATAGATTATAGTTTCGGATCGGATCGGATTTTTAGTT
>JAANYP010001738.1:49575-352075 GCA_020465985.1 Centrapalus pauciflorus | reverse complement strand
AAGTTCATGTAAAAAATGTTTGTAAAGTGGATATACAACATATAGGGTTACATTTATGTTTGGACCTATTCCATTCCTAAATGGTCAAGGTGTGTCAACTTTATTATCTAGAGATTCTAGATATTTAGTTGGTTTTCCATTAACCCAAATTCAATCTAAATAGCATCCCAATAATCAGCAGTTGGATTTCTAAATTTCAAAGCTGGATCATCAATTCTGGAAGAAAAAAAGATCATTTTGACAAGAACTAAGTCAAGATAATTGGAAATGAAGAGTGGAGAATTGAACATCGCAAACCCCAGACATGTACTTGATAGATTTCTATAGAGATGAGAGATCTAACTGTAACAGAAATTTGAAGGCCTCAAATGAAATTTGAGCAGAAATTACATGAAATACGCACCAAACCCTCAATTCATAGAAACGATGACTGGATGTCAATTTATTATCTCATCTATTTTAATATATTGTCATTAAGTGGATTATTACAATTATTAAATAGGCTTAGTAATAGAGAATACAGAGTCTTGGATTTGGGGCCAAGTATGTATGATGTTGAAACTTTTGGTGGAATACTTAACTTGATTGATAAGCATATCCACTTAAATTACTTAAACATGCAGGACACTTAATGCAACACTTATATGAAACTGAAATGACCCCCAAATCATCTTTATAGGACATTGCCTGGATTCATTGGCTCCAAATTGTAAATGTAGAAACGTAGGTTGCTTGAACAAAAAGTATCATTGATTTAGTGGTAAAAAAAGATGAATGTCACGGTCCAGCTCTTGTGTTTTCTTGAGATCATGCATAACTAAAAAAAAAAGATGAAAGTTGATCGAGTGTAGATGTAGCCAAGTAAGTATAACGAACTTGTACCATGGGTGAAAAATAGACTTCTATATAAATTCCACTTCCTAAAATTTCATCAAATATCACCTTTTAGCATCCTATAGTGTGCCTTCTATACATCACTGAATACTAAATGTGAATCATTTTCAGCCCTCAATAGTCAATTCCTTCCAATTCTCCATCAAGCATATTCATAATTATTAAACTCTTTTTTCATAATGCATTTTGTAAGGGCATACGTCTACATACAAAACTTGACTGAATATTCCAAAGAAGGCCCAATGAAATAAAATAAGTAGTGATAAACTGATAATTTTTATATTTGGTTTGGATCGCATCCATTCTAGCATTAGAAATAAGATAATGAAATCGGTATTAACATTCTTATGGGACTTTCTTACTCCCAAAAATTCCATCACATTATACCTTCCAGCATCCTATAGTATGCCTTTTACAAATCAGTGATGACTGAATATGAATCATTTCCCACCCCTTAATATCCAATCTAATTCATATGCTCCTTCATAACAAAATTAATCACATTCTATTATTTTATTCATTACATATTCTGACAAGGATACCTCACGCTTACGATAACTTAGACAGAAAATTCTAAAGAAGGCACATTAGACATACAAGACTACACAAGTAGAGTTCTACGCCCATTGCTTAGAGTGACTCTTGTTATAGGAGGAGACTTATGCCCACATGCGACAGTGGCCTTTAGGTTTGGTTGCCATTGCAGCATTACCTACTGTAAAACCCCTAACTTAGGCGGTTTAAAACATTGCACATAGGAGGTATGCCAATAACTTCATTCGTCTTGGAAACTATTCTTTTATCTTTATGTTTGTCTTTATAACCACATGCTCACTCTTACTTAGCTCCCTCAACAAAGCCCTGAGTAAAGCTTGTTTTGTGGACGATGAAAAATGGCCTGATATTAGGGATGGCAACGGGCCGGTTTCGGGCCGGGGATCAGTCCCCCGTCCCCGTCCCCGTTTAAGAAACCGCATACCATCCCCGTTTAAAAAACCGCGGGGATTTATACGGGGATCCCCGTCGGGGATTCGGTTTTCACCATTTAATGTAAACGGTTAATTAAACGGTTAATTTTCACCGCAAAAATCCCCATTTAGTGAGAACGATTAAATCTTGTTACGGCGACAATTAAAAGATGCATAAAGTAGGATTACAATGTTCGAAAGACGACACTACGAAATGTTCCAACCAACAATACAATTACAAACCACAAAATAAAGTTTATGAAAAGAAAATAAAGTTCCAAATGATCCGTAGTCGATTCAACGATCATCTAATTCTAAATTTCTAATAAGACACAACATAAAATCAATTAACAAAGTGTCAATTAACAATGTGAAAATAAAATTAACAATGTGAAAATAAAATATACGTTGATCTGAATTAATGGAATCCTTTATGAATTATATACATCCATTAAAAATAAAATATACGTTAAATAGATAGGATATAAAAATCTAATAATTGAAAACCAAAATTTTAAGTAAGTGCTAATACCAGCCTTCTACTTATTTTTTTGGAAAAATATTCCTAAAAGAATGTCAATGGATATCAACTGTATGTTCAATTGTACGTCTTCATCAGGTAGTTGATTTCCCAACAATTTTCAAGCAGCAGCAAGGTAACAAGGTTTATATAATCCATAAAGGATTCCAAGACTTATAAATCCAAATCCAAGAGTAAATCCAATAGTTATAATCAACTATATTATCACATCTATTAATACCACAATATTAATCAACTATATAAACACAAGAGCTATCACATCTATTAATACCACAATATTAATCAACTATATCAAATCCAAGAGTTATAATCAACTATATAAACACATAGGTTTATACCTTCTCGTGTGAATACTGGAATCGTGGAAAGAAGAGGCTGTTGCCTGTTGACCGGCTGTCCGTGGACCAGTGGGTCGGCGGTGGGTGGCGGAGAACGACAGAACAGAAGACGCTGTTGCCTGTTGCCTGTTGACCGGCGGTCGGCGGTGGGTGGCGGAGAACGAGAGAGAACAGCGGTGGGTGGCGGAGAAGGAGAGAAGGAGAGACCTGTTGACCGGCGGTCGGCGGTGGATGGCGGAGCAAATACTGTGGCCGGTGGGTGGCGGAGAAGGAGAAACCAGAGAATGAGAGAAGAGAGAACACAGAGACAGAAAGGTGGGGTGGCTGGTTCGTGAGTATGAGTTCACATTTAGAAATTAGGGTTTCTTTCTATATATATATATATATATATATATATATATATATATATATATATATATATATATATATATATATATATATATATAAATAATCGGTTTTTAAACGGGTATCTTAAACGGGTAATCGGGCCGGGTAATCGGTTATTTAACTAATACCGGCCCCGGCACCATCCCCGTTTAAATCCTAGCGGTTTTCCCCGAAACCGTCCCCGTACCCGATTAGTGTCCCCGAACCCGGCTCGTTTACGTCGGTTTTCGGTTGACCCCGTCGGTTTCGGTTTTTTTTGCCATCCCTACCTGATATTAAAGCTATTGGATCATCTTGTACAAGATGAGGGAAACCAAAATCTTGTTTAATTTGCAAATCATAGCTGAAACATGTCTCTAACCATGATGGAATGAATTACCTTCCATATTAACACTCACTCTTTAACGAGTTCCAGTTCTTTGTAGTTTTAATGGTACAAATAATAAATACAAATCTATCCACACTTATAGTCATTCCCTTAGCCATAAACCCATTGTGTTATTACTATATATATTTATAGGTGACAGAGCATTAGAGTACATGATACGATCACAGCCGATCAACATATGACATGATATTAAATTATTAAGTACTTGCCTTCTCTTTAACAGATTCTTCCTTCTCTAGAACATATTGTTGCTTTCTCGAAAGGGCAGATGATTTTGCTTCTACCTCGTTTACAATTTTCTGATTCCAATCCAACTGGGAAGTCAACACCATCAATAAAAGCAATGTAACCAAGAGAAGGGGCCTGGACATGGCTAAACAACCAACTTTTGACCTTTTGTACTTTGAAGTTACCCTGTTAGAAGAAAATTTCATGTTACCTAAATTATAACATTCCGAAATCAGTAAATCAAAATTCCTTCATGATCACATCCTCTATCAATTTCCAGCTCTAAACAGCCATAAACTACATGAATTTAATGAACCAAACTTCCTAAATAAACCCTAGCAAACACATTAAATTCTTAGCATACTATTCATTTTACACTAAATAAGGAACCAAAACAAAAACAACTTCTTATAACCAGTGAACAAACAGCATACCGGAATTATCATCCATGGATCATGCCTATGTTTCTAACTATATATAATTACAGAAAGAAATTACCAAAAATATAATAATAAACACTCCAAGAGGAGCACCTTCAATATCAAGTACCTCTGATGGTGCCACCGGAGAAGAAGTATAAGTGGGGGAATTCGTGTGGATAGCCGACGGCGACGGTAGCGCAGGCAGATAACTGTCAAATCGTTGTGAACTCGCCGGACACTGATGTGTTATTTGCTTGCGCTACTCTTTCGGTATCTTTTATTAAATTTAGTCGTTTTAATTCTGGGAGAATCTATACTATTAAGAGCAACTCATTTTTTGTGAAGACAGGTGTCGTCACCATGAATCGACATGTGGCATTTATAGATTTTAAAAATAAAGAAATTTAAATCAAATCTATCCAAATCTAATATAATCAACTTTTAAATTTAAATCAAATCAAATCAAACAAAATCTAATACTTTAACTTGTCAATTAAATCTATCCAAATCTAATATAATCTACTTCTAAATTCAAATCAAATCAAATCAAATCAAACAAAATCTAATAATCTACTAACTTATTAATTATAAGATAATATAATAAAAGTTTTAAAAAATATATATAATAAAATAATTACTATTCGTATATATTTAGAGATATACAAAATTAATAGGTCATAATAAATAATAATATCATCTTATATACTTTTGTTTAAAAAAAATATTTATATCTTTATCTTTTTATTCTTTATATTTTATATATATTAAAAATATCTTCGTAATACGCGGGTAATAAACTAGTTTCATATATATCGTTATAAAACTTATAAATTACGTATATATTCTTACAAATTTCCTAATTACATCAATATCCTTTTAAAACTCTAAAAATCTCGTATACATCCAGATGTCCAATTTAAAATTAAAAAAGTCTTTTAAGCATACAAAATATCATTTCCTTAATTTATTTATTATCAAATGCCTAAAATAACCCTCCTAAACTCTAACAAAAAAATCCAGCCAAGTTTCCCCTCTCTAAAGTCGAAGCATCGTTCCTTCTCCACATCCCTCTCCAATGACGCTGTTGTTTGACCCTTTCTGTCCATTCACCGTTCTCTGATTCCATTTGCACAATTCTCTATCTAATAATGTAACATCCTCACGTTTAAGGTGCTAGTTATGATTAATTAAGTGCCAAATAAATTGTATTTACTTGTTTAATCATGCTTTAAATCAAAATCTTAGCCCATGCTATATTCACTTGTACTATATGCTTTATGCCTTGTTACTTGGCAACTTATAGGATTATGTACAAGCCCTTGTAACTTTATGTACAAGCAATTCAAGCACGAATACATATATGATGATAGTTAAATGAGGGAGAATAAGGTTTGGTGCTGGAATTAAATAAAGAGAAGAGTGAGGGGGCTTGGATGCAAATTTTTGGCCAATTAGAGGTGTTTTTCCACCCCAATCGTGGCTTTATTTCCCCATTTCTCTTCTTTGGAGATTCTGCACCTGCACACACACATAGAACTTCTTTAGGGCTGGATTTTTGTGGCCAAATTAGCTAAGAAGATTGGAATTGTTGTGCAACCTATTTCATCAAACTTAAGGTATGCTTCTCCTTCCCATGGTGTGCTAATCTCATTCTTTTTCTCCCTTGACCTAATAACTATATGCATAGCAAATGATGAGGAATCAAAATAAGGTGAGCCAATGATTAATAGTTATGTCTTGATGAAATTCTAAACTTGCAAATGCAAGAAAACATCAAAAGGTCCATAGAATTTGAATTGATGGGGCTTGAAAATCCTTGGATTAAATCCAAGGATTTGATAGGTGAAATAGTTGGATTTAATGATGTTAGATGTTAAACCTTATTCATATATGTTTATATACATCATATATATCATAAAACTAAGTTTGGAAGTGTTTTAGTGGGTTGGAAACGAGTTTGGAACGAGAAAATGGCAAGCAGGTCGTCAAAAAAGGCGTCATTTCTTGGCTGGTTATAGAGGTGACTCGACGAGTCGATATCAGATTTTTCATAAATTCAATTCCAGTGAGTTTTGACTCGATGAGTCGCCCTTCTGACTCGTCGAGTTGAGCCCCTGTACACCCAAAATACTTGTTTTAAGCCCTAAAATGATACTATAACCTCATGGGGTCATTCCATACTTATATAACATATAATTTAACACCAAATATCGCCAAAAAGTCTATAAAACTCAAAGTGGCGCAACAGTGTCAATATAAATCAGAAATTTAAACTGAAGGCCTTTAATTCATTCAATTGAATTCCAAACCTTATAATATGATACAAAAAGCTTATGAGTGCTTTAAATATTATTGTTTGATAGGTTTGGATGTGAACGGAGCACCGGTTATCGGTTTTGGACATTAAGGAGCTTTTGGGGCAATATTTCTACTAAAAGGCTATTTTTAGCCTATCTCTGCGAGTTCTAGCATTGATATGTGTGTTGCATTCATTTCTACATGTTATTTTAATTATGATAATGTGCATATCTAATGACATCATTTTATGTGGCATCCTGCCCTAGTTGGCAGTTTACTATTTGATCATGGCCTATGGCCAGAAAACCTGACTTAATTGATACCTTCAGTTATATACATTGACTTCCATGCTACATATATTGATGATCATGTCTTTGTCATACACATTATACCCATATGCGGACCTACTTGATTGTAAGGGGTAGCTCGTGCAACGGGTCCCATCCCAAATAACTTCGTTTCGTAGTGAAAAAATTTTAAAAATTTTATATGTGCAACCGACGAATTTTTATGCGTGCAAGTTATAGTATTAAAAAAATTATGTGTGCAACTTTATTTAAAAAAATTTGATACCTCAAAAAACAAGTTGATTACCTAAATAACTAAATAAGTAATTAATTCAATAAATGAACAACATCCAATGATGTTTTTAAAAACTAAAACTCAATAAACCCAATACTAAATTCTAAACCCATAATTCAATATCATTTTTAAACGCAATATTATTTTAACCCAATTTCAAACTCAATAATAATTTTAATTTTTAAGCTCAATTCTATAAACCTTTTAGCCTTAACACACTTTTGAAGGAAAAAAAAGGTAGAAGAAGCAAGAATCGAGAGCAAAAATTTTTGAACGATGTTCTGATTTATGCAATTGAACATGAAGTATTTTCAATGGTGATAAATGAAACTTCTATTGATCGATCCAAAATATGAAAGTCAAAAAAGAGCAACTGCGGGAGGTAAATTTCATAACTTAATAACTTATATTTCATAATAAGTTGTATTTTTATGTGTGATCTATTATTCTATTTTTTATTTTGAAGATTCTATGTTTAATTTTAAATTATAAATATCCATATGTTGACCCGACCCGACCAAAATAATTATTTTAATTTTCAAACCGTGAACGCGACGAAAATTTGTACAACGGGTCCCTTCAATGGCTGGGTCCGCCACTGATTATACCTATGCTTCATTAACCCATTATGAGCTATGCTCAGTTATTTGGCTTCACTGGATATCCAGGTGATTATTATTATCAAGCGCCTTATTTTGTGTTTGTGCGTATAAATTCCTACTTCCGGAAGCTTACGGAGTAGGTGACCGGACTTCGGGCGCCGGTTGGAGTTGTTAGACCGGGATCCGGCCGACAACGGCGGGTTAGCGGGCGATGTTCGCAACCTATGCATATTAGTGGGGATTTTCCCACAATTCTTTTATTAAAGATTATGCACTTGTAATCTCATAAACCTTTTAAATACTATGACATGTTTATGTTTTGCACTCCATATCGATCTAGTAACTCACTTAGCAAATTTTATTTGCTAACCACTCACATTTCATGTATTACAGGAGGTATTAGTAGAGGCAAGGAGATTGCCGGTTCTGAGCCTAAAGTTTGAACGGACTTACTCTGAAGTTTAACCTTTTGGTAAAGATGGTGACTTGTATGTTTGGAAACTTGTTGGGGGTAGTTTGACTACCGTTATGATTAGATTTGTTTTATAACTTCTTAATGTCTTTTGGGTTACAGTTAGTAATTGTAAATTAGTGCAAGTATCTTGTAAATGTACTTTGTATTCCAAATCTTCGTTTATAAACAAACAGAGATACGGACCACGTGAGAACGGGTCATGCCCAATTTTCCTTAAATCATATTAATCACAGTTAATCTTATATAAACCCATTAATTAATATATTATGTTGAGATGAGTGTTTCAAATAATTATATATAATTCTGTGGTCTTCTAAAAGCTGATCAAAAGATCCCATCATGTTTATATGTAGTTTATTAATGAAAATTAATGTGTATTTGGTGTATAAAATCAAGTCGGATTTTCAAAATAAAAATAATATGCAAAGTCAAACTAGATTGTGTGTATGGGTTTGTAAAATCAATCAAGATTTTGGATATGAATTTGGAATTTGTTAATGTACATAACCCAATTTAAATCACATCGATCTCGATCCTCATCACCAAAAGTTCGATCGACATGAGGAATACTCCAGTGGAGCATCAATATGGTCTCGAATTCTCGATCAGAACCGACATTACGCCTGACATGATTTTATCAAACAAAAGCATAAAAAAAATCTACCTAGATTAATGTTTTAAAAGAACATTATGCCGAACATAAGTTTATCAAACAAAAGCAAAGAAACTGCAAAGTGGAGTTGACGTCGTATAACTGAGAGAGAGGGTCAAAGACCGGCGACTTTGGAGAGGGACGTGGAGAAGGAACGACGCTTGGACTTTGGAGAGGGACACAAAGTTGTGGTATTTTGTTGGGGTTTAGGAGGGTTATTTTAGGTATTTGAAGATAGAAAAATTAAGAAAATGATATTTTTATATTTTTTATATGATTTTTTTAATTATAAATTCAATATTTGGATATATCTGTGAGATTTAAAGATTTAGAAGGATATATATGTAATAAGGAAGTTTGTAAGGATATATGCGTAATGTTGGAAGTTTACAATAATATAAATGAAATTCTCCCTTTAATTTATTATTTAATTATAATATTTTTTTGTGCTCACTAAACTTTAATTTACTAATCGTTAAATTGGTGTAAAATATGATAGTTTAATAGTTAAATCGAGATAGTTTTCAATTGTTAAATCAGTAAAAAAAACATTTAATGGCTAGATGTGTATATAAAACATAGTTAAATGGTTAAATCGAGTTAAAAAAAATTTAATGGCTAAATCAAAAAAATCTAAAAATTGTATCAACTAACCAAATGATTTTTGAAAATTGATTTAATAATGTGTGTATGTATAAAAAAAGTTTGGAAACAAGACTTTTAAAAGATAGACTCCAAGAATTATAAAATCAAACTCGTGCCCGTTTTAATTATTATGTATTGAATTATTTACTTAAATTTTAAATCAAACAAGTATTGTATTTAACAAATTATGTGGTGTCCGTGCGTTGCGACGGATGTATATGTATTTTTTTTACTTTAATAAATACAGTTTAAACGATTAAATCATACTTTATTTATAAATTAAGTAATATAAAAATTTAACTTAAAAGATAAAAAAATCAATTAAGATTTAAAATAAATGAAAGAGAAAATTACAGAATTGGTCCCTGTGGTTTGTTCAAAATTATGGAAACGGTCCCTCAACTTTCAAAGTTGCAGTGGCAATCCCTCAAACCACTTTTTACTTGCAGAATTTGTCCTTCTGTTTCTAAACTTTTTTAAAAATGACGATTTTGCCCTTCATTCAATTACAAGTTTGGTGATTTCAAATTTTGGTCCATTTTCTTAATTTTTCATTTTTGTTTTTAAATTTGAAATATTAAATTAATAAATTAAGATTTGATTCATTATTAATTATATTATTATTATTATTATTAATTATACTTATTTATTTTGTAAAATAAATCTATATTTCTTTACTTAAAATTATTTTTATTTATATACCTAATTAGTTAAGTTATGCATCTTTTTATGTATTCAATTTATTTATTTAAAGTTTTATTTATTTATTTTTAATTGGTTAAACTATTTGCAGAATTTTATTATTTATACTTTTTCATCAAACTATTTCATTATTTTAATAAATTTTGAATTTGTGTAAATTTTGATTTAAATTTACTAATTCATTACGTTTTTATTTAAGTTTGCTAATTTTTTATTTTTTATTTAAATATTTTGTTATGCTAATAAGATTTTGTTTAAATTTTTTATTTTATTTGTTTGTATTTAAATATTTTTTATGCCAGTACGTTATGATTTCAATTTATTATTTTATTTGTATTGATTTAAAATTTTGCTATGTTAATATATAAGTGAAAATTGAAATATTTAAGTGAACGAATAAAACATATTAATGTATAAACTTGTAAATCAAAAAGATTAAAATACTATGTTGAAATCAAAACGTATTGGCATAACAAAATATTAAAATTAAAAAATAATTTCTAAATAAAAATCAAAACATATTAACGTAACAAAATATATTATTTTAATAAAATGAAAAAAAAAAAGATAAATATAATCATTATTTCTAGTATCCATAAAGATTAATAAATATAAAATATAAATACAATTTCTTACATCTTTAAATATTAATAAATAGATAAGATTTAAATCTACATTCAAATTATATCTTATATGTACTTTATCTATAAATTTAAGTAAAAAATATATCATTTGTTTATTTATGAAATGATTTGTAAAATTATTTATTTTTATTATATATTAGTAATTTAATAACTTTTAAGGCATTTTTTTAAAAAACCAAACAAATAAAATAATAATTTTAAATAAAAATATATTAGCTTAACAAAATATTTGTAAACTTAAATCAAAACGTAATGAATTAGTAAATTTAAATCAAAATTTACATAACTTCAAAATTTATTATCGTAATGAAATATTTTGATGGAAAGTATAAATAATAAACTTCTACAAATAGTTTAACCAATAAAATATAAATAAATAAAATTATAATAAATAAATTGAATACATAAAAAGATGCATAACTTGACTAATTAAGTATATAAATAAAAATTATTTTTAGTAAAGAAATGTAGATTTATTTTACAAAATAAATAGGTATAAATGATGATGATGATGATGATGATAATGACAATAATAATAATAATATAATTAAGAATGAATCAAATCATAATTTATTAAATTAATATTTCAAATTTAAAACTAAAAACTAAAAATTTAGAAAAGGGACCAAAATTGAAATTACCAAACTTGCAAGTGAAATAAGGGTAATATCTACATTTTTAAAAAATTTTAAAACAGAAGGATCAATTTTGCAAATAAAAAGTGGTTTGAGGGACCGCCACTGCAACTTTGGAAGTTGAGGGACTGTTTCCATAATTTTAAACAAACCATAGGGACCATTTATGTAATTTGCTCTAAATTAAATAAATTGAATAGGTTGGAGAAAATAGAGTAAATTACATAAATGGTCCCTTTGGTTTATAGCAAATTACAGGTTTCGTCCCTAACTTTTTAAAATTACACTGATGGTCCATATTTTAAAACTTTGTCACGCTTTCAGTCCCTAAACAATTCAACTTTTTAAAAATATCAATTTTGCCCTTACAAATGAATTTCACATATGGTCCCTAATCAATTAATTTAGTTTTTGATTTATAAATTATTATTTGTATTTTTTTAATTTCATTCTTTTTTATGAAAATATTTATTTTGTTTATTAATTTTTGTTTCATAAATTCTTTTTTCATATATCTATATATTTAATTAATTTATCCTTCTTATTTTCACATACTAATTTTTAAATGTTATTCATATTGTTTTGGAATTTTATACATGTAAATATGTACATTCATTTATAAATTTTAAAAAGCATCCCTTCTTATTTCATAATATTATTAGAAAACCTTATAAATTCTACATACGAAATGATATTAGCAAAAATATATTATTTTTAATAATCTTTAACAAGCTTGTAATTTTTAGCATTCTAAATTTTTTATGAGTATATTATATCATTCTTTTCTAATGTTTGAATAGTATAAAATATATGTTCATTGTTAAATATAAATTCTACTTTACGTATTTTTTCTCTTCTTTTTTATTTTTATTTCATAAACAAAAAAGTATGAGAAATTTTTTAAATTATTTCTAAAAAACCTTTGATAGTTCTAAATAAGATTTTAATATATATTTAATGTCATTAAATAATGTTGAATGAAATAATGTTTTGTTTTTTATTATTAAAATAATGTTTTATTTTTTAATTTTAAAATAGTGTTTTTTTAAAAAAATTATTTAAAATTATCAATAGATTTTTTAAATAATTTAAAAGTTCCTTACATGTTGTATTTTGTGAAATAGAAATAAAAATAGAAAAAATTAAAAGAATGATGTATATTTAGTAATTGAATTAGTATTTTATACTCTTCAAACATTAAAAAATGATATGTTACATCCAAAAAAAATTAATAATGCTAAAACAATTACAATCTTGTTAAGTTTATTAGGAATAATACAATTTTACTTACACTATTTCATATATATGTAAAATATACAATACTAGTTATTAACCCACGTGTTACATGGATATTTTATAAATAAAATATTTACTAAAAATCACATAAAACGTCAATACATACAAAAATGTTTACTTTTTTTTAAAAAAAAATACGAAAATAGTATTATATTTTGTTATTAAGGATAATTAAAACTTTTCTATTTTTTAAATATATATGAACAATATTTATCGTGTCTCATCTTTTTAAAATTTTTTATTTTTAGATTTTTATGTTTAAGTAAAAAACAAAAAAAAATTACTTTTTACATTGAATACATTTAAAAAAATTTAAGATTAAAAAAAATTATAAAACAACTCATTTTCAATATTGAATTATTTATTCTTTTTAAAAATATAGATGCATAGTTAGGCGCTAACATTAGTAAAATCTGAAAGTCATTTAAATCAGTTAAAAAGTTATTAAAAATAAACTTAGATTAATATTAGAATATTTAAAATATTTCCTTTTTTAACTGTTTGTATTAAATATGAAGGTATTTGAATTAGATTCTATAAATATTCTTAATAATGAATTAGTAAAATTAAAAATCTAATTATGGAAAAAGGGCGGGAAATCAAAAATTTAGAGGGATGAGGTAATGACACGTGTCATGAGGGGTTTTCTTTTATTAATATATATAGAATATAGATTTTACCAATAAAAATCTATAAAATAAGAATAGATAAATTTTATAATCTATAAATGAATGTACATATTTACATGTACAGAATTTCAAAAACACCTTTAATATCATTTAAAAGTTTAATATATGAAGATAAGAACGATAAATTATTAAATATATAAATAGATTGGACAATATTTTATAAAACAAAAATTAATAAAATATATATTTTTCTTCAAAATGAACGAATGTAGAAATAACTAAATATATATTTATTGATAGGTATGAAACTTATTAATATATAAGTAAAGTACATAAATAAATTGCAGGGAAATTCTTATAATAATAAATAAAATATTACTTATTAATTAAACATTTATTAATATACAAATAATTAAATATGAAGTAAAATCTAAATTAATTCATTAAGGACCATAAGTGAAATTAGTTTCTAAGGGCAAAATTGGAATATTTAAAAAATTAAGTTGCTTAGGGACTGAAAACGTAACAAGGTTTCAAAATATGGACTACCAGTGTAATTTTCAAAAGTTAGGGACGAAACCTGTAATTTGCTATAAACCATAGGGACCATCTATGTAATTTACTCAAAAACTAATCACCAACCAAATGATACACACAAATTTATCATCTATCGTAGTTATTACATGCACACGTAGGTATGCTACAAAACACACATTTATCATCTATGGTAATTATTACAATAAACAAAAGTTATGATATATAACTGAAATGACGATATACTAATAATATAGTAAAACAATAATATTTTTTATAAGTTTTATTGGTGTGATCAATATTTGAAATAATAATGTTATTAATATAAACAATATTGAATAAACTAAACATTACAACCTAATTAGAATTAATCAAGCAATATGTTAAACTGAATATAAAATAAAGTTGATTTTTTTAAGTAAAGGTTGTGTCAATTAGAATTCCAAAGCTTGTATCTTGAACATGAAGACCACTTTAAACCCGTTGTATAATAATGATGATGATGATGATGATGATGATGATGATGATGATGATGATGATGATGATGATGATGATGATGATGATGATGATGATAAAAATAATAATAAAAGATGATAAATTAGAAAATAGAAAAAACAAAAAAAAAAAGTATAAACTATTAGAAAACTACGTAATAGTCCCTGAGATGAAATGACGAAAACGTCATTGAGACTTAACTGGCCTAACGGCTAAAATTAACGGCAAAGACCATTTGTGTGAAAGATTTGCATTTTTTGGACCAATGGTGTAAAAAAAAACTTTAGGAACGAAAACCGCAAAACCCCCCAAACCACAGGGACCATTCGTGTAATTTATTCTAATAAAAATTATATATGCACCCTTTAGCAAAACCCACCAATAAATAGTGTTTTACAAAAGTTTCTTCCATTGCATTTTAGCACAATAAAATATAATAATACTTAGATATCCATCTCTAGCACATTTTAGCAAAGTTCATTTACAAATTATTTTTCTTTGTTGGTGTGAGAGGAACAAATTAGCAAAACACACTTATGAATAGTATTTAATTAATAAATATTGTATAAAGGTGTAATTATTTTGTTTCATTAAGTGAAATTTGGTTATAATTTGATAATTCCTATTGTTGTATTTAGTTTATGTTTTTTTTTTGAACGACAAACTATCCTACTCCTAAACTACTCCTTTACCCCAACACTTACTTTCTCCACCTAAATTTCAACTTGCCTCCGACGAGAGTCAAACCCGTGACCTCTCACTTACATATCAATCCTCTTACCAAATGGGCTAAACCCCATTGGTTTTATTTAGTTTAGGTGGAGAACATAAGTTCTGAAGTCTCCATTTGGGACAAATGGTGGATTAGGTGGTGAATCTTCACTCCGTCACCTTTTTCAAGACTTAAAACGAGAAGAATAGATCATACAAAAATCGAGAGTTCATAGCCAAAATAAATGACACAAACCAACCGAGTGGAAAGGCTAGAACCAAAATAAATGTCAACTGAAGTTCAGCGCAAGTCATATGTGATGGTTGGAACCAAAACTATTGAACCAGAGTGAAAAAGAAGCAGCAGCAAACCGATTAGAGAGAAAGTAACAGCGAACCAAATGGAAAGGATTAACATCAACGACAACGAACCATTTTGTGCAACAACTAAACATTCGGAAAAAGTTATCCAAACAACAAGGGCGTTGTAACAAGCTCACCCCTGCTGCACAAACATCGAACTAATATGAACAACAATGGCAATTATGAACATGAAGGACAGTAACATCATTCGACATACGAAACATCAAACTTTCAGTCACGTTTAGAGATACAAAAGTACAAAAGACATTACACATCGAATAATCCAAAACCACACGCTTACCTTCGAAGGTCTTTTGATTTCACATCCTCCAAATAATGTATAAAGCATCCAAATAGTAGCTTGTCATATGAACTTCCTCAAAGGTAACCTGTAGTACGGGTTAGCAAGTTTGATCAATTTATGGAGAGAACCTATATATAGAATCGTAAGATTTACCCCAACATTTGAAGATGAGTGGTGATTTGTACACAACAATAACTTTGTAGGTTTGTAAATCAAATAATATATAGTTGTATATTGTTGTGGATGACAAAAAAATGATTATGTACATATCACCACTATTCACTACCACTTTGAAAATTTAAGATCATAGAGACTTTGAGATTCAACAATTCATGAAACAATGTTCAATTGATTCCACTCCCTCTTCACACACATAGGTTACATGGAATAGTGAATATTGATCCTAAGGTTATCTAACACCAATTTGACCGGCAGTGCCGGTCCTATCATTTTTTAGGGTCGGGACATATATTTAAAAAGGGTCATATATATATAAAGCAAAATTCGTATAAAAAATTACAATGATATAATATTGAGAAAAAAACCGCTATACTTTTTATTCGTATGATTATAAATTGGGCAAAAATCGCATGCAATATTAAATTATATTTTTATTAGTAAATTGAGATTAAAAAGTTTAAATTTTAAATGATTCATAATATAAATAGTAAACATATGTGTCAAAAATAAATAACATCTTAGTAAATAAATCATATCTCATTAGTATTTTTAATAGTCGTATAATAAATAACATAAACCACTTGATAAACAAAAATAAAAAAAAATCAAACTCATTGAAAAATAAAAGTATAAATATTGAATTTGATGGATAGTATATTGATATAAAGTAAATAGACGATATCTATATATGAAAATCCAAGTGGTAGTGATGAGATATAAAATAAAATAAAATTACACACAATAGGATTCAATTCCACACCATTCAGCTTCCAAGATAAGATGATTACCAGCTAAACCGACACATTGTTTATGTTTTTTATCGCGCAACAAAAAATATAAGGGAATACTGGACAACTGGACTATATTAACATATAAATTTTTTTGGGGCCCCTTGTAGTGAATTGGGCCCTGGGCGGTGGCCCATGTACACCAGGCCCAGGGCCGGCCCTGTTGACCGGGAGTTTTTCAAATAGAAGACGCGAAATAAATATGCTTACTTTCCGAGGAACTTTTTTGATCACATAACAAGAGTTAAAGCAATCGAGAGCTAGTTATCAAGGAACCACCAACATTGGTCGTCGTATGAAACACCCTTGTTTATCGCACCACACATGCCCTCTAATTTAGCAATCTCACCCACTTCACCAAGTTTCACCCCAACGATACCCCATTAGCCCTGTGAGAGATCTATCGATAACTAGAACATTCTCATTCTTTTCTAATTTAAACAATCTAGGAAACCTATTCGTTAATTTAAAGCTCCCTAACCACTTATCTACCCCTTTTGACCCGTTTATCTCATAGATTTGTACTCTAACCGTCTAACCTTTCAAGTTTTCAACAATATGATTAATAATACTACATGCAATGAATCTATGATGGATTTTATGGTTATTTTTATTTTCAACTTTACCCCATTTTATGGTTTTAGTTTTTTTTTTTCTAGTTTTTTTAAGAGTAACTTACAAAAATGATCCCTATGGTTTGCATAAAAATTTGGATTTAGTCCCTGTGGTTTTAATTATGCATAAACAGTCCTTATTTGCATTGTTTACTTGCAAAAATTATCCCTCTATTTCATTTCTTTTCCTTAATGACAATTATACCCTTTTCATTAATAACAATTTTGGTCCCTTTCTTTTCATGAATTTTGTTTGTGTTTTTAAATTTTAAATATTAATTTAATAATGATGATTTAATTTATTATTATTATTATTACTATTTTAGATGTATTTATTTTTTTATTAAAGTTATATTTTTTTTATCTATATAATTAATATATTTTTTGTTTCGATTATTTATTTAATTTATTTATTACAATTTTATTTTATTAGATTTCATTATTTAATATTTATATGTTTTTTGCATTTTGTATGTTTCCATTTTTTTCATTACGTTAATATATTTGATTTCATTATACCTTTTTAAATAAAATATATAAACTAAGGATTTAATTCGTTTGGATTTAGATATTTGTCACACTATTATTTCGGTTTAAATTTAATATTCTATTTGTTTTGATTCAAATATTTAGTTGCATTAAATATTTAATCCAAAACAAATAAAAATGTTAGGTTTATATAGTTTTCTTGTAAATTATAATTAAATCAAACATATTACTATAACAAAATATTTATGTCATAACGAATAAAATGTTATGTTTATATATTTTACTTGAAAGTTGTAACAAACTTAAAATGTATTAACCTGACAAAAAATTTAAAATTAAAATAAAGAAAATGTTAAGTTTATATATTTTTTTCGTAAAAATTATAATTAATTCGAATCGTATTAATGTAACAATATAATCATACTAAAAATAATAAATGAAACGTAAGATGAATTAATTTTTTTTTAAGCCGTAACATATTAGTTATAATAAAATATTTAAATTTTTTGTTAGGTTAATACGTTTTAAGTAGATTAAAACTTTCGAGTAAAATATATAAACATAACATTTCATTTGTCATGACATAAATATTTTATTATATTAATATGTTTCGATTTAATTAAAATTCACAAGAAAACTATATAAACCTAACATTTTTATTTGTTTTGATTTAAATGTTTTAATGTAACAAAATATTTAAATCAAAACAAATAGAATATTAATTTTAAAACAAAATAATAACGTAACAAATATCTAAATCCAAATGAATTAAATCTTAAATTTATATATTTTTCTTCAAAACTAAAAAGGTATAGTTAAATCAGAATATATTAATGTAATGCAATAAATAGATGGAAACATACAAAATACAAAAAACATATATGTTACAGAAATGATCCTTGTGGTTTGCATAAAACTTTGGATATGGTCCCTGTGGTTTCAATTTTGCATCAACGGTCCTTATTTTCACTGTTTACTTGCAAAAATAGTCCATCTGCCGTTAACTTTAACAATCAAATGGTTAAATCTTTTATAATGACCATTTTACCCTTTTCTTTATTAACATTTTGGTCCCTCAAGTTTGTAATTCATTTTAGTTTTGGTCCCTCAAGTGAATTTTTTTATTTATGTCTTCTATTATTATTATTATTATTTATTATTAATTTAACTTTTTTACATATTAATTTATTTGTTTATTAATTTCCTATATCTTACTATATTTTTTAATTTAAATTACAAACTTATTTATTTATTTTATCATAAACAATTGTATTAACTTAGAATCCATTTCTTTTTTAGTTTTTTCGAATGAAAAAAAGATACAAACAGTTTATATTATATTTTTCCAAACAAAAAAATTTAGAGCCTTAAACTTTTATTAGTTTTTTCAAACGAAAAAAAGTTACAAACTTTTTAAGTTCTTTCATTTTCTAAACGTAAAAAACTATGAAAACCAATCTATTTTAATTTTTTACTGCACCAAAAGATTCAATCCATCCTAATTTTTTGTTTTGGGAAACGAAAATAAATACAAATCATTCTGTTATTAGTTTTTGCAAACGAAAAAACTACAAATAATATTGATTTTCAGTTTTTCCAAGCAAAAAAATCATTCTATTTTTCTTGTTTCATTTCGATTTTTTTAGTTTTTTCCAAACGTAGAAATACGAACCATTCTATTATTTAGTTTTTTTTATTGAATAAACAATAAACCATTTTATTTTTTAGTTTTTCCGAACAAAAAACCTTCAACCCATTAATTTTTATTAGTTTTTTAGAACGAAAAAACTATAAATCATGGCCATTTTGAAGCTACCTAAATCTATATTAACAGATTCTATTTTCTTGTTAGCTTCTAACACCTTTTGTTCAGCCTCATCTAGTTTCTTATTTAGGGTCTCTATTTTATCATTCAGTTCTTTTTTCTCCCACTCATGATATGTTCTTTCATGTCCCATCTGAATCTCATTATCCTTATAGTCATTGATATGTTTTTCAAGATCTTCTATAGCCTGCATATACTCATATCTCCTCTCTTCCATCTTAGCTAGAGTTTTGCACATGCTCTCATTATGATCTCTGTACTTTTTAACCATATTTTTGCATGTTTGAGAGCAGAGTTTAGCATTTACCTCAGATGGTAGTTCAGTGGAAGTGACAGTAGATGTTTATGCCATAAGAGCTTGATTTTGAAACTCCTCTTCTGTCTGGTCACTCCAGTCAAACACATTGTCTTCTTGAGAGACAAGAGCTTGTGACGATGAAGTTTGATTTGTTTGTTGGGGTCTTGGTGGTTGCTGACCTTGGGATCTGCACTCTTTAGCAAAGTGGCCAAGCTTGTGGCATTTAAAGCACTCAACCTTTGATTTATCAAATGTTGGCTTGCCTTCTGTTCTCGCTTGAAAGTTTGGTCTGCCAGTCCTTTTCAGAAATCTTTTGGCCCTTATAGTCAACATAAATGTTGCCACTTTAAGTTCATCTCTTCTAAATCATCTGGATGAATTTGTTCCAGATCTTCAGCATTAAGAGCAAAAACTCCAACTCTATGTTACTATGTCTCAATCTTGCGTGGCTGTAGCGACAGTCAAGTTATGTCACGCTAGTTACCCACTTTCCGCTTGTTGTTATGCATGTAATCTGATAAATCTATATTCTCACTAATCATTGCTTATAAAGTTGTTAAATCTTTTTACAGGAAAAGATAAAGGGAAAGCACCTGCCGGACCTAGTTCTTAGGTCTTACAAGATCAAGTGAAGTTTTTTCATAGACCACTACTCAAACGACCCTTTTGGTACCGCTTTGAAGATGATAAATTGTGGTGGTCTGGGTAGATTTGTTTTGATTGTATGATGACATGTATTAGGCTAGTATGTACCTTTAATAGTTTAATTTGAAAACTGCAACTCGTATTAAAATTGTATTAAAGTTAATTCTAATGTTTGTACTGTAATTCATAATTCCGCTACTTAATTACTCTATCTTAGTTATGACTAATATCGTATTGCAAACTGTGGGACCTAGACGTTGAGGACTGCCCCGTAAGGGGAGGTCTTCACATTCAAGCCTTTTATATCTTCTGGATACGGCTTCCAGGCCGTTTATATCTTTTGGTTATGGCTCTTTAGGTGTTTTATATATTATGGATACGGCTATCACGCCTTCTATATCTTCTGGATACGGCTTCTAGACCGTTTATATATTCTGGTTACGGCTTTCAAGTCTTTTATATCCTCTAGATACGGCTTTCAGGTCGTTTATATCTTCTGATTATGGCTCTTCAGGCGTTTTATATATTATGGATACGCCTGCCACGCCTTTTATATCTTCTGGATACGGCTTCCAGACCATTTATATATTCTGGTTACGGCTTTCAAGCCTTTTATATCCTTTAGATACGGATTCTAGACCATTTATATCTTCTGATTATGGCTCTTCAGGCGTTTTATATCTTATAGATACGGCTTCCAGACCATTTATATAGTCTGGTTACGACTTTTTAGGTCGTTTATATCTTCTAGTCACGACTTTTCAATCCATTTATATATTCTAGTTGCGATTTTCAGGCCATTTATATCTTCTAGTTACGTTTCCCCAGAGACTTTATAAATTTTGGATATGACTCTCTATGTTGTTTATATCTTCTTCTATGGATTTCCAGGCTGCAAACATCTTCTAGCTCTCGATGGTATCAGGTAAAGCAGGATTTATATAAATCTAAAGTAATCGGTTTTAGAACCAATCACTCCAGACTTGGGGGACTTGGTTGTATAGCCCATTTATTAATATTTGGGCTTCTCCTTGGCCCAACCATTTTCTTGAAACCCTAAAGCCCACTTCCTTGTGTCTATAAATACTCCTCTCTTTTATTAGAGGAGAGACTTTTCCACGGTGCCTCTCTGGCTCCAAAAGCTCCACCCTAATTTTCTCCTACACTCTACCAGGTGCCTGGTTGAGCCCCTGGACTAAATACTATCAGTTCCAGGCGGTTCTTTCAGGAGGTTTTCCTCCTGGAACGCGCCAACAGCAGCACCTGGACTACCTACCAGGAGGTCACACTTCCTCAACACGACTTGTTTCATCAATAACAGCACATGGACTACACCACCATCAGCTCCAGATGGTTCTTCCAAGAGGTTATCATCCACTTGACGGGAACTTATCTTCACTCATATGGATCTCTCTCTCTCTCTCTCTCTCTATTTATTCTCTTATAATATACATTGATGTATACACACACACACACACACGTTTATTGTCATATATTACATCACTGGTCATATTCTGACTTGAGTGTCGGAGGTGGCTCCCGAGGCTCACGCCTAACGGGATTCTACATGTTTCAGCCTTGTTCCAAGCTCGGGTTAGACAAAAAACAGCTACATCTCACGTCTGGACCGACCCGATGGAAAAAGGTATGAACAGTAGTCGTCATACCAACTAGATTAGCTTTATGGTTTTTTATCATAACACCAAGCTTATGTGTGTGTTTTGGTACAAATGAATCAAAAGAATGGAATCATACAAGTTACAAGCTAGTTCTTTTATTATATGACCCTTAGAGGGAGCTTGACTCGCATGATAAAAATTTATTGAATAGAAATTTTAAATGTATAATACTCCCTTCGTCTCATTTTAAATCTCCACCGAATAAAAACACACGGTTTAAGAAAAATGGGTAAGTATTGTTTTACTTTATACTTAAATGACAATTTTACCCTTATTTATTTATTTAATCATTTTTAAAAATAATAACTACATTATAAACATAAGGTTGTTATTGGAATTTAATACATTATTATAATCCATTTTTGGAAGTGAACATTTATTTTGGGACAATTTAAAATAGAAATATGGACATTTAAATTGGGACGGAAGGAGTATACAGTAAGGGTGACAATTTTGACTCAACGGGCCAAATGAGCCGAACACTTAAATTAACTCATTGTAAAAAACTAAAATAGAACATAACTTTTTTTAAAAATGAAAATTTATAAAATGTTTATTAAAGAAATTGTTTTTTGAAAAAACATTTAAAATCATGTAAAATTTATAACTTTTGGTCAACTCGTTTAACCCATTTGCTTGAATGGGCTGAAATTGTCACAATTAGTATGTAGTAGTTTATTGATTAACCTATGCCCTAGGGAATGGTGTTCAAAGTCAGCCAAAGTATATGATTTGTGTTAAATGTTAAGAGTTTAAATTCATTTACAAATAACTACTAACTATAGATTCTTTCGACCGTAATTTTGATAGAATTTATACACACTTTTATCATTGTCTTTGTAATCTAAATTTCAAAATATACCAATATTTAGGGGGCGTTGGATTTCCTAATATTCACTGGAATTTGCATTTAAAATACTGTGTTTGCGAATCCCAATTACCTTGCATTTTTCAGATTAACAAAATTTTTCTAAAAGATAATGCAAATTCTTTGACAAAATTCTGACAAATGCAAATGTTGCATAATGCAAACCCTTTGACAAAATGCAAATCTTATAGAAAAAAATTTGCAAACCAAACGTTCCCTAAGTTGTTTATTATTTTTTATTATTAAAATAACTTATAAAACACAAATAATTCTTTTCTTTCAACATTCATTTTGTACCAAACCCTCCCAAAACGTATCTAGCTTTTTCGGCCTGTATCCTTCCATGGCATATATAAAAGGGATGAAATAAAAACTAATTATACATATAGTTTTGAAGACTATTTTTAAAAACCAAGTTTAATATACCATTTTTATGCTTTGAGTTAAATAGATTTTTACAACACAACGGTTTGGTCAATGCCTTGCCCGTTGCGTATAAGGGTGAGGGAGGTACTCACCCCTCCCAAATTCATCATTCTAGACTCATCGGCGTCACATCAATTTTTCTCTCTCCACTATTTCCATTTTAAAACATTAAAAATATCCATCATTTTCAACTTTCTATCTCAATACTAATTAACCCAGTTAATTTTGTGTGAGAGAGAGAGAGAGAGAGAGAGAAGCCGTAGGAGGCTGTAGAGCCGCTGGACAGGCTGCGTGAGCGAGCCAGTGTTTCTGCCGGAAAAGTTGCCAAATGGTAACCCGATAAGCCATTAGCTTCGGTATACCGCTTACAGAGTATCTCCGGGTGAGGCTCCAAGTCATCATACCCCTCGGGCTACACGCCTACACCTCCCCACCCACCTCGGTCCGTTCAACTTCACCCAGCTTCGGATTTGCCCTCTCTCTCACTTTCTCCCTCTCTTTCTTTATATTTTAATAATAACATGGTATTTGGATTAAAAAATAATTATTTTCAAGATAAAAAGATGGAAATGTTGGAAAGAAAAAAAAAACTGATATAATACCGACCGGATCAAAAATATGATATTTGGACATGGTTATCGTTCTCTTCACCCTAAAACCAATATTTTCATCAAGTATCTTGTAATTTTATAACTTATTTGCCTATGTATTACATGGGATATATATTTTTAAAATACCATTTTTAAAAAATACACATAAAATTAAATTAGTATATTACAATCATAAATTTATAATAATGCTAATATTAAAACTCAATAGATAAATTTTCCAAACGATATAAACTATGAAATTAAAATACAAAATATAAAAAATAGAAATAGGGCCAACCCTTCTAGTTGTGCCTCTAACCTTACTACGCTACCCTGATAAAAGGTCGAATTCAGCAGGACTGCAGGGTAAATAAAAACTTTATTGACTGGATTAGAATGTTTATTCACAAATTTTTAACTCTGTATATAATTTTATTAAATGTTTTAAAAAATATATAAAAATGAAATATCTTAAATAATTATAAAAGATAATTAGAGTTATTAATTTACCTTCCTTAATATTAGAATGAAAATTATGGTAATAAAATTAGGCGAGAAAATAAAATTGAGATGTCACGAGAGAGTAATATGTGACAAAATTATTTTGCTTTATTAATATATATAGATATAAATTAGACATAACAACCACATGAAATAATACAAGTATAATTCGAGTATGAAACCAATCCCTCGATCGCGAACTCAAGTCAATTACCAGATTCCATCACTGATACCAACGGTCGAATCATGGCATGTGAGGAGGGGCGTAAAATGAACCAAAACCCCAAACTATACCGGAAGCAGGGAGGTTAAGTTCTCCATTTAGATTTACTAAAATTTTCTGTTTCAATTCTGTCTGGTTCGTTTTTGTATTTTTCAGAAAAATGGCGCAACTGAGGAATTTTTCGGAAAAAAAATGAGGAAATGTAGTGGAATCGGAGCAAACTAACCAGAACCGGTACCATACCATACGGTTGGGCCATCAGTTCTGCTTTTCTTGCTTTTTCAGCTTGGTTCGTGTCGCTCTAGTCCAGTGAAATATGCATGCTTACGTAAGCGTGTAAGAAAGAAAAATTCACATATGTGTGATAACCATCAAAAAGAACCCTAGGTTCATTGCAGCGATGAAATTTAATTTAGGATTTTAGACAACGAACGGTCACCAGCCTGGTGACACAAGTTCGATTCGTTCCATAATTTCCACTATAAACATATGTTGGAATGCTGCTATATTGTCCTACTAATTTGTCATATAGTCTTCAGTTAATTATAATTAGTTTTATATTTAAATACTAAGTTTTTAGATTATGGGACAATTTAACAAAATCCCATTTCCACAAAGACCAATTTTTTCCCTGATCCATAACCAATACAATTCTTTATGCAGAACTACAAAAAGGAAATTGTTAGAAAAGATACCAAAAAAAAAAAAGGCATATGCATCATTCCAAGGTTTTTAAAAGCCTAAACAAACCTGCTGCCTCTCGGATGCGCGAAAACTCGATACAGAACGCTTGAACCTCGATGAAAAGGTCTTGGACGTTGATGATCTTGTTCCGGATCAAGCTTTGGAGGAAACGCCATACGAGCCGCACCAATCGGTTCTGCATATACTTGTCCTTGATGTTCTCACAAGATGATATACAATTTGTTATGTACATGTGCACAAACTCGGTTGGTAGTTCGACGGCTGTGGTTAGCCTGTTCACGACTTCCATTGAATGAAGGCTCATGTCCATGTTCACGAGAACCGTGAAGTAGTCAGAGATTTCGGGAGAGTTGATTAGTTTGATGAGGACTTCGACTGCTATGAGGGGATTGTTTTCAACTAATTCTGGTAGCTTTCACCAGATCCAATCTTCGGGAGAGTTGATTACTGTCTCGTCCCTGTCACCAGATCCAATCTTCGGTTTGACTCCAGGCTGCAAGTCAAACTCCGGCGAATTAACGTCACAACCACGGGGACATCTGGGTCTAGAATCACATTTTTTATCGCAACATTCTTGAAGAGCAAATTATATGAGTCAGGATGACGGTACTGCTGTTGTAGCTGCTCGAGTTGCGGGAAACTGAAAGATGAAGGATCAAACTTGTTTATGTAATCTGCTGCTGATAATTTCAACACCTCTTTCGAGGCAACTGTGCCTAAACGATGTAGAATGAATGCCCTTTCATAACTTTCGGCTTTCTCGTCGTCGCACGCAGCCGCATTACAAGCAAGAAGGTACGGATTGTTGGATGATTGTAGGGAGGAATACGCATGAAGAAAGTAATGCAAACGCAACCAATCGTTCACTGGGTTCAGAAATTTTGGTGTGTCATGTCTCCCAGAGAATGACAAGTGCAGAGCAGATTTCGCAAGGAGAGATCGAGGGATCTTCGAGGCGGAAATCAAACTATGATCTCGTCAAAAAAGGCCGTTTATCACCTCCTTAAGCAAGGAATACAGATCGCTGTTGCCGGTTTCCCAATCATCTTCTACCAAAAAAATTTACAAATTAGTTGAGTTCAAACTTCAAACCTCTCATCTCATCAACCAAAATAATGCATCAATTTCCTAATACTGTAACAAATAAAGTTGCTTCAAATCAGGAAAGCAACATCAAGATTCTCACTTTCCTTTTTCCAAAGTTTAATTCATACAAGAACTTAAGAACAAAAACTACAATCTCCCTAAAACTTGTAATACAAGCCTAATTGATGATTCTTTAAACTGATATAAGCCTACATATAGTGAAGCTTTGGATCAGAATTTAGCCGAGTTAAGTCGGGTTATTCTAAACCAATTCGAAAACCAAATTTGAATTCGGTTTGGTTCGATCGAAAACCGAATTACCGAAAATTAAACATTCATTAACCAATATATACACAACGACTACAAATTAAACATTCATTAACCAATATAACAAGTTGTTAAAATATCCAAGAACAAGAACCCTAAATTCAAGAACAAGTGATCAGATTCAAAATTATAATCAACGTCTGAAGAAACCTACATCAGATAGATTTGAAGATCTAAACAACAAATTAAAATCTAGATCCAGACCCATCCGAAACCCATTCGAAACCATGTATAGATCCAGATCTGAAGATCCAAACCAATTCCAAGAGACCCTAAAACATAAAAAACACAACAAATGGAAATCAGATCTGAAAAAACCTAGATTGACGAGTGCAGCGATGGTGGCGATGCAGTGACCGTGGCGAAGCTGAAAAAACTTAGATCGGCGACAGTGGCAACGTTGTGATGGTTGAGTGGGATGGATGAAGAAGCGGCAAACTGCAGCGACGACGGTTGAGAAAGACGACGAAACTGCCGTGGCTACGGTGGAGCACTGGTGCAGGATGTCAACGGTGGTGGTGGCGGCGGCATCAGGCAAAATACAGCGACGGCGGTTGAGAAAGATGACGAAGTTGCCGTGGCTACGGTGGAGCACTGGTGCAGGATGTCAACGGTGGTGGTGGCGGCATCAGGAGGCCGTGTATGATGGTGTAAGGGCGATGCTTATTTGATTTTTTTTTTTTGAACGGCAAACTATCCTACTCCTAGTCCTAAACTACTCCTTTACCACCAGACTGACTTACTCCACCTGAATATCAACTTGCCTCCGACGGGGATCGAACACGTGACCTCTCGCTTACGACTCCCCACTCTTACCGCCAGGCCAAAGGCCTTTTGGTGCATCTGCTGTAAAATGTAAATGGTGAGAGAGACTACGGAATTATATTAGGGAGGTGGTGTAAAAGAAGAAAGAGAGAGATTTGTTCATAAAATATTTAAATGAGTATCCTAATTTTTCTTAGTTTGATATTTGTTTTAATAATAATAACAATAATAATAATAATAATAATAATAATAATAATAATAATGAAAATAAAATGTAAGATTAAAAAAAGTGACATATACAAAGTACATTGTTAACATGAGTACGTTGCTATTTTATAAAAATCTAGTAAGCAATCGGTGCTGACATGGCAGCCTATGTGGACATCTGGTCAGCGTCTAGTCATCACACAATGCTATAATTGATCAATTAATTTGTGTTGGATGCTGTATTAAGAAAAGTTTTTGTGGTGGAATGCTATTTTGGAGAAAAAAAATCAAGTATAATGCTGTAATAAAACATTTGTATCTGGTTGGTTGCTATTTTATGCAGTTTTCCTTTTACAAATTACGCAGATACAAAAAAGCAGATTACAATGGGTAATTGATTGGTTTGGCCTTTGGGTAATGGGTGGGTTTCGGTATTATGTTAGCTAGCCCAGTGATTACAGCTTTATCGTCATCACCGATTTGAGTGAGTTAGAGAGAGATGAATGGATGAATTCGACCGGAGATTTTTATAAATAGACAAGAATTCGTAATATCGAAAACAAAAAAAATCAAAAATATATAAAGATACCACGAACTTCTATTTTTTATGATTCGACCACTAAATTACAGAAATTCATGTTTATTATATTTTCCGAAAGAATATACTTTTAGAGAATATTTTAGGTTGCGTTTATTTAACGAAAAAATAGTTATTTTTTTTTCGTTTCAGCTTTTATTTTATAGTTTTTAGAAAGACAATGGTTTCTATAACAATTAAAAAACTTGTTTAGATAATTAAGTTATTAATATTAAAAATATGTGATATGTAATAGAAAAGTAAAAAAGTGATATAAAAAGTAAAAATGGGGTAGACGATAAAAATGTAAAAGACAAAGAGTGTATAAAAAATAAATATAGAATAGGTGATAGAAAACTAAGTGAGAAAATATAAAAAGTGATATCTTTAAAAATTGAAATGAAAATTTAAGAAATTGTTGTTACGTAAACATGTTATTATTTTTCTTAAAAAGTAAAATATAAAGTACGGAAATTCTATGAAACTAAACACACTCTTAAGTTTCAACCGTTAAATTATCTATATCAAATATAAAAAGTTCATATTTAATTCAAATTGCACATAATGGCCTAGGTTAGAGATGGGTCTCAAGTCTAGCCCAAAAAACCTCTTTGTACAAGATTTAGGGTCATAAACAAACACGAAGGAATGTATGTTAATGATCGTTTGTTAACTTTATCCGAATAAATACACGAACGCATTAACACAAACAAACGAAAGAATTTACGTTCGTGTTCATACATTAAGGAATTGAGTACTTGACAATTTTACGAAACATACTTTTGTGTATAAAGATGAGGAAGACCACGAAGCGTCGTTTTTTCCTTTTCTAGGTTAAAAAGGTTAAAATTGTCTTGTAATTACAAATAGAGAGGTACGAGCGTATAGAACAGATATAGTTCAAGTGAGGTCGTTAAAATTTTCTTGTAATACCTCAACTCGAAATAGAATGTTAATTCCTCCCTCTCCCCTTTACTCCTTTAGAGTACAGTTCATTAAGTGGACGTTTGGTTTACAACTATTGAAGGAATCTGATGGAAAAAAATTAACACTTTATTCCTATGACATATTTGGTAGTTAAACTCCATGAAATGTCAATTTCCTTTCGGAATAAACACTATCTCCACACAATGAATGTGTTTTTCATGGGGTGATCAAGAAATGAACATTTTATTTCATGACATGTCTTCTCTATTCACTCATACCTACCATATTGTGCTAACTCCACCTACACTACCTATATCTTATACATGCCACCCTACCTAACCCTACACTATCCCACCCACCCACTCAACCCTACCCTACCTTACCGCCAATTTACTCACCCATCAAACTTACCATATCTTTTTCTATCCTCGTATTACATACATTTGCATTGTTATTTTGTGACATGGTCTTTTATTTTGTGTGGGATCTAGACACAGTTAGCTAGAAGCCTAGAAGAATGGTTTCCAACATAGTTCACCCAGCATACTTTTTCTATATTTCAATAGCATTGCTTATACAAAGCATGCATGGATACATAGTAACAAAGGTGGCACTTTCAATCCATTTATATGAAAACATGTCAAATCGGGTTGCATTTCATCGTATTGGATCAAACTGGTAAATTAGACAAAAGTAGCTATAAAGGAAATGGGTAGAACGGATGTAAAGTTGCCAAAAGTTTATTCAAATGTTTACCAACCTCCTAAATCATTTTATTAAATAGTTAGAATATTGTCATTAATATTACAATTTTATTAATCACTTTTAGTACATTAATTACTTGTAAAATTTTAATAAAAATGCAGAAAGAATAATTAAATGGTTCATCAGATCTGTTTTGACCAAACCGTTGTTTACCCCAACCAATTTTGACCTCATTACTCAACATGACCCAGAGCCTGCAAATGTGTTTCTTGCCACATATCCAGATTCAATAGCATGAAAATTCCATCTAAAAACAAGATAAAAAGGGAAAAGCACCTGCAAATGTGTTTCTTCCAAAGAAAATGCTTAAAAACCAAAAACTGACTGATTTTTTAACATTATGTCCATGGTTTATTTCTTTTGATTTGATTGGTTTTAGCACTAACATGATGGAGTGGGTTCTTGATTTTTTAGCATATTGAATCACAAACACCCATTGTAAATCACAACCAGTACAAGCAATAAATTTAAACCAAGAAATATATCCTTAGTACATGAACCCAGTCCAAAGATTAGTACATGAGCCAAAATCAAGAAACTTTTTTGAATCCATTTATGGAGTCAAAATCGAAACAAATAAGTGTCAACTGTAAAGAAATTATTTTGAATCCATTCATGAAGTCAAAACCAAAACCAAAACCAAACCAATTAACCAAGTATGATAATCATGGTGTCTAGAAACAATGTTTTGAAACAAAAGCCAGTGTTTTAAAATCCTGTTTTGATTTCACAGCACCCAATCCCTTTGCTGCCCATTTCTATTTAACAGTTGAAAGACACACACACATAAACTATAGTTGCTACTTACCGAATAACTTCCAGAAAACAATTCAACCTAAAATATCCCCTTTTATAGAGGTTTTGTTTTTTTGTTTATAACAAGTCATGATGATTCTAGGAAGTATGAATTAACCAGCCTTTAATATAAAATAAATGGTTGCAAGCATGTGAAAATTGTATTCCATGCATTTTTGCAAATGATGTCTACAGAATTAGGAGGAACAACTAGGAAAGCCAATTGTTTTTTACTTCTCCAACCAGCCTATAACAGTATAAATACACACACTCCATTTACTCAATTTCAGACTCACACACCAAAGTTTCATTCTTTTTATTCTTCATGTATATATTGACTTGGATTATACCATTATCTCCAGAAAATTGAAAGATCCCTTATTTTAAAATTCTGATTTTTACTTGGCTGCTGCTGCTGAACACAAAGCACAGCCATAAACAGGCACCACACTGCCCATATGCATGCCCAGAAGGCCAGAACACACACACACACCTGCACATTTGAATCTGATAAAGCTTCCCTCTACATGACCCAGAACACACACACACCTGCACATTTGTTTCTGATAAATCTTCCCTCTACATGACCCAGTTCACATATTCTAATTTTATGGTGTTATAACATTCAATCATCATGTTTTCCATTGAAATTAGGCAACAGATAAACATAAAATCAATATGAAATTCCGCAAATAATCAATAAAATTGAGTCATTCATATACAAATCACACAATCGCACACCATCTACAATATATCGATGCATTTTCTAACCTGGAAATCGGCAGAGGAGCAAGGAAGCAGTGGAGAGAGGAGGATTCTGTAGAGCACCTACAAAATACGAGTAAATCATGGTGAAGAGAAAATCGATGAAGAGAGGTTAATTTGGGATACCTCAAAATCATGGAAATCGATTGATACCTCAAATTCGTCAATAGCCCATGTGGAAATCGATGGTCGTTCACTTGCAGACAATGTGGTAGAAGGAGCGATGGTCAACAGCAGAGGCAACAGCTACGGTCGATTGGTGAAAATCGGTAGTCTGCGCGATGATGAGAGGCGTTCAACAACAGAAAAGTCTGCGCGAAGATGAAAGGCGTTCAACAACAGAAATGAAGCTAGAGTTTGGGGAGGGATGATGAAAATGAAGCTCAAACACACATGAATCTGCGATGATGAGAGGAGATCAGAGGGGGTTTTTTTTCTGATCGAAGAAGACGCGGTAGGAGGTTTTTTTCCTCTGATCCATTATTTGTTCCAAATGCTATTATCACAAATTTGCTTACCGAATATGAGGTTTCAACCCAATAAGAGGCCCAATCAAAGAAATCAAACAGGCCCTCACTCATCCTACACTACCCTACTCTACCACCAATATACCCTACTCTACCACCAATATACACGCTCATCAAACTTACCACATTCTTTTTAATCCTTATATTACACCTACCCACTCTACCGTACCCTACCCTATCCCATCATACCTCAATCATCTCACCTACCTCATCTCACCCTACCATCAATCTACTCACCCACCCAACATATCACTCCTACCATCAATCTACTCACCCACCCAACATATCACTCCTACCATCAATCTACTCACCCACCCAACATATCACTTCTCATCCTACACTTACATTACACCCAATATACCCAACTCACATTTAACTCACCCTACCATACCTTACCACTAATCTATCCACACACCAAACTTATCACATCTCATCCTATCATTATGTACACCTTATTTCTACTGCTAATACTAACATAACAACTCAAAATCATTAATACACAATTAACTAAACTATTTACTAAATTCCCTTGGATTTTGAAGTAAGAGATAAAGATGATGTTAAACACCATGAAACCTTCAAGCTTCTTGGTTATGGTTTCAACTTGGACTCTCTCTCTCTCCCTCCTCAGGATGTAAGATACACATACACGCCTTTGTTGGAGTTGAAGGAATGAAGAAGCACACACATAAGAGGCATATTTTATATATATAGGGTCGGGATCAATGGGGTACCATGTTAGACTTGGGAACCGGAGTCTATCCATGTTTGGTTATAAGTTTAAAAGGTAATATAGTCAATTCGGTTTATCTTAAATAATAAATGACAACTAATAAATTAATAGATCTATTAATTATAGAGATTTACTTTCATAACATATCTATAATAAATTTCAAAATGGGTTCTAAAGAACATGTTCAACTGGATTCCACAATGGGTTTTAGTGAACATGTTCAATTTGATTCGACAATAGGTATTAGTGAACATGTTCAATCGGAGGTGTCAAATAAAGGTATTTATTATTTTTTTCAAACCGTTCATGAAGGTTCAATTTTATTTACACGTTATTGAACATGTGCACTCGGAGTTTATTATGTTTTTAGTCGCTGTTAACCGTTTTGGTGATAAACCAATATTGACGGTATTGAACATGTTCAATCGTGGTTTATGAAGTGTCATCATTGCACATGTTCAGTATGGGTGTAATGAATGATATTAACTGAAATGTAGATTTTCATGGGATACACAGAATCTTTGATTCTAATTTAAACTTTTTAATACCATTTTACCCCCTACATTAATTAATGTGGAAAATAATTTCAAGCAAAATTTATGTTATATTTTAATGACTTTAATGATAAATGATTGGCTATAAATGGTTCCCCGGTACCCCAGTCTAACATGATACCCCGTTGATCTTGAATCTATATATATATATATATATGAATGGAAACCCGTTCACATGCGACTATCTCCACTAGAAAAAAAAATAAAATAACTGAATTTTCAGCACATTTATACGAATAAGTCCTAATAGCATAAGTAGTAAACATTTTTTATATGTATGTATATGTGTGTATGTGTGTGTCTGTAACTCTGTATAATCAAGTAATCAACCAACAAAATTTTGCCAAAAAATGAAACAAACAACAATACAAAAATCTTGAATCATTTTATGATTGTATTTACCAAATTACCGTTACAAACGCTGGGTACCAATTCAGTTGCATCTCCCTTTAATTTTATCCTACAAACAAGGACCCCTTGAATCATTGTAGATTGCAAACTATCGACTTATAATCAAATTCGATAAACGCCAAAAATTGTGGCACCATATGAGCTTCTCATCTTGAGGCCGATATCAAACAAACCGAAACATTATTACCTCCGCTTATACCTGTACCACAATAGTAACCGTGTTACGAGAAGTAAATGATGTCAAAAAGAGGGGCGAGTGTGAATTAAGCTTAGGCTAGAGATGAACAAGCTCGTACTCGATTCAACTCAGCTCAACCAGACCCTGTAGGCCTCACTCTCAAAATATTAGAGAGAACAGTTTCAACACATAAATACTTTGATTTCTGTTGTATTTTATTGTTCACGGGTCAAAAGAGTAAATGGAAGAAACAAGGAAATAGGTCGAACGGATCAAGATCACCCATCCGTTGAGAATACCATGTCAAACTTATCAAGAGCCTTCCTGAAGCTTTCTTCCTAATACTCTACATGCCAAAACCTACATTGCTTAACAACCATCAAAAAGTACAAACGCTTCATATTCAATTGAATGTCTTGATGATTTAACATGAAGTTTGTACTGTGAGACATTTATCCAATATGTTTGTTTATATCATAAATTTAAAGAATGCAAGCAAGCGAAGAAAACTAACTCAACAAACTCTGTCAAACAGCTACAGAATATGTCTCGAACTCTCGATGAGGTGAGGTGAGGTCTGTAATGGACACATAGCGACTACATATCAAAGACAAAAATGATAACTTAATTTTGCATTTTTTTAATAGTTAAAGATATGTTATCAACACGCTAGATGCATGGTGCACGAGTTGGAATACGTTTTTACCCGAAAAGTTACCATTTGTCAAATATTGTGGAGTTATGCCAAAAGTTCCCATAAGCAACTACGAACCAATGACTCAATCTTGCAACCTAGGTAGATGGCAACATTCACAATTTCTCTCATAGAAATCTATGTATGGATCTACTGTTTGGTAAGTGTCTTGTTGTACCTTACCTCTGGTGGTAGGCTAGAGGCAAGTAAACCATCTCAGAAAAGCAAAGATGACATTTCACAGTAGATGGAGATAAGCCGAGTAAATTCTTTTGTGTATGTGTAATGCTAGTGTTTATTTAGTAGCGCTATGATTGCAGATAGCATACATGATTTATTAACATTTACATAGATGGACATATTATAAATTTGTATACTTCTCTAATAGGGCAATAGGAAGAAAAAATAGTTAACTTTTTTTTTAACCATTGGAAGATATTATAGAACCCGATTTTTCAGTTTTTTAAAACCCGGTTTACTAATAATAATCGGGTTCTAATGTCCAAATTTCACTAAACTAAAAAGAAAAAATTAACTTGAGGACTTTTATGAAAAAAAAAATAACATAAAGGGCGAAAATGCAAAAACATGTTGGTTTGTTTCATAATAGATCTTAATAATAATAACAATCATAAACGAAGAAGAAAGTGGCCATAATTGCTTCAAATTTACAAAAGTAAAGAAAAATGGGTAAGGAAGGAAAGATAGTATGACAACAGGTCAATAGTCATCAGTATCCCTATAACAAAAATTTCTGCTCACCTATATATATTTAACAGAATATATTCCCAATTGATTGGTGTCATTTATAATGCATTTTTCATCCAACTACAGTTTTAAACCAATTAGGCGTGACCTACTTCCTTCATCCACTCTTTGACCAAACAGGAGACTAGTAAGTGAGGAGAGTCGGTACATTCCTTCTACCCTGCTACCCCGCTCTATAAAAGAGACACTGCCAAGCTTAGAAAGTGGGGTCCCTAGTATGTGATCGAGTCAAGTCGTCAAGTGCTTCCATTTACCTTTGTATATATAAGAGTAACAGCAACACAACGGAAACTGAATTTTAAGCGGTACTTACCTAATGATAACTCTGGATATAGAAATTTGTAAATCAAGGGCACTAAACAAGGTCTGCTCAGTAAAGAGCACCTCAAAAACAAACAAATTACAAAGATCAAGACTCAAGAACAAACCTCCTTCAGTGATTCAGTTTCGAACTTGTATTTTCTAAGTATTCTATTGAAAGAATTGCCTTTAATTTCTTTTGCTTTACCAAGGCTATAAAAGCAAATGTCTTATAGTTGTTTGGAATCAAGATTCCATTCTAGCATATCAAGCCACCAAAAATGTTGACAAGAGTGAGAAAAGGATATTAGGATAGGCCAACGATTAATATGTTAATGACTCGATGGCATGAACGCTTGTGGAGAAAATATAGACCCAACACAAGTTCATGTCAAAAATGGCTGTAAAGTGGATATACAACATATAGGGATACATTTATGCTTGGACCTATCCCATTCCTAAATGGTCAAGATGTGTCAACTTTATTATCTAGAAATTCCAGATATTTAGTTGGTTTTCCATTAACCCAAATTAAATCTGAACAGCATCCCAATAATCAGCAGTAAGATTTCTCAATTTCAAAGTTGGATGATCAATTCTGGAAGAAAAAAAATCTTTTTGACAAGAACTAAATCAAGATAATTGGAAATCAAGGGTGCAGAATTGAGCATCACAAACCCCAGATATGTACTTGATAGATTGCTATAGAGATGAAAGATCTAACTGTAACAGAAATATTAAGGCCTCAAATGAAATTTGAGCAGAAATTACATGAAATACGCACCAAACCCTCAATTCATAGAAAGGATGAACGGATGTCAATGTCTTATCTCATCCGTTTTAATATATTGTCCTTAAGTGGATTATAGTGAATATTAATTAGGATTAGTAATAGAGAATATTGAGAATCTTGGATTTGGGGCCAAGTATGTATGATGTTGAAACTTTTGGCGGAATACTTAACTTGATTGTCAGCATATCCACTTAAACTACTTAAACATGCAGGACACTTAATGTGGCACTTAAATGAAACTGAAATGACCACTAAATAATCTTTATAGGACATTGCCTAGATTCATTGGCTCCAAAGTGTAAATGTGGAAACGTAGGTTGCTTGAACAAAAAGTATCATTGATTCATTGGTAAAAGAAAATGAATGTCATGGTCCATCTCTTGTGTTTTCTTGAGATCATGTGTAACTAAAAAAAAGATGAAAGTTGATCTAGTGTAGATGTAGTCAAGTAGGTATAACGAACTTGTACGATAGGGGAAAAACAGACGTCTATATAATTTCCTCTTTTAGTTGAGATAATTTCTCTTCCTAAAAATTCATCATATAACACCTTTTAGCATTCTATAGCATGCCTTCTATAAATCATTGAATACCAAATGTGAAACATTTTTCAGCCCTCAATAGTCAATTTCTTCCAATACTCCCATATTCATTATTATTATACTCTTTTTCATAATGCATTTTGTATGGGCATACATCTACATACAAAGCTTTATAGAATATTCCAAATAAGGCACAATGAAATAGAATTAGTAGTGATAATTTTTATATTTGGTTTGGATCGTATCCATTCCAGCATTAGAAATAAGATAATGAAAGATCGGTATTAACATTCTCATAGGACTTTTCTCTCCAAAAAATTCCATCGTATTATACCTTCCAGCATCCTATAGTATGCCTTTTACGAATCAGTGAAGACTGAATATGAATCATTTCCCACCCGTTAATATCCTATCTAATTCATATGCTCCTTCATAACATCCTTAATCACATTCTATTCATCACATATTCTGATAAGTATATGTCACGCTTACGATAACTTTAGACAGAAAATTCTAAAGAAGGCACATTAGACATACAAGACTACGCAAGTAGAGTTCTATGCCCATTGCTTAGAGTGACTCCCATTATAGGAGGAGACTTATGCCCACAGTGGCCTTTTGGTTTGGTTGCCATTGCAGCATTACCTACTGTAAAACCCCTAACTTAGGCAGTTTAAAACATTGCACATAGGAGGTATACCAATAACTTCATTCGTCTTGGAAACTATTCTTTTATCTTTATGTTGGTTTATATTTATTGTCTTTATAACCACATGCTCCCTCTTACTTAGCCTCCCTCAACAAGGCCCTAAGTAAAGGTTGCTTTGTAGCGAAGAAAACTGGCCTAATATTAAAGCTATTGGATTATCTTGTACAAGATGATGGGAACCAAAATTTTGTTTAATTTGCAAATCATAGCTGAAACATGTCTTTAACCATGATGGAATGAATTACCTTCCACATTAACATTCACTATTTAACAGGTTCTAGTTCTTTGTAGTTTTAAAGGTACAAGTAATAAATACAAATCTATTCACATTAATAGTCATTCCCTTAGCCATAAACCAACTGTGTTATTACTAAATATATATTTACAGGTTATAGAGCATTAGAGTACATGATATGATCACAGCCGATCAACATATGACATGATATTAAATTATTAAGTACTTGCTTTCTCTTTAACAGATTCTTCCTTCTCTATAACATATTGTTGCTTTCTCGAAAGGGCAGATGATTTTGCTTCTACCTCGTTTACAATTTTTTGATTCCAATCCAACTGGGAAGTCAACACCATCAATAAAAGCAATGTAACTATTCAAGTTCATATGTACATATAAGACAATATATGTGTATATGATGAAGAGAGTATTGAGGAAATATGAAAGAAGAATTCTATGTATTGATTGTGATGATTCTGTACAATAGAACACAACTATATATAAGTTACAGAGAGCAATCACTAAAATAAGCAATATGAATCTTAGGGCTACAATTATGGAGAGGAGAATCAGGGATGAGACTAATATTAAGGAGATGAATCTGCATAACAGACTATGAGCTGTACAAAAGATCTTCAACACCCCCCCTCAAACTTAAGATGGTTGAGTAACCAAATTGAGTTTGGAAATTAAGTTATAGAGCCGGCCAGGTGGGTGTGCTTTGGTAAAAATATCTGCTATTTGATTCGTGGTGGAGATGGATTTAAGACAAATAGTTCCTTTTGAGACATGTTGGCGCGTAAAGTGACAATCAATCTCAATATGTTTGGTACGTTCGTGGAAAACATCGTTATGAGCGATTTTGATAGCACTTTCATTGTCACAGTAAATAGGAGTTACGGGTTTATGCTTAACATCCATATCCTCAAGTAACCATCGAAGCCATACTAGTTCCTGTGTTGTATCCGCAAGAGCACGATATTCGGATTCAGTGCTTGACCGAGAAGCAACTGTTTGTTTCTTGCTACGCCAAGAAATAAGTGAATCACCAAGAAAGAAGCAAAAACCCGTGGTAGAGCATCGATGTGAAGGATCGCCTCCCCAATCAGCATCAGAATAAGCACGTAGCTCAAGAGAAGAGTTGTATGAGAACTGCAAGCCATGAAAAATTGTGCCCTTGATATATCGTAGAATACGCAAGACGGCAGCATAATGAGAAGTTCGTGGAGCGGCCATAAATTGACTCACAGTATGCACTGCGTGAGCAATGTCTGGTCGTGTAACCGTGAGATAGATCAACCCTCCTACTAACTGTCGATATAAAGTTGGATTAGACAATAAGGTGCCATCTTTGGCATTGAGCTTAACATTATACTCCAAAGGTGTAGGAGCAATTTTACTGTCTGTGATTCCGGATTTGGATAGAAGATCAGTGGCATACTTGACCTGAGAAAGTGTGTATCCGTTAGGTACAGAAGAAACCTCAAGACCCAAAAAGTAACTGACTAAGCCAAGATCTTTCATCTCAAATTCTTGGCTAAGGAATTGTTTGAGTTCAGAGATTCCTTGAGTATCATCTCCGGTGATGATCATATCGTCTACATAAAGTAGAAGAAGAACAATTCCTTGATCTGTACGCCGAACAAAGAGAGCATGGTCGTAATGACTAGAGGAGAATCCCAATTGGTTGACTGCAGCGCTGAATTTTTCAAACCAAGCCCTAGGAGCTTGCTTGAGTCCATATAATGCCTTTTTAAGTTTACATACTTGAGTTGACAAGTGAGGGTACCCAGGTGGAGGATTCATATAAACTTCTTCTTGCAAATCCCCATTTAAAAAGGCATTTTTGACGTCCATTTGCCACATTTCCCAACGTTTAGAAGCACTTACTGCAAGTAGACTTCGAAGGGAAGTGATACGTGCAACAGGAGCAAATGTTTCCTCGTAATCAATCCCATATTCTTGAGTAAAACCTCTAGCAACAACTCGAGCTTTATACCGATCAATAGTGCCATCTTTTTGCGTCTTAATTTTGTAAATCCAGCGGGAATCTACAATTGTTTTACCAGGTGGTAAATCAACCAATTCCCAAGTGTGAGTTTTCTCCAACGCATGTATTTCTTCTGCCATTGCTTTTTGCCAAAGAGGGTCAGTACTAGCCTCTCTATAAGTTTGAGGCTCATATAATGACTGTATAGTAGAATAAACATGATAACCAGTGAGACGAACAGATGGTTGTCTTACCCGAGTAGGATAGAAAGGCTCCATTGTAGGAACTTCTGAGGATGGCTCACTGTTGGAATCATCAGACTGAGCTTCTGTTGGTAGGTCACATGGAGTTTGAGATGTCTATATGTGCTCAACGGGAGGATTTAAAGAGTCTGGAGAATCATTTGAAGACTCTGAAGAATCATTTGAAGACTCTGAAGAAACATTCGAGGAGTATAACTTAGCAAAGGGGTCTATAAATAAAGATCTATTGGTAGACGTATCTATTTCAAAATTTGACATCGAAGAGAACATTTTGTGTTCCCAAAATGTCACATGTCGGGATACACGTAACCGTTTAGAGATTGGATCCCAACAACGATACCCTTTTTGTTCACTACCATACCCAATAAAACAACACAATCGAGCACGGGGCTCCAATTTTGTTCGTTCATGAGGAGGAAGCAACACGAAACATGCACACCCAAATACCTTAAGTAAATCATATGAAGGTAATATTCCATATAATTTCTCATAAGGAGTTTGATTGTTTATGACAGGTGAAGGAACTTTATTTATTGTATAAACGGCAGTTAAGACGGCTTCTCCCCAAAAGTTCTCAGGACAAGAAGAAGAAATAAGCAATGTACGAGTAGTGTCAAGAATGTGTCTAAGTTTGCGTTCAGCACGACCATTTTGTTGTGAAGTGTATGGACAAGAACGTTGGACAACGGTACCGTGAGAAGCAAGAAGATTTAGAAACTCTAAGTTTTTGAATTCCATGGCATTGTCTGTTCGAAACACTTTAATTTTCTTTGCAAATTGAGTGTGTATCATGGTAGAAAAAGCTTTATATATATCTAAGATTTCAGATCGGTTTTTCATTATATACACCCATGTAAGATTTCAGATCGGTTTTTCATTATATACACCCATGTGAAACGAGAAAAATCATCAATAAAAACTACAAAATATCTGGATCCTCCCATGGTAGGGGTTGGAGATGGTCCCCAAATATCTGAATGAACTAAATCAAAAGGAGCAGCGGAAATCGAATTACTTTTAGAAAATGGCAAAGCATGGTGTTTTGCTAGTTTACAAGAAACACAATCAATTGTCTCTTTATTGACAGCACCTAAATGACCAGCAGAAATTAAAGAAAATAGACGATCAGATGAAGGATGACCTAATCTAGAATGCCAAATGTTGGATGTTGAGTTTGAAGCTATTGATCCAACAACATGAGGTGATGATGCGGTGGGAAGATGAAGTGAATTGAGCTCAAACAGCCTCCCACGTCTACGGCCTGTCCCAAGAGTCACTCCAGTCTGATGATCCTGTACATGACATCCAGAAGAAGTGAAAAGAACATCTAAACCAATATCACACAATTGACCAATAGAAAGAAGATTCAATGTAAGATTTGGAACAAAATATGTGTCTGGAAGAGAAAGATCTTTTGTCAAAATTGTTCCAGTATGAGTAATTTTCATGGTGGAGCCATCAGCAGTTTGGATATTTGGGATGTGAGAATTTGGGACTTTTGTAGCGAACAATGAGGAATTATTAGTCATGTGATTACAACAAGCCGAATCAAAATACCACGAATTACCAGGTGTCACAGGCATGGCAGTATGTGGAGAGTTGGTTTTAGACAGAACCTGTTTAAGTAAAGATTCTAGCTCACTGGTGGATGTTGTGGATGAATTTTCAGGAGTGACAGCGGCAGATTGATGTGGAGAACTTTTGAATTGTCGTGTCGGTTTCTTTTTACAATATTGTATAGAATAATGACCCTTTTCATGGCAATGTTGACACGTATGATTTCGAAGTTCAACACAATCTTTTGTTAAGTGCCCCTGTTGACGACAGAATTTACAAACCAAATATTTGGTGGTGGAAGACACAGCCAAAACAGTATCAACAGGATTGCGTTTGCCAATTCCGAGTCGTGTTTCTTCAGATATGAGCTCCGTAACTGCACTTTCAAGAGTAGGTAGAGGCACACGATGTAGAAGAGAAGCTCGAACGGGCTCAAAATCTTGACTTAACGCCATAAGAAATTGTATGAGTCGTTGTTCATCACGATACTTCTCGAATAAAATAGAATCTGCTGGGCATTTCCAAGTTGGTTCTGAGGCAGCCAATTGGTCCCAAAGTGATTGAATCTGGGAAAGAAAGTCTGCTACCAGTTGACCCGATTCTTGTTTTCTATCTGCCAATGAGCTAAGGATTTGGTATTGATGTGCAAGATCAGCTGTCGTATAGCGAGATTTCAACAAATCCCATACCTCTTTAGCTGTCTCGTACCGACCAAAATGAATACCGATTGATGAAACAGAAGAGTTTCTGAAGAATGTGATAGCTTGGTGATTTTTACTATCCCATTCTTCAAGACGATCTTGAAACTTGGTGTTGGTTTCTTCGGTGTGTTCTGTCGGGATCGTAATGTCGCCGGTGATATAGCGCCAAATCTTTTTGCCTTTAAGAAAGCTACGCATAGCTTGAGACCATTCAAGATAGTTTGTACCATTGAGGGTGATTTGAATCGGAGAGACATTTTCATGTTTTTCCATCTTGATTTAGTGGACAGAAGAGGTTCTGAACAGAGAATTCAATATAGGCTCTAGGCAGAAGAACAAAAAATACGTATGATAGGAGAGATTAATTTGTGACTGTTGCTGGTACTAGAGATCAAAGGAGCCACAAGAAAGAACTAGGCTCTGATACCATATTCAAGTTCATATGTACATATAAGACAATATATGTGTATATGATGAAGAGAGTATTGAGGAAATATGAAAGAAGAATTCTATGTATTGATTGTGATGATTCTGTACAATAGAACACAACTATATATAAGTTACAGAGAGCAATCACTAAAATAAGCAATATGAATCTTAGGGCTACAATTATGGAGAGGAGAATCAGGGATGAGACTAATATTAAGGAGATGAATCTGCATAACAGACTATGAGCTGTACAAAAGATCTTCAACAGTAACTAAGAGAAGGGGCCTGGACATGGCTAAACAACCAAATTTTGACCTTTTGTACTTTGTAGTTACCCTGTTAGAAAAAATTTCATGTTACCTAAATTAGAACATTCCGAAATCAGTAAATCAAAATTCCTTTATGATCACATCCTCTATCAATTTCCAGCTCTAAACAGCCATAAACTACATGAATTTAATGAACCAAACTTCCTGAATAAACCCTAGCAAACACATCAACTTCGTAGCATACTATTCATTTTACATTTAATAAGGAACCAAAACAAAAACAACTTCTTATAAACAGTGAACAAACAGCATACCAGAATTATCATCCATGGATCATGCCTATGTTTCTAATTATAATATAATTACAGAAAGAAATTACCAAAAATATAACAGTAAACACTCCAAGAGGAGCACCTTCAATATCAAGTACCTCTGATGGTGCCACCGGAGAAGAAGTATAAGTGGGGGAATTCGTGTGGATAGCCGACGCCGACGGTAGCGCAGGCAGATAACGGTCAAACCGTTGTGAACTCACCGGACACTGATGTGCTATTTGCTTGCGCTACTCTTTCAGTATCTTTCATTAAATTTAGTCGTTTTAATTTATTATTAAATTACTAAACTATTTTTTGTGCTCCAACTTTAATTTACTAATGATTAAATCGGTACAAAATATGATAGTTTAATGGTTAAATCAGGATAATTTTCAATGGTTAAATCAGTAAAAATGTTTAATGGCTAAATGTGGATACAAAAAATACTTCAATAGTTAAAACGGGACAAAAAAAATACTTTAATGGTTAAATCATTGAAATCTAAAACTTAGATGGTTAAAATGGTATTTAACCCAATTATAAAATACAAAATGGCTAAATATCTTCAAATTGATGTAATAAAACATAAATAATTTACAATAAGTTAAAACTATTTTTAGTTTTGATATATTTACTTATAATATTTTTCTTTAAGCGAAATAATCACTTATTAAGTTAAATACACATGTATTATATCAGTTATTTATAGTTTTACATTTAAAATGTCATTATATGTGACAATGTTGTACAATAAAAATACGTATTTTTTTAGAAGGAAGCCTCCAACGAGTTGAAGCTCGTAACCAAATAGACTCCAAGAATTATAAAATCAAACTCAATTCGTGTCCGTTTTAATTTTTATGTGTTGAATTATTTACTTAAATTTTAAATTATACAAGTATTGTATTTGATAATTTTGTTTCATTAATTGCAATTTGGTTATACTTTGATGAATTGCTATTGTTGTAATTATTTTAGGTGGTGAACCTAAGTTCTGAAGTATCCACTTGAAACAGATGGTAAATTAGGTGGTGAATCTTCATGTCGTCACATTTTACAAGACTTAAAACAAGGAGAATAGATCATACAAAAATCGAGAGTTCATAGCCAAAATAAATGACGCAAACCAACCGAATGGAAAGGCTAGAACCAAAATAAATGTCGATTGAAATTCAATGCAAGTCATATGTGAAAGCTGGAACCAAAACTATTGAACCAGAGTGAAAAAAAGCAGCAGCAAACCGATAGGAGAGAAAGTAACAGTGAACCAAATGGAAAGGAATAACATCAACAACAACGAACCATTTTGTGCAACAACTAAACATTCGGAAAAAGTTATCCAAACGATAAGGGCGTTGTAACAAGCTCACCCCTGCTGCACAAACATCGAAGTAATGTGAACAACAATGACAATTATGAACCTGAAGGACAGTAGCATCATTCCACATACGAAACATTAAACTTTCAGTCACGTTTAGAGATTCAAAAGTACAAAAGACATTACACCTCGAATAATCCAAAACCACACGCTTACCTTCGAAGGTCTTTTGATTCCACATCCTCCAAATAATGTATAAAGCGTCCCAAATAGTAGCTTGTCATATGAACTTCCTCGAAGGTAACCCATAGTACGGGTTAGCAAAGTTTGATCAATTTTTATGGAGGGAACCTATAGAAACCTGAGATATACCCCACCATTTGAAGACGAGTGATGATTTGTACACAATAACTTTCTGTCGTCCACAACAATAAAACAAGATATAGTTGTATATTGTTGTGGATGACAAAAACTGACTATGTAAATATCAATACCATTTTGAAATTTTAAGATCATAGCGACTTTGAGATTCAACAATTCAAGAAACAATGTTCAATGGATTCCACTCCCTCTTCACACATAGGTTACATGGAATAGTGAATGTTGATCCTGAGGTTATCTAACACCAATTTGACCAGGAGTTTTTCAAGAAAAAGACGCCAAATGAAAATGCTTACTTTACGAGGAACTTTTTTGATCACATAACAAGGGTTAAAGCAATCGAGAGCTAGTTATCGAGGAACCACCAACATTGGTCATCATATGAAACACCCTAGTCTATCGCCTCCACGCATACCCTCTAATTCAACAATCTCACCCACCTCACCAAGTCTCAACCCAACGACACCCCATTAGCCCTGTAAGAGATCTATCGATAATTAGAACATTCTCATTCCTTTCCTATTCGTTAATTTAAAGCTCCCTAACCATTTATTTACCCCTTTTGACCAGTTTGCTATGTATCTCATAGATTTGTACTCTAACAGTCTAACCTTTCAAGTTTTCAACAATATGATTAATAATACTACTTACAATGATACTATGATGGATTTTTATGATTATTTTCATTTTCAACTTTACCATGTTCTATGGTTCTAGTTTTTTTTTTAAAGTTTTTTGAAAGTTATTAGGTCGGGTAAAGTTTATGATTGATATCTTTTCGGGCATGAATTTTTAAATACAAATTTTGGAATTTCTTTTAAACCGTTTCTAATTTACACATTTATTTGAGAATCATACGTCATGATTTTTTCGGGTACGAATTATTGAATACAAATTTTTTTAATGATTTTAATAAAATTTAAATACATTACCAAACATATATACATCGTTGTAAAATTAAACACAATTTTAATGTAAGTAATTAACAATTACTTATTTAGACATAGTTCTGTCATAACGTAATCTATTATTACTAATTAGGTCTTGTAATTTACATGATGAAAATTAATATCGGTGAAAAAAAGGAGATTTAGTCGTGATTTAATTTGGTTTAGTGTGGTTCTTTGACATAGATATGTAAAGCATTTTTATTTTTTATTTTTGAAAAAATTGAAGAATTGATGTTGAGCATTAGAACATAAAATGGTTGATAATGCATTTAAAAATAGGGTAAATTATACAAAAAACCAACATACATTTGATATTTTTCGATTAAATCATTGTACTAAAAACGTTTCTATAAAAGTCTTTCAACATGAAATTTTTTACGAATTGATATGTGCACTGATTTTTACGAGAAAATTTTTTAAGCCGAGTGACTTTTATGTAAACATTTTTTGTGCAATGACTTTTTCGAAAAATACTGAAAGTACGTTTGTTTTTTACATGATTTTTTCATATATATATATATATATATATATATATATATTCAAGATCAATGGGGTACCATGTTAGACTGGGGTACCGGGGTACCATTTATAGCCAATCATTTATCACTAAAATAATTAAAATATAATATAAAATTTGCTTAAAATTCTTTCTCACATTTATTAATATTGGGGTAAAAATGGTATTAAAAAGTTTAAATTAGAATAAAAGATTCTGTATATCCCATGAAAATCTCTATTTCAATTAATATCATTCCTTACAATCATACTGGACATGTGCAATGATGATGACACTCCATAAACCACGATTGAACATGTTCAATACCATCAATATTGGTTTATAACAGCAACTAAAAACACAATAAACCAATATTGCACATGTTCAACAACGTGTAAATGAAATTGAACTTTCACGAACGGTTTGAAGAAAATATAAATACTTTTATTTGACACATCCGGTTGAACATGTTCACTATAACCCATTTTCGAATCCAATTGAACATGTTCACTAAAACCCATAGTCGAATACGATTGAACATGTTCACTAAAACCAATTGTCGAATCCAATAGAACATGTTCATTATAACCCATTTTGAAAATTATTATAAATATGTTATGGAAGTAAATCCCTATAATTAAGGAATCTATTAAGTCATTAATTGTCATCTATTATTTAAAATAAACATAATTGACTATATTACCCTTTTAATCTTATAAACAAACATGGATGGACTCCGGTACCCCAGTCTAACATGGTACCACATTGATCCTGACCCTATATATATGTATATATATATATATATATATATATATATATATAGAATATGGTTCGTGTGAATACTTAAAAAATGCAGAGTACCGTAAGTACCTGTGAACACACGAGTTTCAGATGTGAACTTGCTCCGAAAAAAAGTTTTTTTTTTTAAAAATTTTTTTGATATTCATTTAGATACAAATTATATAAGACTAATCGTAAAAAATTATAAACATTTACACTTTCTATCATCTTAAAAGTCATGTGAACGTGATAAAATTCACGTGAATATGCTTAGTTGTGAACACACGTTCACAACAGTACAGTTCATGTGAACACACACGTTTCACATAGTTCTAGTGTGTGTTTATGTGTGATTTTTTACAAGTAGTCTTGTATTATTAATTTAAATATGATTATGGAAAAAAATTTCAAAAAAAATGATTTTAAGTGAGGCACCTCCGGTACTCCGCAAAACTAATGGTATTCATTTGAATCCAAATCTATATATATATATATATATATATATATATATATATATATATATATATATATATATATATATATATATATATATATATATATATATAGGGTTGTGTTCCGGTAAGAACCCTCATTACCGTGAGAACGTGAGAACCACTCCAAAATGCACAAATTTGTACATCAAATGCACAAATTTAATAATTAAAAGTTTTACTTAAAGCCATTATTAGTCTTAAATATTAATAAATATCATAATCCAACACTAAAATTACATTCAAAATTTATATTCATTAATTTATAAACTAAATGCACAAATTTGAACATCAAATGCACAAATTTTCTTAAATGCACAATTCGTACATAAAATGGATAAATTATAGCATGAGATGCGTAAAATTTTACGTTAAATGCATAAATATATCGAAAACATGCATTTAATTTTAGTATCAAATGCATAATTTTATACATTGGATGCACAAATTTTAGAGTGGTTCTCACGTTCTCACTGTAATGAGGGGTTCTCATGTGAACCCAATCCTATATATATATATATAATATGGTTCGAGAGAGTACCAATCTTATGCAGCGCACCCACAAGGTACCACCTTTAAAAAACTTTTTTTAAATTTTTTTTTCATAAACATGTTTTAACTAACATTATGAAGATCATATGTAAATTTCACATACATTCACATCTCCTCGCTCCTACAAAATGATGTGAACACACACTTGTATAATTTTGAATATATGTGAATGCACATTTATGTGATGCGTGTTTTCATGCACTTAGAGTGTTCGGATTTGCGTGAAATTTACATATGATCTGTGTAATGTTAATTAAAACATGTTTGTGAAAAAAATTTCAAAAAAAATAATTTTACGCGTGGTACCTTCGAGTGCGCTGTAAAATAGGTGGTACTCACTTGAATTTGTACTTCTATATAATAAACTTTAAATTCTTATTTCTATTTTACATATTTTTATAATGTTTAATTTTTAAATACCAGTCGACGTGAGTATCTAACTTAGTATTTTTAAATAAATAAATAAAATAATCAAAAGGGGTCCATTAACCCCCACCACTTATAATATAAATTCACATATGTTGTATCATAATTCAAAACTAACAACATCGTTTGTTTTAAACAATTTCTCTTTGTACACTTCTAGTTCCATCATGAACCATTCCTCATCATCGACCGAGATCACTCTTCGTCCGTTCAAGCTTTCAGATGCCGATGACTTCCTTCAATTTGCGAGTGATGATCAAGTGACTAGATTCCTAATTTTGAACACAATGACTACAAGAGATGAAGCTTTGACTTTCATCAAAGATGTGTGCATACCACATACATGGTATCGTTCGATATGCATCAATGACCGGTCAGTCGGATTCGTTTCAGTTTCGTTTGATGGCAAACATAAAGCGGATATAGGGTACGGCATAGCCGCAAAGTACTGGGGTCAAGGGATTGCGACAAAGGCAGTGAAGATGGCAATAAAACAAGCGCTGAAGGATTTCCCAGAAATAGTGAGGTTACAGGCATTTACTAACGTGATAAATAAAAGATCTCAAAGAGTCTTGGAGAAGGCAGGTTTTAAAATGGAGGGATTGCTTAGGAAATATATGCTAAATAAAGGGTCTATAAAGGACACTTTGCTTTATAGTTTCCTATCCACTGAATCAATATAATATATTGTTCAAAACTTTATGATAAATAAAATAATTACAATACTAATGGTATTGTTATTTACTAGCTTTTAATAAACTTTGGTTATATTATCAAATTAATTACAAAACCTCATAATCAAATCAAACACAATTTTAACGTAAGTATAAAAACGTGTACTTAGACATAGTTTTTTCATAACATAAATTATTAGGCATTATAATTAACTTTTTTTTTTTTGAAAAATTGCACAACCCATAAAACGAAAGGGACGAGCAATAATTACGCTAAGAGCATAACTCCGAGGTGAAGTTGCAACAAACAAACTTCAAACACCAAAACATCAAATAGTAAAAACACCAAAACAGAAAAGGAATTAGTTTTTCGAACTGAAATTTGATTGTATTTTATTTTTGTAAAGGCACATGATCCGGTCTTTTCAGCTTCCTGTTTTGCTTGCTTTTGTTCATTAGTAGTGGTTCTTTGGTGATAAGATTGTTAGTAAAAAAAAAGAGAGAGAGATTTACTCTCATATAATTTGCTTTGGTATGGTTCTTTGGCATTAATAAGGAAACATAATAATAGTTGGTGTCAATTTTCATGTGTTTGATCAATATTTTAATTTTTAATTTTGTAAATCATGACTTTGGGTTCAAGATCTACACTAACATGTATTAATTCATGCATACATACATACAAACTGTTTTACGATGGTTGCATACTGGTTGGAAACAGAATTTATGATGAAAGTTTAAGGTTCAAACCCAATATATGTCCCTAAACTATAATTATGCCATTTATCTCCTTTATGTCAATCGCAAGGCTGTCTGGCCAACGAAAGCCCTAGAAGGCGAATTACCTTTTTTAACATACGTAGTTATGTAACTCATGTGGTGTAGGATGTAATTCATTCAATAAGCATATCAATGTAGACTCTTATTAGGTAAAAAAAAAAAAAAAAAACTTAATAATATAAGGCCATTTTGTCATCCTTATATATTTCAATTAAATTCTAAAATGCCCTTTTGTTATTAACATGATGCATCATATGCTCATTACTGATAAAGTGGCATTGATGACATACCAATAATGCCACTAACACTAAAAATGTGTCATTAAAAGAGGCTTCATATACATTAGTAGTAACAATTTAGTGACAGATATTTTTCGGCTGATGGATAAAAATAACTATATTTATAGCATAATCTTTATCTATATATATATATATTAATAAAAGAAAACAACTCATGACATGTGTCATTTTCTCATCCCTCTAAAATTTGATTTACCGCCTTTTTTCCATAATTAGATTTTTAATATTACTAATCCATTATTAAGAAAATTTATGGAATCTAATTCAAAAACTTTCATATTTAATCCATACAGTTAAAAAAAGAAATATTTTAAATATTCTAATATCAATCTAAATTTATTTTTACACCAAAAACTTCATATTTTGATGTCTAATATTATAATCAAAACATACAATCTTTTTATCTTATATGATATTTTCTTGGTATAAAACATACATAACTGTACGCGAATTATTTTAATTAAAAGCTATTGTTTATGTTAGTTTTTTAAAATGATTTAGCTTACATATTTTGGGTTTTTCTTATTCAGAAAAAATTGATATTATTGTATTTATAACTACATAAAACTATATTCTTATGAATTTTATATAAACTGAGCACACAATTTTTTATTTTTTTAGATTAAACTAATCTCACATTCATATAAAAACTAAATTAATTTGAGTTAAAAGTTTATGGATAATTTTTTTCATGACATATATTGATAGTTTACAAAATATAATAGTTGAGAAACATTATAAATGTTTAAGTTGAAATGAATTTTTAATAAACTAAATATATGCTTATATCACATGCATATAATAATTGTGTATTTGTTTAAGTTTATTTTCTTAAAAACATAATTATTATTATTATTATTAATATATATATATATATATATATATATATATATATATATATATATATATATGTATGTATGTGTGTGTGTAAAAGAAAATGTCTAGCATCACATGTCGTTTCTTCGGTTAATAAAATTTATTTTTTCCTACCCAAATTTTCATATATGATTCTTCTTAATTAGTTATTTAATTTATTTTTAAAATTTAAATAAAAATATAATGAAGTACTACCAAAATTAACTGTTATATATATATATATATATATATATATATATATATATATAAAACAATCTTTTTAATTGATTTAAATAACTTCAGATTTAAGTACTATTAGCTAACTATGCATTATTTTATATATTTAAAAAGTGAAAATAATGCAATATTGAAAATGAGTTGTTTTATAAGTTTTTTAATCTTAAAATTTTTTAATTTTTATTCTATGTAAAAAGTAAATTTTTAATTTTTTATTTATACACTAAAAGCTAAAAATAAAAAGTTTTAAAAAGATGAGATTCAATAAATACTATTCATACATATTTAAAAATAGAAATTTTTTAATTATTCTTAATAACAAGAGATAATACTATTTTTCGTACTTTTTTAGAAAAAAAAAAAATAAACATTTTTGTATGTAATTGACGTTTTGTGTATATTTTTAGTAAACATTTATTTATACAATATCCACGTGATACGTGGGTTAATAACTAGTATATATTAATAAAACAAAATTACTCTCTCATGGCATCTCAATTTCATTTTCCCATCTATTTTTTCCACCATAATTTCTCTTCTAATATTAAGGAAAGTAAAATTATTAACTCTAATTATCTTTTATCAATTATTTATGATGATTTGTTTTCATATTAACTAAAGGGTACATTACAAAATTCGTCCATGCGGTTATTAAAAATTATGGATTAGGACCTTTAACTTTAAAAATTACATTGACAGTCCTTGTGGTTGATGTTTTGTTATGGATATGGTCTTTTGGCCATTTAAAATGACCATTTTACCCTTATTATTTTAATAATTATTATTAATGTTGTTTATTCTATTATTTTTATTAGTATAAAATAATAAAATAATTCAAAATAATTTTAAAACCATTAAAATTAATTTAGTATAGAACACATGAAATAAATAATAAAATATTTTTAAAGACATACGAAGAATTATTATTATCATTTAAAAACTAAAAAACAACGTTTTGAGTCTAGATTTTTTAAAAATAAATTTTGTAAATCATAAAATAAATTATTATTATTAAGTATTCATTTTTAACCGTTTTACATTAAATGATTTTTAATAAAGATTAAAACATCTATGAGAACAAATAAATTGTTATTTCATCATTTTGATAATAAAAAACTTTAAAAAAAAAATAGGCTTTTGACTTTAGGTTTTCTTTTTGATTATTTTTGTTAAAAAAATTAAACGTTTCCTGAATAATAAAACAAAAAAAAAAGTTAAACATTTTGATGAACAATAAAAATTTGAAGTTTTTGATAGTTTTGTATAACTCTTCTAAAAACATGAAAAAAAAATAATTTTTTAAAAAATGTTTAAAAATTTTAAACTTTTCAAAACAATTAAAGTTTTTCAAAATATTTTAACTTTTTCAACATTTTTTTCAAAATGTTTAAACTACAAAAATGTTTTTAAATGTTTATTGAAAGTGTTAAAAAGTTGTTTATGTAAAAATTTTAAAAACATCAAAAAAGTTTTTAATACTTTTTGACAATGTATACATTTATTTTATTGATTTATAAAATGTTTACTTTTCTTTAAAGTAAAAGGGCATATAAACTCAAAATGTTATTTTTTTAGTTTTTAATTAATAATTATTATTATTTTTATTATTCAAATTTATGTCTTTTATATTAAATTAATTTTGCTGGTATTATAAATTTTTTAGATTAGTTTATTATTTAATAATAATAGAAATATCAATAAAAACAACATTAATAATAATTATTAAATAAGTAAGGGTAAAATGGTCATTTTAATGGTCAAGAGATCATATCCGTAACAAAACTTCAACCACAAGGACTGCCAGTGTAATTTTTAAGTTAAAGGATCCGATTAATAATTTCTAATAAACCACAGGGACGAAATTTGTAATTTACCGTTAACTAAAACATCTAATAAATCTAACTATGTAGTTAAAAATCCATAAATCAACATTCTAATCGAACCCTTTTAGTTTAATCCAGTCGGTTAGATTTTTATTTTCAGCATATCATAAATTTATATCGTTTAGATAATTTATCTATTGAGTTTTAATATTAGCATTTAATTATTACAAATTTATAAGTTTAATATAATAATTTAGTTTTATTTGTATTTTTTTGAAAAAGTATTATATTATAAATATTTCTCATGTAATACAAAGACATAACTAGTATTTTGTATAATATATTATCATATTTTCTTCTATTATTCATTTCTATTATATAACATATAAATTTACATGATTAGAATAAAAGATAATGTCAATACTTCAAAAAAGGCACTTGAATAGTAATTAATTTTTTACAATTTGGGGCATTGGGACGTACAAAGGGGGTCCTATCAACTTATTCCGACATGAGATAATAGCTCATGAGCTTGGTCTTATTTCATTGTCGAGAAACGATAGAAGACTTCCATCTCCAAGTTTCACTCAGACGTTGCTCTCTCTTTTTTTTTTTTTGGGTGTGAAGCAGTGTCAAACCAAAATACCCAAAAATGAGGTGATCCAGCCGCACCTTCCAGGTAATTATACTTAATATAATTAAAAAGACAATCTATCAGGCTACCACTCAAACTTTCTATTTTGATTTTCAACATGAGCACTCTCTATCTTGATTCTCAATTGCAGCTATTATTGTTAAAAAAAATTTATATATAAATGTTTTTTTTAGTGGATGTACATTTAATTTAAAAAATACACGATTATGTGGATATAATGACACTGACTTGCTCCTACGTAACTTGGATTTCCATGATAAGCATGATTAGGAACATTAGACGCATCATTAACCTAATAAAATTGAAACTCTCTAATATAAACCATATAAATAAAATTCTAGCAATTAATAAAAACTCCTTTCGATTACCGGCATACTAAGACTAGCAATAAACTTCAAACAAATAATAATACAATTAAGCTTTTCTTTTCTTTTTTTTTTTTTTTTCCACATACAATTTAAATATTGTTACTTGAAAAACTTAATAGCACAATTATATTTCCTTCCAGAAAAATTCATTACCAAATTAGAAGCCAACTTTCGTCACTAGTGCTAAGAACTTAGATGTTGTGGCTAAACTAGTCAGCAATAATCAGATCAACACCTATCACATTTTTTTTTTAAATTTAAGATATTTAATCAATATAATTTAATATTTAAATATGGTTTGAGAGAGTACCACTCATTACACAGCGCATCAGAAGGTAACTTTTATAATTTATATATATATATATATATATATATATATATATATATATATATATATATATATATATATATATATATATATATATAGAATATGGTTCGAGAGAGTACCACCCAAATGCAGCGCACCAGAAGGTACCACCTTTAAAAAAACTTTTTTAAATTTTTTTTTCATAAACATGTTTTAATTAACATTATGAAGATCGTATGTAAATTTCACATACATTCACATCTCCTAGCTCCTAAAAAATGATGTGAACACACACTTACATAATTTTAAAGACATGTGATGTGTGTTTTCATGCACTTAGAGTGTTCGGATTTGCGTGAAATTCACATATGATCTGTGTAATGTTAATTAGAACATGTTCATGAAAAAAATTTCAAAAAAATTACTTTTAAGGGTGGTACCTTCTGGTGCGCTGCATTAGAGGTGGTACTCACTTGAACCTATATATATATATATACATACAAGTTAGTAGCTCATATTTATAATTTAATCTAGTCATTGTAATACATTAAATATTAGATTCTCAAATGAATTTTTTAATTGTTTTGTTAAATACATTTAGTGTAACCTTTAAATTTTATAATCAAATAGTTTATTATGACTTTGTAGTTAAAAAGAATTCTGTGTTTAAGAAAGATATATACGTTGATACTTGATAACGTACATAATGGTATTTCAGATATTAATTCAAATATGGATGACAAACTATCATATTTTCGAAAAAAAATAATAATAATTAAAACACAAGACAAGACAACCTAATTACATTTATATACATATGCACTTGAAAGAATTTTTATATCTAAATTTGATTATTGCCATCATTTTTTAAATCTAAAATAACTTTTTTTTCAGATCAAATGGCTGAAAACATATAATCAAAGTGATCTTTAAACCATTTTTTCAATCGGGAGACTTTGAATAAACTGATAATACTAATTTGAAATTATAGTACTACGTACAAGTCTATTATTAATACCAATTATATTTTAAAATTAAACTTATACTTTTTATAATTATTTATACACAAGTTTTTATACTTTGGAAATAATGTATATGTCTACTAAAATTATCTAACAATCTAGCTATAACTCTAATGAAAACTTAAAATATTACGATTCGTATTTTTTTTTTTTAACGTATAGCATAAATAAAATAACACTTGATAATATAAATTCAAACACATGTAGAAGTTGTAGACAGTGGCACAAATTTGAGTCGTGTTTTCGATTTTATAATTTTATTTATTAGAATATTGGTAAGGTTGGGTTAACATCCGATAATATTAATTGAGATTCCATAAATTCTGGGATTGAATAAGAATAATTGTATTGAGTTTGGTGAAATGAACCAAAATTATAAATAATAATGGCTTATTGGGTATTTGATTTTGTGCTTTATATTATCAAATCATTATTTTTTATTTGTTAAATTAAAATTATAAATAATTATACTACAAATTTATTTATTTGATTGAAGGTTATAGAAATTTTCGATTAAATTATTCTAATATTGTTTTAATATTTGAAAAGTACGGTTGCATGTTCAAAAAACCATCAGTTGCATAAATACAAAATCATAAAAAAATTACATTACGAAATAAAGTTATTGACGGAAGAATCGGTGGCACGTGCCACCCTGATTGTAGATCATATTATAATTAATCAAATTGTCACTTTGCAAATTAAAAATAACATAAAATGAACATTATAGTTTGAGTTAATTACAAAAATGGTCCCTGTGGTTTGTCCTAAAATTTGGATTTGGTCCCTGAACTTTTAATTTTGCAGAAACGGTCCTTATTTTCATAGTTTGTTTGCAATTTTGGTCCCTCAACCTATTAACTTTTCTAATATGACCAAATTACCCTTATTTTGATACAAACTATAGGGACCATTTCTACAACTAATTATTTAAGTCTTTTTTATTCTTAATTAAATAAATTATTCTTTAGTGTTACTTAAATTTAATAAACTATAAAAAAAAAAAAAAGAATTATTTAATTATTTATGTTGGTTCATAAATGATTTAGATATATTTTTAGTCCTAGTTAATTTTAATTTACTATAATCTAAGTGTAAACCAATCAAAATTTATAACCGAACAATAATTTATGTTTAGAAACTATTTTCTAGAGGTTTCGTATATAAAATATTATAAAAATATTTGACTCTATAATTATTTGTGTTGGTTCATAAATTTATAATAAAAATATGTTTGTTGGTCAAATATATTTTACTTTCATCTTAAATAAAATCGACCAAAGATTCTATTTTATAATCCGTTCACATTTGTATCAAAGCAAAGTGATAATGGTAAAGTGATAAATCTAAATGTTTCAAAATTTTAAGGTGTCGATTTAATCGGATTAAAATGAAAAGTAAAATTGAAAGACGAAAAAAAAAAAAAACCTATTTATATTTCTCGATTTTTATGTAAAGGTCTAACAAACCAAAGTTTGATGATTAAAGTTGTTAATCATGATCTCAAAGATGTAATAGGAACCTAAAATTTTAAATCTTTTTTGGTGTAACTAAAAATTAAAATGATAAAATAATTGATACGTTAAATAAAAATTTTTTGAGTTGTCTTAGACCATTTGGAAGTTCTTTTTAACTCGGTCAAATTAAACGTTAATTTTTATTTATTTAAGTTCTTTAATATTTTTAACTTTAATTAAACTGTTGGCTCATAAATAATTTTTTTTATAATTTGTTAAAGTTAATTAACACTAAAAATAAAGTAGAGTCAATTACATAAATGGTCTTTGTGGTTTAATCAACATAAATATTTTTTATTATAAATGTATGAACCAATATAAATAATATAGAGAAAAAATTTCTTATTTATGAAACCTTTAAAAATAATTTCGAAACATAAATGATTTTTTTTGTTATAAATTTTGATTGATTTACACTTTGATTATAGTAAACTAAAATTAATTAAGACTAAAAATATCTAAATCATTTATGAACCAATATAAATAATTAAATTTTTTTATAGTTTATTAAATTTAAGTGACACTAAAAAATAATTTATTTAATTAAGAATAAAAAAAACTTAAAAATTTAATTGTCAAAATGGTCTCTATAGTTTGCATCAAAATAAGGGCAATTTGGTCATATTAGAAAAGTTAATAGGTTGAGGGACCAAAATTGCAAACAAACTATGAAAATAAGGACCGTTTCTGCAAAATTGAAAGTTCAGGGACCAAATCCAAATTTTAGGACAAACCACGGGGACCATTTTTGTAATTAACTCTTATAGTTTAAACGAAATCACAATTATTAAACTGTAATCGATTATAATTTATAAATAAAACACTTTGTGGTTGGTTTTAAAGTTTTTGAGGTTCATTTATAAATAAATAAATAAAAAGAATTATATCCAAATATTTTTTAAATATAAAATAAATAAATAAATAATCAATTGGGGTCCATTGACACCCCATTGTACTATAAATTCACATATGCTTCATCATCAAACAAAACCTTAAAAAATCATTTGGTCTATACAATTTCGCTTTGTACACTCTCTAGTTTCATCATGAACCATTCATCATCGTCAACCGACCTCACTCTCCGTCCGTTCAAGCTTTCAGATGCTGATGACTTCCTTCGATACGCGAGTGACGATCAGGTGACTAAATTCTTATATCTGGACACAATGACTACAAAAGATGAAGCTTTAACTTTCATAAAAAACGTGTGCATACCACATCAATGGTGTCGTTCAATATGCATCAATGACCAGTCAATCGGATCCGTTTCAGTTTTGTTTGATGGCAAACATAAGGCAGATATAGGTTACGGAATTGCAACAAAATACTGGGGTCAAGGGATCGCGACGAAAGCAGTGAAGATGGCAATAAAACAAGTGTTGATCGATTTCCCTAAAATAGTGAGGGTGCAGGCATTTATCGACGTGGCAAATAAAAGATCTCAAAAGGTCTTGGAGAAGGCTGGTTTTAAAATGGAAGGATTGCTTAGGAAATATTTGCTAAATAAAGGGATTATAAGTGACACTTTTGTTTATAGTTTGCTATCCACGGATGCAATGTAATGTATTGTTCGAATCTATAAAATAAATATAAAAAGGGCGTGATGATATTTTTTTTTAATATTATTTATTGATTTTAGTGTATTTTAATTATGTTACCAAACTAATAACAAAAACATATCATCAAATTATATATCTATCTACAATATTAAAAGATTAACTAAATGTCACATGACATGCTCTCATTTAATTTGTCACACGTCTCTCTCTCATTTTGCCACGTCATTTACTGATTTTATTTTTAAATTTTAAAGCAAATCAAAACTATGTACATCTAATATAGATTAATTTAATAACTAACTAACTATAATTAAACAAACTTTATTATTCATATAATTATTATATTTTATATATATAAATATCAATTTTTAAAATTAACTCATGTAATACATGGATGATAATCTAGTTATACTGTTATAGCTATAAACATTTGTGAAAGGCGTGTTTGTCGTTTTGATGCCATTCAAGGTTGTTTTGGTCTTCGGGAATAACGAATTACCGTTTCATGGTTTTTACTTTTTACCTAGATTGAACGGTGTCGTTCCACCTAAACGTACATTTGGCCTGTGGTGGTGAGACTGATGAAGACAGTGAGCGTCAATCAAGGTGGTTTTCTGAAAACAAGAGGCTGTGCCAAACTACAAGTTGATTTACTTTTTTTTAAATAATATATAATAATTATATAATACTAATCTATCTATTCTATTAAAATAATAAATATATGTCACTTGTCACTTAACTAGAATTTCAATTGGTATAGCCTGGAAACGACACGTGTAATATATTTATATTTTATAGTATAACTAGTTTATTACCCCGCATATTACGCGGATATTTTTCATATTTATAAAATATAATAAATAAAAAGATAAGGATATAAATATTATTTTTTAAACAAAAGTATATAAGGTGATATTATTATTTATTATACCCTATTAATTTTGTATATTTCTAAATATATATGAAGAGTAATTATTTTCTTATATATTTTTTTAAACTTTTAATATATTATCTTATAATTAATAAGTTAATAGATTATTAGATTTTGTTTGATTAGATTTAACTTGAATTTAAAAGTGGATTATATTACATTTAGATAAATTTAATTAATAAGTTAATTAGTAGAGTATTAGATTTTGTCTGATTTGATTTGATTTGAATTTAAAAGTGGATTATATTAGATTTGGAAAGATTTGATTTAAATTTATTTATTCTTTTTACAATCTATAACTGCCACGGGTCGATTCATGGTGACGACACGTGGCTTCACCAGAAATGAGTATAGTTACTTTTTTAATAGTATAGATAGATTAAATTAATTTAGAAAGAATCTTCCGCCTATTTTATTGGATGTTTGTTTTAAATTTGAGCCCACAACTTTTGTCTTTCACTAGCTTCTATCCAAGTTTTTTTTTTAAATATTAAAAATAAATAATCAAATTGATTTAGAAAAAAAAAGGACAATTTACCATAAATCTATACTTTTTTCTTTCTTTGTTATTATTTAATACTTGGTTATGTATATTACCTTTTGTTATCTGTTTTATATATTTTCAATAATCTTTTTTAACAATATAATATTAATGTTATATTTGTTGTTTCTAAAATAATTTTCAAATTTATATTAAAAAATTATTTAAATATTCCGTGTAGTACACAGGTAATAAACTAGTAATAATAATAATAATAAATATATCAAATTTATATTATGCATTTCTTAAGTTTTTGTTTATATATATATATAGAATCAGGTTCATCAGCGTACCTATGAGATTACAGCGTACCCTAATTTGAATGATCATTCACACATATTTTTTTTAAATAGACATGTATAAGACAACATTATAAGATTTTTTTCAAAAGGAGTAACATCATAAATCTTGTGAATGGTAAAAAAATGATCATGTGAATGGTCATTCACACCTTTCACATGGTGTTAAATTACCATTCACATTGATGACCATTCACATTAATATGCATTAAGCATTCACATACTTTTTAAAGACACAAAAAGTGTGAATCTATGTGAAATTCATATATCATGCGTATAACATTAAATTAAACATGGTTATGTGAAAAAAAAAATTAAAAAAGTTTTTTAAGGTCGGTACCTTCTGGTGCACTTGATTTCGAGAGGTACTTATTTGAACCTGAATATACATACATATATATATATATATATATATATACATATATATACATATATATATATATATATATATAATGGTTCGAGAGAGTACCACTTAATATGTAGCGCATCAGAAGGTACCACACTTATAAAAAACTTTTTTAATTTTTTTCATAAACATGAATTAATTAACATTTTGAAGATAATATGTAAATTTCACATTAATTCAAATCTCCTAACTCCTAAAAAAAGCATGTAAATGCACACTTACATAATTTTGCATACATGTGAATTTGCATTTATATGATGCATGATTTCATACATTTAGGATATGTGAATGTGCGTGAATTCTATATATCATCTGTGTAATGTTAATTAAAACATATTTATGAAAAAAATTTCAAAGAAAATATTTTTACGAGTGGTACATTCTAGTGCGCTGCATAATGGATGATACTCACTTGAACATATATATATATATATATATATATATATATATATATATATATATATATATATATATATCAAGTTCATCAGTATACCTATTAGATTTCGACATACCCTAATGTGAATGATGATTCATATATATTTTTTTCGAATAGACATGTATAAAACAAAATTATACGACTTTTATTCAAAATGAGCAACATCATAAATCTTGCGAATAATAAAAAAAGATCATGTGAATGATCATTCACTTGGATGACCATTTACATAAATATGCATTGAGCATTCACATAATTTTTAAGGACACAAAAATTGTGAATGTATGTGAAATTCATATATCATGTGCATAACATTAATTTAAACCTACACACACACACACACACACACACACACACACACACACACACACACACACACACATATATATATATATATATATATATATATATATATATATATATATATATATATATATATAACGATCAAGATCATTATAGAACCTTAATTTAGTGGAAAACTATAGAATCAATATACATCATAGGATTATAATATAACACTAGGGACAAGATGGTAAATATGTAATTAACATTAAATTAATGGTAGTCCACCAAGTTTGACTACTAACTTTGACCGTTATTTCGACTCTTTTAACATTTAATGTATATGCAATGTTGCTTATATGATATATAATATTACTTTGATGTTGAATATATGATATAAATTGTAAGTCGACATTGAATTATCTCGATATAATATACTGAATGGTCGTCTGGATAATATTTTTTTAACGAAAAATAAACACGTAAAACTTTTTCAAAAGAAATACATCATGATCGGTTCGTTAAATTAAGGGTAGTCCACTATGCTTGACTACTAATGTTGACCATTATTTTGACTCTTTTAATATTGAATGTATATGTAGTGTTGCATATATAATATACATAATATTACTTCAACGTTGAATATACGATATAAATATTTACTTTGACATTGAATGACCTCGAAAAATAACACGTGAAATTTTTTCGAAAAAAAATATCATGACCGGTCTCGTTTCAAAGAGCATAAAATTTTCGATTTTATGGTATAATTTTTTGATTTAAAAATTAATCATATTAATGTTATTTTAATTTAAAGAAATAAGAAGTTTTTTGTTAATGTCAATGGTTTTACTATTGTCGATCTTTTCCTTTTTACCCTTCATGAATTAAAATATCACTAATACCAATCTTTTTTTTTTGTTAATTAAAAACTTGATTTTTTTAATCAAGACCATTATATTAATCTAATCTATGGACGATATTGGTTCTACAGTTCTACACTAAATTTATGTTCTGCAATGATCTCTCTCACACACACACAGATATATATATATATATAATGTGCCGCTAGCACACCTTTATTTTAATTAAGAAATGGATATAAATAAACTAGAACTAGCGGACAAATAGGCAAGTATTACCTATCGTTTACTAGCATAGCTTAAGTAAGTCCGGGTTGTCGAACTCAGGGACAATTGGTATAATAATGATAGGAACCGTCAGTTAATGGTTAGCTATGGTTGAAATTGATTTAAAATGCATGTAAGATAAATGTGGACAGAAGATCTATCGCAATGACACACACGAGCAGGAAAGGAGATTAATAACTTGGATTTCTGACAAAGGGAAATATGTAACCAAATGGGATCACTCCCCCTAAACAACGGATGATTAATTGAAAGCGCAGATTGGATAGTATACCGACATGATTTTTAACGAAACAACCACACAAATCTCTAAGCTATGGTTGAATTATTTAATCATGGCAGCTAATATTATGATCACTCAAATCTCTTATACATGAAAACAATATCGACTCATAATGCGAGCAATGACAATTTAGCTATGCGGATCTCTCGTTATAGCACAATAATCCCATAACTCACGAATTGAACACGCAAATCTCTTTTATATGTTCAGAACTTGAGTCATGCAAAACCGAATGCTCACAATAAATTTACGAACTTTGAAAGATGATTCGGTTGACACCGAATCATAAAATTCATGATATACTCTCATAAAAACATAAATCCCCTCTCATTGTTATGAAAACACTTTTTAAACATACTCTTTCACCATCTCTAGTAGAAAGGTTCAAAGACACCAATATATTTGGATCATCGAAAATGAATACTAACTATCTCGAACTCTCGTTATGGACATAATAAAGCATTCATAGCAAGTTTAAAGAGTCTCAAACAATACAACGAGATTTTCATTCAAAGAAAGCAAACTATGACATATCATCCAATCATATACAAAATATAAATCATCCAATGTTTAGGGTTTGTTACCCAAATGATTACATAGCAAAACTACTCCATTCTCATGGAGTAAAACATCATCTCAAAATAAGAAAGAATTCTACACATTAAGATAAACTTAGGTATAAGAATAACTCCCCTAATGATGTATGTGATGATGAAGATGCAATCCACCATGTCAAAACTCCAAGATAATCTCCTTCCTTGCCTTCCTTCTTCCCCTAGAAATCAAGAGTATGTGTGTTTTTGATGATAAAAATCGTCTCCCATAAATGAGCAGATTCTTCCTTTTATAGGCTGGAGAGAACTCGCCGAGTTCAAGGCTTGAACTCCCCGAGTTCATGAGTTGTCAGCTTCTGATTCGATCTCAAACTGGGTGAACTCGCCGAGTAGTGTACATGAACTCGCCGAGTTCATGTGTTGTCGACACTCTATTTGATCTGGCAATTATCAGGAATATTCAGAATTAATCAGATTTCAGGTGAACTCGCCGAGAATGAGATGAACTCGCCGAATTCTTCTTATGAGTTTGGTTCTGGAAGTGGGCGAACTCGCCGAGTATGGACAGGAACTCGCCGAGTTCCGAGCAGGTTGGACTTTCTGTTCTTGTGTGAACTCGCCGAGTTTGTGCTGGAACTCGCCGAGTTGTCTCTGTTTCAGCTCCTTTCACTTCAATTTACTCAACAAACACCTGAAATGACAACATGAACCTATAAGATCGAGTTTGAGACGAAAAACAACCAAAAAGCTATGTAAAACACGAGATATCGTCCGATAAAATATGTACAACTTGGACGATATCAATATATATATATATATATATATATATATATATATATATATATATATATATATATATATATATATATATATATATATATATATAGATGGGATCATTGCAGAACCTTAATTTAGTGTAGAACCGTAGAACCAATATCGTCCATAGATTAGATTAATCTAATGGTCTTGATTAAAACCATAAAGTTTGGAATTAGTGAAAAAAAGATTGGCATTAGTGATTTTTTAATTTTTTCAAGGGTCAAAAAGGAATAGATTGGAAATAGCAAAAAGATTGGCATTAGTAAAATAAATATCTTTTTTCTTTAAATTAAAATTACATTAATATGATTAATTGTTAAATCAAAAAAATTATACCATAAAAACGATAATTTTATACTCTTTAAAACGAGACCGGTCATGATATATTTTTTTCAAAAAAATTTACGTGTTTATTTTTCGTAAAAAAAATTACTCAGACCACCATGCAATGTAGCATGGCGGTATCATTCAATGTCGAATGACCACTTGATATCGTATATTCAACGTCGATGCAACACTGCATGTACATTCAAAATTAATAGAACCATAATAATGGCCAAAATTAGTAGTCAAAAGTTGGTTGATTTAATGGCAACAGTAATGACATGTTTTTATCGAAAAAATTTTACGTGTTTATTTTTCGTAAAAAAAAATATCACCAGACCACCATGCAATGTAGCATGACCGATATAATTCAATGCGATGCAACACTGCATGTACATTCAAAATTAACAAAACTAAAATAATGGTCAAAATTAGTAGTCAAAGTTGGTTGATTTAATTAGAATAGTAATGATATATTTTTTTCGAAAAAATTTTACGTGTTTATTTTTCGTAAAAAAAAATTACCCAAACCACCATGCAATGTAGCATGGCAGTATCATTCAATGTCGAATGACCACTTAATATCGTATATTCAACGTCGATGCAACACTGCATGTACATTGAAAATTAATAGAACTAAAATAATGGTCAAAATTAGTAGTCAAAAGTTGGTTGATTTAATGACAACAGTAATGACATGTTTTTTTCAAAAAAAATTTACGTGTTTATTTTTCGTAAAAAAAACTATCACCAGACCACCATGCAATGTAACATGACCGATATAATTCAATGCGATGCAACACTACATGTACATTCAAAATTAACAAAACTAAAATAATGGTCAAAATTAGTAGTCAAAAGTTGGTTGATTTAATTAGAATAGTAATGATATATTTTTTTCGAAAAAATTTTACGTGTTTATTTTTCGTAAAAAATTTTTTTACCTAGACCTCCATTCAATATATTTTATAGAGATCATTCAATGTCGAATTACAGTTTATATCACACATTCAACACTGCATGTACCTTCGATATTAAAAGAGTCAAAAATGGTCAAAGTGGGCAGTCAAACTTGGTAGACTACTATTAATTCAATGTTAATTGCATAATTATCATCTTATCCCTAGTGTTATATAATAATCTAATGGTTTAGATTGGTTTTATAGTTCTGCACTAAATTAAGGTTCTTCAATGATCCCAACCCTATGGTGGTGTTTGGTTTGAAGGATTTAAACAACTCATTTAGGATTTGGATTTAGAAATCCTTCGTTATCATGTTTGGGTACAATATTAAAAGATAGGATTTAGCTCATTTAGGATTTTAAATTCACCAATTCTCCACCTTTCATAATCCATCCATACCCCTAAACATTTCAAAATCCTATCATTTCAAAATCCATCATTTTGAATTCATTCAATCCAAACACCACCTATATATATATATATAGGGAGAGGGAGAGAGAGAGTCAGGTTCTATGGGGCACCATATGCATCGGGAACCAAAAAAAACCAACCACAACCCTTGGATTAAATGATCTTTGGTGCATCCGCGATGCACATAATTATTATGCATAAGGGTATTTTGGGAAAAAAAAATATATCTAATCAAATAAAATTTAATTTTACATTAATTGGATATTCCATCAAATAACCAAACAATGCTAAATTAAATTAATTGATACACTTCCAAAATTACAAAATCTAAACAAATTCAAAAAAGATGATTTCATGTGGATGCATCTAATGTTAATCTTTCAATTCGTGATGCATCTCGGATGATTTCATCCTCATCTTCGACCATATTCATCATCTTCTTCGTCCCACCATCATGCATCATCAAAATAGTGATGCGAATTCATCGGATTCATCTTTAACATGATGCATCTTCTTCGGATTTATCAAAAATCATAATGCATCTTCATCGAAATTCATCTAAAAATCTTCGGCCATATTTGATGTCAATGCATATAATGTTCATCCTTCAATTCGTGATGCATCTTGAATCTTCATCCTCATTTCCGGCCATATTCATCAATATATTCGTCTCACCATCATGCATCATCAAAATGTGAATCATCTTCATCGAATTCATATTCAAAACACGATGCATCGGATTCGTCTTCCATAAATATCGGATAAACATCATGCATCATCATCTTTCATTGGTCATAAATTTATTGTAATCTTCGTTCATCATCATGCATCATGTTCGTTATCAACGTGTTCATCATCATGGTCGGATCATCGCGTTCATCTTCAACGTATTCATCTTCATCTTCAATAGATTCATCATTCATATCTAATTCATCTTCGTTCAACAAAAGCACGGTGGTGGTGGTGGTGGTTGCCGTGGCAGTAATGGTGCATTGTCGTGGTGGTGGTGATGGATTGCCAATGTCATGGAAGTTGTGGTGGTGGTTTCTCGGGGTGATGGTAATGGTGGTAGGTTGCCACAATGGTGATGATGGTGGTGGAGGTGGGTTGACACAAGAGGGGTGGTGGTTATGCGATGGTGGTGGTGGTTGTGCGGCCTTTGATGGAGAAAGGGGTGTCCATTGATGGAGATGGGGGAGAGAGAAAGAGAGAGGTGAGGGAGGGAAAGGTGGAATTAATAGGAAATATAATTAATTTTTAGATTTAACTTCCTAATATAGTTTTATTCTATTTTTAATAATTTATTAATTTTAATACAATAAGTATTTTAATAATGCCCCTAGTGCACCCTTAATAATTTATTATACATTTTTGGTTCTCAGTGGTTCCCAATGCATTGTGGTGCCACATAGAACCTCTATATATATATATATATATATATATATATATATATATATATATATATATATATATATATATATATATATATATATATATATATATATATATATATATATATATATATAGGGTTGGGATCATTGCAGAACCTTAATTTAGTGCAGAACCATAGAACCAATCTAAACTATTAGATTATAATATAACACTAAGGATAAGATGGTAATTACACAATTAACATTGAATTAATAGCAGCCTACCAAGTTTGACTGTCCACTTTGACTTTTTTTTTTTTACTCTTTTAATATATAATGGACATGCATTGTTGCATCGACGTTAAATATACGATATCAAAGTGTTCATTCGACATCGAATGGTCGTATGGGTAAAAAAAAATTTACGAAAAATAAACACGTAAAAATTTTTTCAAAAAAATATATTCATGACCGTTCTCGTTAAATCCACCAACTTTGACTACTAATTTTGACTATTATTTATCTCTGTTAATAATGAACGTATATGCAGTGTTGCATCGGCGTTAAATATACGGTATCAAAGTGTTCATTCGATATCGAATGATCTCATGAACACACCATGATATATTGCATCGTGGTCTGGGTAAAAATTTTTTTACGAAAAATAAAAAATATATATGATAACTGTTCTCATTAAATCCACCAACTTTGACTACTAATTGTGACTATTATTTTGGCTCTGTTAATAATGAACGTATATGCAATGTTGCATTGACGTTAAATATACGATATCAAAGTGTTCATTCGATATCGAATGATCTTATGATCTCACCATGATATATTGCATCATGGTCTGGGTAAATTTTTTTTTACGAAAAATAAAAAATATATATCATAAACGTTCTCGTTAAATCCACCAATGTTGACTACTAATTGTGACTATTATTTTAGCTCTGTTAATAATGAGCGTATATGCAGTGTTGCATTGACGTTAAATATACGATATCAAAGTGTTCATTCGATATCGAATGATCTCATTATCTCACCATGATATATTGCATCGTGGTCTGGGTAAATTTTTTTTTACGAAAAATAAACACGTAAAATTTTTTCGAAAAAAATATATCATGACCGGTCTCGTTTTAAAGAGTATAAAATTCTCGTTTTTATGGTATAATTTTTTTGATTTAAAAAGTAATAATATTAATGTTATTTTAATTTAAAGTAAACAGATATTTATTTTGCTAATGTCAATCTTTTTGCTATTTCCAATCTTTTCCTTTTTTACCCCTCCAAGAATTAAAATATCACTATTACCAATTTTTTTTTCACTAATTCCAAACTTAACTCTTTTAGGCCTCGTTTGTTTTTCATTCAGATCCTCTTAAAAACGTCTGAAGTCTAAAATTCAGATTTATAATAAATTAAGATTGTTTGTTTAAATTCAGACTTAAGAGGTTGAAACCTCCGAATTTTAAGAGGATGTGAATTGTCTGAATTAAAATTAAGAGCCTCTTAATTTCAGATCTTAAGGTCTCCTCTTAATTTTGGACGTGGTTTTCAGACTTCAGACATTCAACCTCTTAAAAAACAAATACAACCTTAATCAAGACCATTAGATTATTCTAATCTATGGACGATATTGGTTCTACAGTTCTACACTAAATTTAGGTTCTGCAATAATCCCATCTATATATATATATATATATATATATATATATATATATATATATATATATATATATATATATATATATATATATATAGTTAATGACGAAAATAACCAAAAGAGAATGAGTGGGAAATGTTTTAACAAAAAAATTGGGTATACTCCAAAATACCTCGTGTTATAAAAAGATGTAAGTCAAATACCCACTTGTTACACAAATGTTTTTAAAAAAAAAAAATTAAAACAATATGCCACTTGTCATTATTTGATTGGTTGTTTGAAACACAATTTGTCTTCCTAAGGCCACCTACCACCCTTTGGCTTCCCTCCCCTCCCCTCTTGTTTTCGGATTTCAAAATGTATATTTTTTTTAAAAACGTAATTTTTTTTTGAAAAAACTAATTTTTTTAGTTTAGTATACTTTTTTGTCAGGAACAAAATTGCCACCTAAGATTAACTGGTTTTGAATAAATCAGAGTATAAAAACCAATAACCTTGTATTGAATCAAAGTCCAATTAAGAAGTTTGCGTAATAACACTTAACTGTTTTATGAAAAGCTTTCAAAACAAATAACACATAAATATACTCAAAATCAAATCTTTTGTATTGCCAAATTCAATGATTACAATCACCTCTAATCTGTTTGATTAGACGAAGAACACAGACTGTTCTTAGGGTTTTACAACCTTAGAGGCTTATGAAAAACTTAATCAAAAGGCAATTACAACTGAATCAAAAACATGTACGTGCAGAGATACAATAGAAACCTATTCTATCTATATATAAAGCCTTCTGATTTGTTTCCTTGAGGAGCTCTGATTCTTCTGGTAGTAGATATGCTTGAATCTTCGAATATAAATCTCTTCCTGAATTTCAGCACTTTCTGTTTATTAAACTGTTGAGCAGCTTGAAGTCTATCTGTTGAGCAGCTTGAACTTGAGCACTGGCAGCTTGAACTTTTGAACTAACAGCTCGAACTTACTCAACTAACAGCTTGAACTTTGTAATTACACAGAAAATCTACTAACAGTTTGAGAAATCTAACTAACAGCTTGACATACTTAGAATATTTCCCAACATTTTTTTTGAAAAACCTAAATATTTTTTAAAAACGTTAATTTTTTTTTGAAAAACCTAAATTTTTTCAGTTTAGTATAATATTATTAAAAACCCTATTTTCGGATTTATTACTTTGATTATAAACCTTAAAATTTTCTCAAAAATAACTTTCATTTCTTTTTTGAAAACCCCAATAAATAACATTTCTTCTTTTTCTGAAATATTTTTTATAATAAATAAAAAAATTTTAAACAAAAATGTGTCTTTAGTTGAAAAAAATACAAGAGTAGAAACTTGTATGGAGAGATCGTGAGAGAAGGGTTTTTTTATAAGAAAACTAAATGTATAGATAGAGAGATCGAGAGAGAAGGGAGATTAGACTTAGAGAGATAGAGACAAAAGAGTTAGAGTAGCCGGTCAGAAGAGTCAGAGAAGGAGGATGAGTGACCGCCGGAGAAGGAGAAGGAGGATAAGTGACCGCTGATGTGAAGACCTCCCCTTACGGGGCAGTCCTCAAAGTCTAGGTCCCACATCATGCAACACGATATCAATCATAACTAAGATAGAGTAATTAAGTTGCGGAATTTAAAATTACAGGTACATACATTAGGATTACGTTTAATACAGATTTTAGTACAAGTTACAGTTTTCAAATTAAATTTATAAAGGGCACAAGTCTAATCTAATTCATGTCATCATACAATCAAGATAAATCTACCCAGACCACCACATTCATCATCTGCCAATCAGTGCCAAATGGTTTGTTGAGTAGTGGTCTATGAAAATTTTTGTCTTGATCTTGTAAGACCTAAGAACTAGGTCCAGCAGGTGACTTTCCTTTATCTTTTCCTGTAAAAAGGTCAAACAGCAACTGTAAGCAAAGCTTAGTGAGAATATAGATTTTCAGATTACATGTATTATCAAGCGGATCATGGGTCTAGAGTGATATATCTTGACTGCCGCTACAGCCACTCATGATTGAGACATAGTAGTCATAGAGTCGGATGATGTTCAAGCCACGCTCACGCTTAAATTGTGGGGATCAGCCACATACTGGGCTAGCTACCAGTAAATCAACATGGCAGAACATCGGAGTATCATACCAAGTTCAATAGAACTGATGAAATAGCATGGTCTAGAACAATAGACCATCAACGCTAATCATTCTAAGCTGAATCGATAAGTCAAAAGTGCGAGCAATAGTGAAAGCATAAGTCATCAAGGTCATGATAGCAATAATCTCATAGCAATATCTGAAATGAACTGTAAATTCAATGTCATGCGAAATGATAAATCAAATAGCTATCATGATCCACAGGGCATCACCGAACCATGGTGAGCACAGGTTACAATCCAGCTGATCATATATGAATGCCAAATTAATCTATCATCAACAATATGTCTCAACCGGAAATCTCGCATGTAAAGCTGAATATCTATAACTCACAGGTTTGGGGTCTTTATCAAGCAGATTTAAAATCCACCACCTGAGTTATCCCAGGATTTTATCTTTAATCTTGATCTATCTGATCTCTGGCTTTTCTTTTCAAATCAGTGACCCACTTTCAATATCTTTCAATATTTAGTTCTTTGTTCAGAATTTAACTGAACCTGTTCAAAATCATATCATAGCAAGAACATTTTAGGTCTAAATCTTTGTCTGATCTGATTCTGATAATTGATAACTCTTCATTCATTTTGTTCATTTTCTTTGTTCCTTGAGATTCTCAAAAGATATATATATATATATATATATATATATATATATATATATATATATATATATATATATATAATCATGTTGCTTTATTCATAAATCTTTAGTTCTTATTTAAAAATATCAAAATAAATCATTCGGATTCGGATCACCCGAATTCGGATCCCCCAGATTCGGACCGAAATGGTCATCCGAATTAGGATCAAACCGAAGTGGGATCATCCGAAGTAGGCATCCGAAGTCATGGCAACCGAACCGAAGTGGGGAAATCTTGAAATAGGTTGTCCGAATTGGGACAAATCCGAATTCAAGTAGGGTCCGAAATTAGCATATCATCCGAATTTGTCATCATCCGAAACATAGGGTCCGAGACATGAGATCCGAAATGGGGTATCCCATCCGAATTCGGATCCCACATCATCATATTTTCCAGAAAATTGTTCTTGGTGTTCATACTTGTGTTCATACGAATTTGTACTAAAATCTTTCTAAATTCATTTTCATTAACATGCAACTTAATATAAAGTTGTATTATCATTATTGTATTGATTTTATACTATTTTCCCTATCAATAACATCATAAATTGATCAAGATTGTCCAAAATGTATACTTTTTGTCAAGAACACAATTTCATCAAAAATTCTGATTTCTTATTTATTTGAATGATCCAACCCATAATTTTTTGTTTCAATGACTTCTATTAACTTAAATTCATCATTATCTATTAAAATCTCAAACATGCAACTACATTTAAATCTTCAAATTCTTAAACTTTCGGTTTTTCATATAAACCGAACCAAACCCCTATAAATTAGAATTTTAAAGAGTTATTACCTTGAATTCTTTGTAGTTTCTTGTTAATTGATGCTTGTGACAACTTCTCCTTAGCTTCAATCTTCAATTGAATGCGAAACTTATGGATTTCTTGATAATTTTTGTGAGATTGTCGTAGGGTAGAGAGAGAGTAGAGAGAGAAATTTCAATTTCTTAAATGTGTGATTAATGATCATTTAAAACCATTATTTTAGTTTATATACTTCATTTTATCTTTATGTGAAATTTAACCCACTTCTACTTTTGTATTTTACATCTCTTTTTAATTTAATCATTAAATAATTTCATAACTTAATTAAATTACAAAATAAATAATGTAATAAAATTACATTATTATCTCAAAAATACTGAAATTAAGTTCAGTTCATATTAGCTTACTTCAAACGATTATTTTACCCTTTTTATAATTTGTCTATATATATTAAATATAATTATAAATAATTTAAATTATAAATAATAAATACATTGAATAGTAAAAAATATTATAAGTATACTGCATTTTTATCTAAAAAACAAATGTACTATCTTTAACAATAATCTATAACAAATATTAAAAATGTTTAAAAAAATTGACATTTATCTCATTCTCATGATGTGAAATGATATATTCTACTAATGATATATGTAACTAGTATTTTAATATTAATTAAAAATTTTAATTCAAATTTCTTTTAAGAGAATATTATGATTAGTAGGGACGTCTTTTTGGGTGTGCAGAAGGGGCCATTCTATATACACACCCCACTCTTGCTAATTACACACCCCCTTCTAATTACCTCTTTAATTACTTGAATCATTATATAATTATTAATTAATTTGACTATTAATCATTAAATAACTATTAAATGATTATCGATTGATTTGATTTTATAATAATTATTTAATTTGTAAACATTAATCATTTAATTATTATTAATCAATGATTGTTACTTAATTATATAAAGTAAATTACACAAATGGTCCTTGTACTTTATTTTATATTACAGTTTACTTATTTAAATTTTATCTACTTTTTTCATTCAAAATTTTTTTAAATAAAAAATATTTTTTTATCGTTCGAAAAATTATAACCAAAAAGATAATTTAATGATTTTATAAATTACATAATACCCATTGATATAAATAAATTTGTACAAATTATCATTCCAATAGTATATGCACATTACATTCAGTGTTATGGGCTTGTTTATATGCAAGTAACCGATCTTTATACAAATCTTTTCTACCTTTTTTTTTGCTTTTTATGGAACGACAGTTATACCCACAAACAGTCAGCATTGGATGATCTTCCTACAGATCAACTTTTATAAAATGAATTTCATGTACATGTGCGATTGCGATGGATTCATTTTCAGAACGTGGAGTTGACCAAAGAGGAAAATATATCTTGTTGCCTTTATTTGTTAAGCAATTAAGATAGCACTCATACGTATTCATTATGCCTTGGCGGTTCGTTCAAGTCAAATTGGTGCGACTTAGCTTGTTTGCCCTTATTTGGACGACCACGAGTAACTTTTTGGACAGAAGGTTCACCAACAGATTTGGTGGTTGAAAAAGTAATCCCCTTTAGTCTGGTCAACATACCTACCTATTCTGTACGATCCTGTTTTGCAAAAGTTTCTTTGATTCATTGAGCTCTGCACCACAAGATATGTCATCCACTTCATCTTGGTTGGGGTTAAACACCTCTAGTACGTGTCGTCCAGAATGCATCAAGATTTTGTAGCGAAATGAACAAATCTTCCTTTACATAATAATCAAGTTCATGTGCACATGGTAACCCATAACCGGTACGAAGTTTACACCACAATTTTCAGCCGTTGTATTTTCTATGTTGTTCAGTCGTTCTTTCCAAGACACATTCACATATGTATATAATTTATATGTTGATGGTTCATTAGGTTGGAAGATGCTTGAAAAATAGTGACATTAGAGAGTAAAAATATCGACGATATTCTCTTTACATAAACACAACTAACAAAAATTAGGGGTGTTCAAAAGAAACCGGAAAACCGAGCCGGAACGGTCAATCCGAAACCGAAAAAACCGAAATCTGAAAAAACCGACATATGACGGACCGGTTACGGTTTTCATTTTTAATAAACCGCGGGTAACCGAACCGAACGGAACATAAACATATCACAAATATTTACATATAAATAGATAAATTACAACCTAAAATATTATATTTATAGTTTCATTTTAATTATAAATTTGTTTGTTTAAGTAGTTATATGAAAATTTTAATGTAATTGATATATTTATTACATATAAACTTAATTTTAAGGAACAATCAAAGTTTAAAAATTTATATTTCTATAATTTTATTATTTATAAATAGATAAAAACTATCCGAAACTATCCGCAAACCGAACCGCATATAACCGAAACCGAAACCAAAACCGTAAAGCGAGTAACCGAAACCGAAAATACGGTTCACACTTTTGCTACAAACCGAACCGAACCGGTCCATGAACAACCCTAACAAAAATCACATATATAAATGTCAACAATAATATTATAAAAATTAAAATTAATAAGGAAGATGAACTTTTAAATTAATTAGTAAATAAAATATAAAATTTAAATCTATAAATAAAATACTAGCAATAGTAAATGTAAATAAAATACGAAAACATAAATATAATTATAAATAAAATAAGTGTGTTTACAGGTAAGACAAATAATATAATTATAAAGAAAAAATAAAATAAATAAAACTTGGACGATAAACGTTAAATAATAAAACCATTGGTACTAAAAGCGTCACAGTGAAAATGGTAAAAATGTCATTATTACAAATTTAACAGTTGTGCCGTTAAGTTTAATGGACGAGAGACTAAAACCGGACAAAATTAGCAAAATAAGGATGACAATTTTGATTATTAAGGGTGAGTGACTGAATCCGGGTAAACATCAAATCACAAGGATGAAAATGTCTTTTACTCTAATAATAATAATTAATTTTTTAAATTAACATTTAGTATTTAAAGAAAAAGGACTAAAACTGATTAGTAAATTACATAGTTGAGGACCATTTTTACAAGTAATGGTGTTTTTAGGGACTATTTTCGTAATTTTTAAAGACCAATGACCAAATCCATAATTTTTAATAAACCATAAGGACCATTTTTGTAATTTACTCTAGTAATATTGTTTATAGTTGGAAGTTTAGGGACCAAATTTTATGTTTGATACAAACTACAGGGACCATTTTTGTAATTAACTCAAAAAAATTGATTTGAAAAAAGAAGGGGGTGTGTTATTAGCATGCGAGACCCACAACATAAAAGACAAAAAACTAAAGATGATGTGACAATGGAGGTGTGTCATAAGCATTTATGGGGCCCACATTAAAAAAAATAAAAATATAAAGACGATGTGACAATAGGGGGTGTGTGATAAGTATATGTGGGTCCCATATTTTTTTTAAAAATAAAAAAATTTAATATATTGATGTGACTTTTGTGAGACCCACACCACTAATCAAGTAATTAGGGAGGAGGAGATGTGCAATTAGCATAATTAAAGGATTTGGGGGGTGTGCATATAACAACGCCCTGCGGAAGGCTCGACCGCACAGGGCCCTCCAATTTCGTAGGGACTCATGATCATAATAAAGATTTAAATTTAGACCAAAATTTTTTCATGTATTTGACATTTATACGTTTTGCATCAATGCATTAAAATGGAATTCATGTCAAATTCAATTTGATTGATATTATTTATTTTAGTTTCTCATTAATAAGTTTTTTTTGTTATCCACAACCTTCACTTTAACTATTTAATTAAGTCTCCAAATGATCAATTAACCATTTAAAATATTTAAGTGACTATGTGGTAATCACAAGCACAGAGCCTTCAAATTCCATGAGACGGCCATGATGGTTAGATATATATATATATACACACACATATAGGGGGGGTTCAATGGAAAACCACAATGCACCTGAAAACTTGTGAAAACCGCATCGCACAACCACAAATGCACTAAATTCCCCGCATGATGCATCTAAATCCCCACGTGATGCATCAAATTTCCCGCGTGATGCATCAAAATCCCGCGTGATGCATCACCTTATTTACGATCATGTCACCGCGTTTTTATTGAAATGCACCAAATCGGACGGTATGCGTAGGTTTCCATAGTTTTCAGGTGCATAGTGGTTTTCCATTGAACCCACCCATATATATATATATATATAGAGGGAGGTTCAATGGAAAACCACAATGCACCTGAAAACTTGTGAAAACCGCACTGCACCACCACAAATGCATCAAATTCCTCGCGTGATGCATCAAATTTCCCGCGTGATGCATCAAAATCCCGCATCATGCATCACCTTATTTACGATCATGCCACCGCGTTTTTCATGAAATGCACCAAATCGGACGGTATGCGTAAGTTTCCATAGTTTTCACGTGCATAGTGGTTTTCCATTTAACAGAGTGAGTGGTAAGTTTAATGAAAGATGGACCAACGACGAAAGCATAAAGGTTGTAACGAGTTAATTTGATCAGTTTAGTTAATACTGAATTAACTCCAATTGAAGATATGAGATTGTATTAACGAGTTAAGCAATTGCAAAGATTTAAAGTGTTAAAAGTGAGATTAATTACATAAAAGTTGCTAGATAAGTAATAAGTGAGTATTACACCCGTTTTAATTGGGATCGACTCCTCAAGCATACATAACATTGAACTTTGAACACCATTCTTTTATACCATTCACAATTAGAATGTGTGTGTGAGTGTTTATGAAGAATCCAAGAAAGAAGGAGGTGAACAAATGATGTCCATACAATGAATAATATAATTTTTGGGAATCCCATCAAAAAATGAAATTGACCACTATTGGAGATGAATTGAAGCAAATAATAAATGGGTTATACTTCATACACCACCTTTATATATAATCATTGCATAATCATGGCTACTAAATTATTTATTCAATGAAAAAGAGGAACATACAACCAATCATAAACTCTAATTTAGTTAGATTATTGGTCAAAATTATAGGGTGTGGTGTATGAGAAAATAGAGTATGGTGTATGAAGAATTTACCATAATAAATATATGATAATGATAACACTATTTGTAATAAATCTAATTGGACCCACTCATCATGCCTTATTAGTGCAATATTTAATAATTTTTCCCAAAAACTCCTTTTCGTCCGGATTTGTTTGTTTTTTCTAAAAGCAAGTTAAAATCTGTAGGGCAAATGATCAAAAATAGTAACAACTTTTGACATTTTTATCATTAATAGTAACATTATTTATTTTTTATCATTAATAGTAACAACTTTTTATTTTTCTATCAATAATAGTAATGGGTGACCTGCAAACCTGTTTAGCAGGTCACCAACTTTTCATTTATCAATAATAGTAACATCTTTTCAGATTTTTATCAATAATAGTAATATATCAAATTAAAAACATACTTTTTTTTATTTTATTAAGTTTTCTAATATTTCATAAACACCAAAATAAACCAAATATTTATTCCGAATATTCACGGATAGATAATATTCGATTATTTATTCACAACTATATATAATATTAATGAAAAAATACTATGAATCATTTCAATTTTCACTTAATCCAACAAAAAAACTACGAATCATCATTTTCTTAGTTTTTTCGAATAAAATAATACAAATCGTTCCATTTTTAGTTTTTTCCAATATAAATGGATCATAGTTTTTTTATTTAAAAAACAAAAATCAAAATGGGTCTCAATATTTTTCATTCATAAAACTATAAACCACAATGAGACATGGTTTTTCCATTCATAGAAAAGCTAAAAAATGAATGGGTCGCAACACTTTTTCATTCGTAGTAATTTTCATTTGGAATAAAAAAAATCACAAATTGAACGTTTTTTAGTAAATTCCGAACGAAATTGATTACAAATCATTCAACTTTTAGCTTTCCTGAATGAAAAACTACGACCAATCATGTTTTTAAGTTTTTTTACAAAAAACTATAAATCATTTTGAGTTTTCGTACAAAATAATTGCAACTCATTTATTTTGTGCTTTTAACAACGAAAAAAACACTTGTTAAACCAATTTCCATTATTTAGCACCTTATAACACAATCAACTCATTTAAATTAGAGGTTTCTTACCTTCCCAAGTTAAAAAACTCCACAAGCCAAGATAACGATGAATTATAGAGCTCAATTCGATCCGTTACAACTTTTTTTTCCTTTTGTTTGCTCTTACAAACACACACAACACTTCTCAATTGTTTTTGGAAATGTAAATGAAGCAAATAGTTAAACTTGTTATACATATAAACATATCGTTTATAATGCGGGCTCGACACTGATACCCGACCTGTTATCAATATTTCATAATTAATATCAATATTCCCATTTAATTATGTGGTCTCATAATTATTAATAATCCGCTAGAATTATAACCCAATGACATGTATACTCGACCCCGACACGTGTTCATTTCACTAATCACCATACCATTGCCCCAAGCAATATTAATAATTTAATCAACCAATAAATTAAATCCACGAAATATATATCACAGATGGGGTATTACAATTTTTAACTACACAAAAAATTATGAATAATTATGGTTTGTAGTTTTTCTGCTTGAAAAATATTGCAACCAATTTTTATTTTTAGTTTTTTATATAAAAAACCTACAGCCCACTTAGATCGAAAAAACTAAAAAAACCAAAATAGTTCATATTATTTTGTTGGAAAAAACTAAAAATAGAATGATTTATAGTTTTATCGTTTGGAAAAATTGAAATTGAAATGATTCGTAGTATTTTTTTCGTTCATATTATATATAATTGTGAATAAATAATCAAATATTATCTAATCGTAAATAAATATTCGGAATAAAAATTTGGTTTATTTTGATGTTTATGAAATTTTAGAAAACTTAATAAAATAAAAAAAATCATGTTTTTAATTTGATATGTTACTATTATTGATAATAATCTGAAAAGATATTACTATTTTTGATAACTGAAAAGTTGGTGACCTGCTAAACAGGTTTGCAGGTCACCCATTACTATTATTGATAGAAAAATAAAAAGTTCTTACTATTAATGATAAAAAATAAATAATGTTACTATTAACGATAAAAATGTCAAAAGTTGTTACTATTTTTGGTAATTTGCCCAAATCTGTATGAAATTTTGCTTATATATGTATGTTTATAAAAGGTGACAATTTCAGTCCATTCAAGTAAACGTGTCAAAGGGGTTGACGATTAAAAGTTATAAATTTTACATATTTTTTTTAAAAAAACTTCAAAGAACAATTTGCTTAATACACAAGTTTATAAATTTTAATTTTTTTTAAAAAAATCGTGTTCTAGTTTAAATTTTATGGGTCAATTTAACCGTCCGGCCTGTTTGGTCCGTTGAATCAAAATTGTCACCCTATCCATAATAATAGTCATATATAGTAATTTATGATAAATATCAATAAATAATTAATAAATTTAACACAGAGCAGTAGGTCTGTTTTGGTGGATTTTTAATTAAAGATTGTTAAAAAAGCCCTACTTACGCCATAGTAAATTTACATTTTTTAACTTTATATTTAATCCAAATCTAAATCTTTACTAAATATTATCTAGCTATTATATAACATTCAGATTCTAACAAAAACTTATATCAAGTATAATACAAATTTGATAAAATAATTTTTAATCTTATATACTTATGTAATAGATGTATTTATAGACTAGTAGTAATTTAGTTAACGAACAACCGTAAACTGATTTCACTCAGGGTCGGTTTTAAACATTTTCATGTCCAGGACAATATTAAAAAATAATGCCTCTTTATGGCGTAATTAATCATGATTTATATTTCGGGGTGGCCAAACAAAATTTCTAACACAAATGAATAAAAAATTTAATAATATATCCATTTTATCGCAATAAATTTATTTATTTAAAAATTTTAACTACACACAATGTTTTTTACATCAATAAAATCACCAAATCAACAATACAACACTTTATTTTCAAATTATTATAATATCTTCATAAATAACAAAAAAAATATATATGTACATATAACATTAAATAAGTAATGGTCGTGGTGGTCGTGTGAGTTGTTCCAATTCTATCATAATTCCTAAGTAGTAAATTCATAGGATACTAATTAAAAATATATGTAGTTTGTGTCTTTGTGTTATTATACAGACAAAATGAAACACTTGAATTGTTTGCAAATATATTGGGTGAAACAATAATCATTTAAATGAAATAATATGTTTCTACCTAAATAAATTTATTAAATCTATCTATACTATTAAAAGAGTAACTATATTCATTTCTGGTGAAGACACGTGTTGTCACCATGGATCGACACGTGACAGTTATAGATTTTAAAAAGAAAAAAGAAATTTAAATCAAATCTATCCAAATCTAATATAATTCACTTTTAAATTCAAATCAAATCAAACAAAATCTAATATTGTATTAACTTATTAATTAAATCTATCCAAATCTAATATAATCCACTTTTAAATTCAAATTAAATCAAATCAAACAAAATCTAATCTATCTACTAACTTATTAATTATAAGATAATATAATAAAAGTTTAAAAAATATATATAAGAAAATAATTACTCTTCATACATATTCAGAAATATACAAAATTAATAGATCATAATAAATAATAATATCACCTTATATACTTTTGTTTAAAAAATAATATTTATATCTTTTTTATTTATTATATTTTATATATATTAAAAATATCCGCGTAATACGCGGGTAATAAACTAGTACAGTATTATTATAAAAAGTTTGGGGTAGGCCATGGCCCCCCTTATGTCATCCTTGGGCCTTGGCTACGCCCCTGGTTTGATTAGAAAATTAAACATCGATTATTTGATTGAGAAGTAAAACGAATTTATCGTTGTTTATTCTAGTACAACTTGTGTATTTTGACACTAATATTAGTCTGCCACTTGTTACATTTTCTAATTTCATTGTTGTCTTCGTCCAAGATTATAATTTTTGTCATTGATAATGAAGATATATTATAGAGTTGTAAACAAACTGAACGTCCAACAAACGGTTCACTTATGTTCATTCATTTATTAAAAGAATGAACATCAACAAAAATTTATGTTTGTTTAATTAAATAAACATACATGACTGACTTCGTTCGTTCAATTTATGTTCGTTTGTGTTCGTTTAATTGTTCATTTATGTTCGTTTGTTTGTATTTATTTATTGTTCATTTATGTTCGTTTGTTTGTACTTATTATTGTTCATTTATGTTCATTTATTTGTGTTCATTTTTTTATTTTATTTCCGTTCCTTAGCGATTGTTTATCATCCGTTTATGTTCGATTATGAGTTAAGAGAACGAACATAAACGAATACGAATAAAACCAATTCTTTAACGAATGAACAAACATGAACAAAGTATCGTTTGTATTCGTTTACAACACTAGATATAAATATTGAATAACAAAACAAAAGTTAATACATCACCTGTTGGACTGAAAATAATATCCCTTGAATATTTGATTCCTGGGTGGTAGCCCGTGGGACCTCTTTAGAGCCAACCATAATTTCATGATCAAATGAGGTCAATCGTGTATATTTTCTATAATTAACATATATTTAATGCCAGGACTTAATCCTTGAATATTACTGTCTCATTCAAGTAAACAGATCAAAAGGGTTGATGACTAAAAGTCATAAATATTACACAAATTTAAAAAAAAATTCAAAGAACAATTTGTTTAAACACAATTTTATAAACTTCCATTTTTAAAAGAAAAACTGTGTTCAAACTTATTTTTTTCTACGGATCAATTTAACCGTCCGGTCCGTATGGTCCGTTGGGTCAAAATTGCCACCTTATATATAATAATAGTGATATATAGTAATTTATAAATAATTTATAATATATATCATTAAAGGGTTGTTTGTTTACTTCTTAATGGAATCATTAAGAAGTCGTTCAAAGGTAAATGACCTCTTAATGATTCCATTAAGAAGTAAACAAACATGACTTAAAAAAAGGTTTATTATGAAAAAATCAAGTGATAATTAAGTTTATTAGTATTAAAATAATTGAGGTATGGCTGCTTCCCTACGCACTCACAACTAACTTGGATAGGATCAATTATATTATTACTGGTTTTTGACCGACGTAATACGTGGATATTTTTAATAAAATTTATTTATATAAAATAAATATAAGTAAAAAATAAAATACATAACTATTTATAAAATATTTATGCCTAAGACTTTATCATTTTTTATTTTTAAATGTTTAAAATAGTAATCTAGTTAGAATGTTAGATAAAATAAGGCTTTACTTAGAAAGTTACAAAAATTAATTAATGAGATTGCCTTTTATATATTGAGATTAAATTAGGTAGTAATCAATTTTGTCATTAAATATTTTTTAAACAAATTAGATAATTAGTTTAGGAAAGTTATATTTGGAAATTTAGGCGGGAAAATGAAAATCCAAGTAATTGTGGAAGCGACACTTGGCGTAGAAGATTTTCTTTTATTATAATATACAGATTAAAAATGGCAATTAATTGACAATTACGTTTTGTTTTCTTTAAAATTTTCATTACTTAGTTAATTCTTCATTATTTTATTGAAAATCATTAGTAATAAAATTGTAAAACTATAGAACATTTAAATATCCATATTATTAACTCCCTTAACATGTTCTGTTAAAATAATAATAATAAAAACTCCCTAATGTGTTACATTATGCATTTCAAAATCTAATTACATGATTTTTTAATTTGTATAAATATCGTATTTGCATACTTAATTCGATGTGACTAGCTAGCAGTATCACTCATTATACAGCGTATCAGAATGTACCATTTTTAAAAACACTTTTTTTTTTTTTATAAACATGTTTTAGTTAACATCATAAAGATGATATTTAAAATTTATATATCATATTTGTAATGATAATTAGAACATGTATATGAATTTTTTTAAAAAAAAAAGTATTGTTACAAATCTTTCTGGTGCGCTGCATAATAGGTAGTATTCACTTAGACCCTAGTGTGTGTGTGTGTGTGTGTAGGTTTAAGATCAATGTAGTACCACCTTTGATTGGCGTAATGGAGTATGATATTTAATTTACATGTGCAAAACGATAAAATGATAAATTTAATGCACAACTACAATATACATATGTTCAAATGTGCATTATTATTGACTAGTTCACGTCATTTACATGTTCATCATGATAAAATGTTCTATTTCATGCAAAATAACAATATACACATGTTCATGTGTATGTTGTGTACTTTTGCATGAAATAAAACATTTTGTCTCATGAACATGTAAATGATACGAACAAGTCAATTATAATACAATTTTTTTGAACATGCGTATATTATAATTTTACATGAAATTTAACATTTTAACGTAATGAACATGTACATTTAATATGTTTTTCCAATATTCCAATTTAATATAGTACTCTATGGATCTCGACCCTTCTTAAAATGAAGGCAGTACCAATAAGAGTACCCCACATCATCAATTTTAATTAATCAACTTAAGGGTATTTTAGACTTTTTGTAATTTATAATTAAATTTTAAAAAAGACAAGAAAATTAACTTTTTCCATCTTAAACTCCAATCACCCATAAATAACTAAAAGAAAATCAAATTAGATCTCCATTTTTTCTCACTTACCAAAATCATCTCTCTCTCTCTCTCTCTCTCTCTCTCTCTCTCTCTCTCTCTCTCTCTCTCTCTCTCTCTCTCTCCCTCCCTCCTCCGTTCATATCACATTGTGAATCATTTGTAAATCATTGGTGTCGTGAATCACATAAGTGAGTCATGAATCTCATTCTTGTATTGCTTGTGAATCATAGTGTTAATCGTCTAGAAAATCTTTGGTGTCGTGCTTTATACTCATTGTGAATCGTGGATCATATTGATAACTTTGATAAATTGTTGGTGCCGTGAATCACAAAAGAGAACTGTGAACCACAGATTTGCATCAAATGTGAATCGTCGATGGTGTCGTAAAACACCGACGACGTTGTGAATCATCGTTGGTGTCGTGAACCACCATGGTGTCATGAATCACCGGCGGTGTTGTGAACCACTGGCACTGGGTGCCGAAAGACGAATCTAAGTTTATATGGGAAATATATTTGATTCCTAACTAATTAATGACATATATTTGCTAAAAATATAATTGTGCACAAATGACGACTTTGCCCTCTAGATGTTTTAAAAGGGGTATTAAACTCTAATTAATTACAAATTTGCCACATTGCATCCTATTGGTTGATTCATAAATTCTAGAAATTTCATTGGTTCTTACCGTCCTCATTTTAAGCACGGTCCTCATTTTATCCTCACACTATATATATATATATATATATATATATATAGACACACACACACAAACACACGCCATTCATTTTATGAATCGCAGTCATGCAAGTACACATGCATTATTAATATGTGTATAGAAGTTTATTTATTTTAGATGCATTAACCATAACTTTATTCGAAAGAAAGAGACTTTTGCATAAGATGTTAACGTCTATATTTATTCATATACTTCAACTCTAAAATAATATCAATATCTATTTATGCATCAACAAAAAAAAATGATTTTAAAATAGGGATAATGACACCGAATAGTTATATACTCTAAAATTTGTGTACACTTATGTAATGTACTTTTATTTGTGCACATTTGGTAGTCAAACTTTTAAATGTGTTTAAATTAAGTAGTTTAATGACCTGATGACCGATACAACAATTTACCATGCTTAGTCAAACTTTATTTTTGTACACATTTATATAGCGCACTCCTTCTTTTGTGCAGATTTTGTAATCAAACTTTTAAAAATGTTTCAATTAGTTAGTTGAGTGACCTAATGTTACCGATCATCAGGTCACCCAACTACCTAATTGAAACACTTTTAAAAGTATTCTACATAAATTTGCACAAAGTAAAGTACACTACATAAATGTGTACAAACTTAAAAATACATAGCTATTTTGTTCAATTTTTCCTAAAAAAATACCAATAAATCTCTACATTTATCAAAATCTAAAGATAATGATGAATAAGTGAAAATTTAAGTTTGTTTTCCGGTTCTTCACGAAAGTTAGGTTAACTTTCTCATGAATATATATATATAATTCAATATTTTTCATATTTTTACCAATATTTAAGATCTTACAGGATTAATATCATAGAGTCAGGTTCAAAAAATTACCTCTCGAAATCAAGTGCACCCGAAGGTACCAACCTTAAGAAACTTTTTTTTAAAATTTTTTTCTCATAACCATGTTTAATTTAATGTTATACGCGTGATATATGAATTTCACATACATTCACACTTTCTGTGTCCTTAAAATTTATGTGAATGCTCAACGCATATTTATTTGAATGGTCATCCATGTGAATGGTTTGAATGACCATTCACATGATCTTTTTTTACCATTCACAAGATTTATGATGTTGTTACTTTTTAAAAAAAGTCTTATAATGTTGTCTTATACATTTTTATTAAAAAAATACATGTGAATGATCATTCACATTAGAGTAGGTACGCTGAAATCTCATAGGTACGCTGATGAAGCTGATTCTATATAAAAATTATTCATATGCCCTAGTGACATTTTCAAACTACATGACATAAACAACACTAAGAAACAAACAAGTAAATAAAATTATCAATTTACTAGAACAAATAAATAATGCTGTAAATGTCGAGCATACTTAAAATCATTTTTGTTTTAACAAAATTTTATCGTAACATCGAGATCAGAATACAGAGATCGTACTAAAATAACATTGATATCGTTTGTTTTGATATTTTCAGATCTTAATTCGTCTATAATCCTGATATTCAGATTTTAAATGATTTTAGAGTGTCCGTTATATTTCAGAATTAACTGAATTTTAGAACTAACTAATTGTTTGTTTATTTCAGACTATGTAGAGGTTTAATCCTCTGAAGTTATATTTGAAATATAAATGGTGGACTCTATCTGAAGTCTAAAACTTTGTCAATTTAAATTGAAATAATAACTTATTAAAATCATTAAATAAAAATAATTATTTATATTAATTAGTTAAATATATAAAATTTTAATTTAATATTTTATAAATTAATATACAATTAATTGAACTTAATATTATTTACTGTTTATAATTAAAATACTAAATTTAATTCAATATAAGTTAAGTTAATTTATATTTAAAAAATAACTGTTAAATTTAATTAATTAAAATATTAAAAAAAGTTCGATATATTAGTTATATAAGTTTACCTTATTTCTACAAATTAAATAAATATAATAGATGATCAATTTTAACTTAATTTTGATTTAATAATCTTAATTTTTCATATTTCAATCTTAGGAACGCCTTTTAAATTTCAGATTTGAATTCAAATGTTTGATTATAAATTTTAGGGTCACCTTTTAAATTCCAAACAAAATTTTAGATATCTCGGACATTTAATATCTTCAAAAATAAACAACATCATTTTTTAAATATGTTTTTTAATTGATATCCCAGATTTATTTTATGTCAAATTAATGAAATATTGAAGTCCATACATTATAAAGTTGTTTAATACAAATATTAAGAATTATGATAATTAATTTTTTCTTAAGAAACAACGTATATTAAAAACGAAAAAGATTCAACATGTGTAAATCAGAGTATATAAATTCATAAAATAAAAAGGTTAATAGCAAAAAGATTAAGTAATTAATTATTGTTTTATTACAAACTCATATTTTGGACTAGTCATTGCTCGTACGTAATAATGAGCAATCTTTTAGTACAAAAATTATTCAAAATTCCATTTAATTAAAGTTGTTATTAAATAATTAATTATTAATTCACATTTTCATTTTTTATTTATTTTTTACTAACGCTTCAAACGTTTTTTCAATAACCTTAGAATAAGTCGGATTTGTGGTGCTGTAACCTCCGTCCACCACCAAATTAACTCCGGTAACAAACTTCGAAGCATCACTCCCTAAATACATCGCCGCCTCCGCCACATCCTCCGCCGTCGGCACCACCTCTTTCAACACCGCCGAAGCACAAAGGATACCATCCACCGCCGCCTTCTCCAACCCCATCGCATTCGTTAGCAACGGCGTCGAAACCGAACCCGGCGAAATACAGTTCACACGAATCCCATATTGTCCCAACTCTACACACAAATTCTTCATCAACCCGACAACCGCGTGTTTCGACACCGTGTACGAATGCGGCGACTCGCCGGAAACCACCGACGCTACACTTGAAGTAAACAAGATCACGCCACGTTTTGCCGGAATCATAACCCTAGCAGCATGTTTAGCTCCCAAGAATGATCCGATCACGTTCACGTCGAAAACCCTTTTGAAGTTCTCGATATCGGAATCTAGGATCGTGAAATCTAAGTTCCCCGGGATTCCAGCGTTATTAAACATGATATCGAGCTTTCCAAACTTCGAAACGGCAGTGTCGACGACGTTCTTGACGTCGGATTCTTGAGTAACATCACAATGAACATAGATGACGTTTTCGTCGGATTGTGATGCGAGATCGTTGCAAAGAGAAAGTCCGAGGTGGTCTTGGACGTCTGCGATTATAACTTTGGCACCGTGTTTTGCGAACAGCCGCACGGTGCTTTCGCCAAAGCCGCTAGCACCACCGGTAACAATGGCAACTTTGCCTTCTAATCTGTATCAAGACACTAATTTAATAACATATATTCAAATTTTAATAAAAAATTAATCAAAAATATATAAAAAAACATTAACAAATAGCGTCGCTAATTATTAGCGACGCGATATTCGTCGCAATACCTGTTGGGCAAAACGTTCATTTTGCATCGGTGAGATACAAATGAACCATAGAAGGCAATTTATAGGCCACACAAGTTATAAAATGCATTTAATTTAAGTTAAAAAAAATAAAATATATTTTTTTTGTTAATATTCAAAATTAACTAAAAGGAAAGTTTGACAAGAAATGTACCAATAATATAAAGTTTGATAATTGAGGTAATATATAAATTTTAGACGAAAAAATTATCATAAAATTCAGTTTTTGACGAAAACGATATTGGAACGAATTTGGATGATGTGTTTATTGTGCTTACGTATGTGGGTGACTGGGTGTGTGTGTTTTTTTTCTTTCGAGAAACATATTTTATTAATAAATTAGGATGTTTTGAGAGATCAGATTTTAACCGTCATTATACGCAAATCAAAGGAACCATACCAGTTTCATATCTCATGTCAAATCCCTCGTATTTTTTTAATATATGAACAAAGTACGCTACAAATTTTCGGTGCAACATCACATAAGACACAATCTTTATTCGGAATCTGAATTTCCCTTGTCGAAAGGCTATCACGAGTTGAAAGATGTACGATTCAAGAAAGCCTTCAATTCGGTAGTCTTGATCCTTGAATCCAAACAGATCTTTCTTTATCGATCAATAGATTATCATAAATTATACAAAGAAAAGTTTCGGCATTCATGAACTCGATCAATCGCCTCCCAAACCTATCAATGACTTCGTCTTTCAATCCTAGATCTAACAAAAAATTAAGCGGAATTTAAAGAAGCGTATAAGTTTTTATTAAGTTATACATATTTAAAAATATGTAAAATACTCACATGTATATGTAGAAAAGAATGTAAAATCTTATGTAAATTTCTATAATTCTAAGTGTAATAAAACACTAGATTTTGTCATGCTTTCAAGTATATATAAAATATATATAAATTAACATAGTTTTTAACTTTTATAAAATGTGAAAACAATATCATTTCTTATATTTTGCTCACATACAAATGCATATATTTTTACATATTTATGTGAACAACTTGATAAAAATTTGCTTCTCTCAAGCATGAAAAAAGGTGTGTGTATGGGTATGATTAAAAATATAATTAAAATATATTCTATTTTTTATTTTATTGTTTTAAGAATTGAGAATGACATTAATACAAGGGACATAAATGATCATAAGCCAACCATATCATGCCATATGGTCTAACATAATGGGTAGAGATGGTTGAAAAATTAAATGCTCACTATTTTGATCTTAAAATGGGGTGGTGGGTCATTCCAACTTAGCCATATTACCCATTTATGCTTACCCCATTTAGTCATTTAGAATAGGTGTATCTTGATCCCACAAAATCTACATAGGCTAATAATATATTTACTTGTTTTTGAATGTCATAAATGAAATTTAAAGTGTTACATGTCTAAAGAAACTATCTCTTTATCTCTAATATTGTAGGATATCTTCCGATCTCAAGATTATGAAGATAAAACAATTTACTATGAGCATGGTAGCTGGTGATGTTTTCTTTTGATCAGTGTGCTTATAGATTTTGTGAAAACCAAGATTCTTGATATGAGCGATTCTAGTTTGGTGACTAAATTGATCAAAATTATTTGGAAGAAGATTAATTTGTGTCTTCATAATATATGGAAAGTTGGGATATTTGTTTTTATGTCTTTTATCTTATTAATATCTAATGTCTAAATCTGTTTGCAAAAAAAAAAAAATTCTTAACTTTGGGCTTTTCCCAACAATAAGGTAATATCTCATCGTAGTCTGTTGTTTGATTCTGATCGAAGAAAAATTTATTGTCTCATGTCTAACCTCTAACCCTAGATCGTGCCTCTCATCCTTTCTCACGATCTTTAAGTTGTTGCTCTCAATGTTGTTGTTGGTGATCCATCACCTCTATCCGATGTCATTTGATCCCTTTTCCATTACCTCCCTATCATCGTGCCTCTGCTCCTCAGCCTGTCGATCACCAACACAACCTGCACCATGAATATATGTTGAACATATATAAAGATTAATTAATCTTGAAGTGAAAAAATCAAAAGGAAAGTTATTGGACTTGTTACTTATGTTTGTTACTCATATTGTTAGGGGCTTTTTTTTCTAATGCTTTTACACTTAATCTTTGATGGGCTAAAAGGAATAAAGAAGTGGTCCGGCAAAGGAAGGAGCTTAGCCCACTAATCAATCAACACAATGAAATGTCACCCACGTTAATCATGATGAACTTTATCATTTTCATAATAAATTCTTAAGTTTTTTCAAATACACAAAGTCAAGAACATATAAATCCACATTCAAACATTAGTTTAAATCAAACAAATGCAATTATCAAATTTAAAACAAAACCTACCTAATTACATATCAAATTAAAGAACCTGATTTCATTATCAAAATAAATAACCCTACCTTCAAACACCAAATACCCAAATTTCAGATATCAAATACGCTAATTTTATACTCCACAGACCCTATATTGTTACCTGTCTATAAAAGCACCCTGACTTTGACAGTGTTGCTTCAATGAAGGTAAAGAACAAGAATTGGTGTTGTTGTTTCTTTCGATGGTGAGAAGTGGAGAGAGGTGGATGGTAAAGAACAAGCAACAAAGGTAGTTCTCAATGATGGTGGTGTTGGTGTTGCATCAGTGATTGAGCAGCGGTGGTGATACTCGACGACGGTGTTGCTCTGATAGTGATGGTGTTGTTATTGTTTCAGGAAAGGCAAATGATTATAAGGGAGAATGGAGAGGCCAACAATTCTATGGGGTGAGAAGTAGTTCTGAGAGGAGAAGAGGAAAAAAGACATTCCATCTCTTCTTTGTTTTCTTAACAAACACTCTTCCATTAAAAATGTTGTCCCTATCTTTTATCGTTTGAATAAAATAGAGAAATATAGTTGTTACTTAAAATCAAACATCACCTAGAAATTCTAATGTTGTGTTGATGAAGCTCTTTTTCTTTTTTAGTATTCGTCTTAAAAGACAAGATTATTTTCTTTTGTTTAATCTGCATGTGTTGTACAAGATGGTATCATTGCCTCGGTTTTCGATCGTTTTGTTATCTCTAACTTTGTTTTAAGCATGCTAATCACTCTTCCTTGTATAATCCTAATTTTTAGGATTTGTTTTCCAATTCATCATGTTTTTCGAGTGATGTTGGGTTTGTTGATATTGGCCCTCGAATTTTGAGGGTTCTTTTGAGTGTTTATCGTGTTGAGAGTTTCATGGCTCGTTCAAGTTTTGTTCTTGGATTTAGAGCTTACGATATTTCTTTTTTGGAAGGTTGGGTTTGTCTCTAACTATTCTTTCTCTAGGTTGAACTAAACCCTCCTAAGGGTTTCGAGTGACATCAACAGGTTGTAAGTGTTTGGTTTCACACCCTGTTTCATCTGATCTATTACGGCGTTTAAAAATTGGTGGTTTGATGAAGTATGGCAGTGAAACACCATAAATAAATTTTCCAAGATCTATTTTACATACTATAAGAAAGTATTGGATCATTTAAACTTTTTCCATCACATATGGTCACCCATATTTGCCAAAATACCATAGTTTAAAGCGAAATATTACAACATCAATTCATTACATGTCAATAGTTGATCAAATGCTCTACCTGACCGAAAACATCAAAGGTTGACACTAATGTAAGTAAAAGTCATCCCTGTCAAATCCGTATAATGTGCATAAGTCATCCATTCAAAATGCTACAAGAAAATCAAGAGGCCATCAAGCCTTACTATTACCTCCATTTGGAAATATAATTCACCACAAGGAGGTAAATTGCAGCCTAATAAGTAGTAGATTTAAAAAAAAATAAACAATGCATATGCACATAAGAAATAATAATCATATGGTAAGAATGTGTCAGCACTCCTAAAATAGTTATATGGTTTATTTCACACTAATTCAGTATATACATCCAAAGTAGTCTCTATCATAGAAAAGATATCTTTTTAGTAGTAGCTAAAAGTCTAATCAAGACTGATGATGCTTACTTGGGGACAACATGCTGACTATCTCTCTCCGATCATCGGAAATGCACATAGAAAATACGTAAGCTAAACTACCTGGTAAAAATTCAGTGGTTAGTATAATCATAAGTAAAAATACAACATTCTCCATTTCCTTCGTTGGGTTAAAACTTTTGAAGCTAGAATCAAATGTGGTAAAAGTTAGGAAATTTACGAGTTTATAATATCAATAGATGTTCTAAATGTTAAGGCCATAGTGAAACTAGGGTAGGCCTTGTGCCATATTTAAAAACTAGGCCCTAATTATCACATAATGATATTTATAGAGGTTCACTTTGAGTTTTGTTAGTTCATTGATTCTTTTTTAGTTTTCAAATGTCTTTCACATTTTACTCATCTTTTCAAAACCTAGCCCAATTTTTTTAGAATTTCGAAAGCTTGAAATAGTAAGTAAAAAGTGAGTATATAACATCTTTCTATCAAGCCTAAAGTTTTTGGGCATAACAAAAATTCAATCTTAATTGGTAAGGTTATAAATGTAGAAACTAAAAGAAGTAAAAAACTAAATTCCAAGTTGCAAAAGACATAAATTTTCTATCATGTTATGTAATTCCATCTAACAATAACATGTCTAAAAACTCTTTTTATTGCTACTATCTCTTCATCTCCCATCTTCATGAATTAAATGGATTTATATTACTGGAATTCTTTGTTTGGATGATGACACGACTACCTTTAGCTTGCTTTTGGTAGATTGAATCGAAAAGAAAAGAGGATAAAATTAATGGTTTTTTTAGACTCTGAAATTTGAGAATACAATAACCATATGGTGGTTGTAATTTTCTTTCCCTAATTTTAGTTTTTACTTAATTCCCCACCATTGGTAGAGAAATGAAAATTTTAACTTATATATTGATACAACTTGAGAATTCAGAAAGAATATATAAATATGCAATTCAAGTCTCCTAACTAATAATTTGTCTTTATTTTTTTATATATATTTTCTTTACCAAACGCAACTTTTGGCCATCACTATTCAACCTTTTATAGATAGTTAGATACCGTGAAAATAGAAAACTTGGGCTACAAATACTAATGGGCTAGGTGTATAAAATGAAGGCCCAAGATTGTGAGACATTTTAAGAGTTAAAGACGACAACAACATCAAATAAAACAAGGGTTAATATTTGTAAAAAAAAAACCCATCAACTTTTTTCATTTTCATTTTCACGATTAGTTCCTTCAACCTTATTTTTATTGTTTAAATCATTAAACTATTTTTGTCTTATTCAGAAGTGTATACTTGATCTGTTTGGCCAATTACTGAACAAATTTTCTTAGTTTTTTCACTTGATTAATGTTGTAAAAAAACTCACAATCTTTTCATATTTTAGCGATTAAGTCACTGAATCCTTTTTTTATCAGTTGTATTTTATAGACTAATCCAGTAGCTGGTAAAAAATATATACTTTTGAATAAGACAAACATAGTTTAGAAACTTAAACAGTTTAAAAAAAAGTTTTGGTACTTAATTAAGAAAGTGAAAAAATTTGACTGGTTTTTTTTTAGTATTAACCCATAAAACGAACACAGAAAAATAGAATTTATCTATGCCAAAATGTCACGTCACAAAGTCAAATTGTATCTAAATGTCACGTCATTAAATTTTAGTACATCATTTTTACGAGTCATAAAAAAACATTTATGTATCATATTAATATATTATATTTAAGTATATATATTACATATATGAAAAAATCCATATAATATATCATAAATTGTAAATTGGTATTTTACCACCTAATTTGATAACTGTATTGTCTAATTGTGATATGTCCTTTCATTTTTTATATGTTAATCATACAAATATTTTTATGTGTGATATCTAATTTTTTATTTTAACCGATGAAACTCTAACAGTCCATCCTAAGAGTGAAGGGAGTGGTCACCCCGCGGACCAGCGGCTCAGCCACCTCGAACACCACCCCGGCGGCTACACCGCCCCCGACACGCGGCCCCGCGAACTCGGAACCCCGCCCAGCCTCCCTTTCCTGCTCCACCCCGCGCCAACGGTCGGCTCCAACGGTCATTTGACCGTTTAAATATTAAAAAAAAAATTTAATGTTTTTTTTTCCCTATAAATACATATCTTCATACACTTTCATATTCACACAAAAATCTATCTATCTCTATACAATTTCATCTCTTCCACAAAAATCTCTCAATCTATATACACTTTATCTAAAATTATGGATCGAAATACCGGCAAACAACCCGCCGCAAGTCGACAACGCGGTAAACAACCCGCTTCTCGATCAAACCCTTCTTTCCGCCCACCGCAAAATTATCCTCCGAATTTAACGGATAATTCGGCACCATACGTACCACACTTTTCACCCCCCAATCCACAATATTACCAACAATCACCACCCAATCCACAATATTACCAACAATCACCCCCCAATCCACAATATTTCTCGCAAAATCCACCCAATCCACAATGTTTCTCGCAAAATCCTCCCAATCCACAATATTTTTCCTCGCAAGAATTTAACGAGGGTTTTGAACCATTTTCTACTTATCGGGACCCCGCATCCAGAGACGACGACGAGGAGACGATACCCGAAACTCAACCCGTCGACGACGACGACGACGAGGAGACGATTCCTGTAAACACCGCGGCAAGCGGGTCTACACGAAAAGGGTCCAATGAAACCGAAAATGTGGACCTCCATCGAAGAAAAGGCTTTGGCGGAAGTCTGGATTGATATTTCCGAAGATCCAACTACCGGAAATAATAAAAAACGTTCAAATTTTTGGGGACGAATCCTCGAAAATTTTGATAGCCGAGTTGGTGGAACTAGCCGCACCACCCACCAACTCAATTCAAAGTGGAAAGACATGAACCACAATTGCACAAAATTTGGCGGCATGTTTAACAACAATATGACGAATCGACGGAGCGGCGAAAACGATTTCGACGTTTTCAACACCACCCAAGAACAATACAAGGCCCTCAATAAAAGTAAGCCGTTTCCACACCAATCGGCTTGGGAGGTGCTTCGACGTCATCCAAAGTGGAACCCCGTTTCATAAATGGATGATTTTGTTGAGCCGCAAAGAAAGCGGTCCAAAACTTCCGATTCTAACACGATCGGAACACCGCGTTCTGATGCGGCATTTTTAGGTGTTGACATTGAGGAAGATGACGAGGGCGACGAGGATCTTTAGAAGCTTGAACGACCACGCCGCAAGGGGAAAAAACCAGCATCAACATCAGTCGACCCAGAGATGCGCTCACAATTCGAAAGGATTTCAACATCTCACGTCATTGATGTTGAAGATAAAAGACGTCACCGAGCACTACTTTAAGATTTGAAACGATCAAAACAAGAACGAGAATTGGAGTTGAAAGAGAAAAAATATAATGCGTACATTGCGTCACTGAGTGAACAACAACACGAACGAGACTTGGAGTTTTTCATTCGGCCACATGACCATCTGGAAGGTAACGTTTTGGAAGCCGTATTGGCCCGCAAACAAAGAATTGCGGAGCGTTGGGGATGGCGACTATAGTTTCATAATTTTTTAGTTATGTAATTTTTTTAGTTTTTAGGTTCGTAAGTTTTTTAATTTTTAGTTTCGTAAGTTTTTATTTTCTAGTTTCGTAATTTTATTATGTAAACTTTTAAATATTTATGAAATTAATTATTTTAGTTTTAATAATTGTTTTCTTAATTAAAATGTTAAAAAAATTAAGAAAGATGGAAAGGTATAGAAAGATAAGTATTTCCTAGTTAGAAAGGTGGAGAAAGGTGGGGAAAGGTGGAGAGAGAAAAGCTGATGTGGCACTGATGTGTACAGAAAGATGGTTTTCGGGATGTGGACCACTCCCTTCACTCTAACAAGGTCGGTCCTAGAGGGAGGCCACACGAGTTAAGGCCCAGTACATCAAACCATCAAAGAACGTTAATTTTTATCCAATAAATAATAATATACTAAGCTTTGTTTTGCTGTGAAGGGCCCGGTACACCGCTTCTCCTTAATCTTTACTAATCACACATCCTCTTACTCACATGATTTTTGTTTATAACGTGAGACTCAATGATTAAAAGTTAATCTCCTCTCACATTGAAGTGTGGTGTGTGATTAGCGATCGATGGGGTGTGCATATAGAATTACCTGCTGTCAAATATTCATATCTACGACTGTAAATGAACCGAACGAAAACGAACGATAGTATGTTCTTGTTCGTTTGTTTAATTTTAACCGAACAAATAAACGAAAACAAAATTTTCTGTTCATGTTCTTTCGTTTAGATATTAGTCTTGTTCGTGTTCGTTTATGTTCGTTCGTTTAACACGTTCGATCATAAACGAATGGTAACCGGTCATTAAACGAACATAAACGAACGAAAATATAATATAATATTAAACGAACACAAACGAACGAATATAAGTGAACAATTAAACAAATATAAACAAACGAACATATACGAACGATTAATCAAACATAAATGAACATAAATTGAACGAACGAAGTCTACGTTCATGTTTGTTCATTTAATTAAACGAACATAAATTTATATTCATGTTCATTTGTTTAATAAATGAACAAACGTAAACGAATTTTCCGCCGAACAGTTATTGAATGACAAAAATTATAATATTAGATGATGGGAACAATAAAATCAAAAAATATAACAAGTTGCAGAAAAACATTAATGTCAAAATACACAAGTTGTGCTAAAAAAAACAACAAAAAATTCGTTTTACTTGTCAATCAAATAATTATTGTTTAATAATCTAATCACACAACATAAGAAGTGATCAATCCCTTAAAAAAAAATAGTATGTTGAATTTTTAAATTTTTTTAAGAGCCATTTTTCTTCTATTTTATCATGTGCATGAAAATATTTAGAACCGACCATGTATCCCAAATATCACAATGGTAGCCAGAGGAAAAAAAAGGAATTTGATAATTATTGTTAATCTCTTATAGTTGTCTTCCACGTATTTTCATATTATGAAAATCTTTCAAATTTGTGTCATTAGTAATACTAGACTGATATTTGAATCCAAATTTCATATACACACACGTTATAAAATAAATAATTAAATATTTTGTTCACTGTTTTTACTTAAAATTGGTTTATTTTCCAAAATTTCCATTTCATTTGTCTAAGGTTGTGTTTAAAAATTAGACATTTTTCAATTTCAGTTTTCAGTTTATAGTTTTCAAGAAAAAAATAAACAAAGGTTTCTATTGAAAAAGTGAAAACTTGTTTAGATAATGAAATTTCAATTTTATGGAAAATGAGATAGATAGATATGTATTAAGAAAAATATGATAGAAGATAGAAAAGTAAGAGAGAGAATAAAAATATCAAAAATAAATATATTGTAGGTGATAGAAAAGTAAAAGTGATAGCGTGAAAAATGATATTTTAAAAAGTAAAATGAAATTTTTTAAAATTTTGATCTTAATTTCCAAAAAAAGTGTAAATTTGTTTATTTAAAAACAATTTCATAAAATTCTATTTCATTTTTTAAAATACCATTTTTCATATTCTCTCTCTTACTTTTCTATTACATATCATATATTTCTTTATAATACTCTCATTCTCTCTCTTACTTTTCTATCACCATTCTATTGTTCTTATTTAATGATCACTTATCTTATTTTTCTTACAACTAAAACTTTATCATCTAAACAAGTTTTTACTTTTGTTGAAACCCTTGTTTTTTTTTTTTTTTTCTGAAATCTATAACTTGAAAATAAAATTAAAAAATGACTTGTTTTCGTTAACTAAACGCAACTTAAGAAATTGTTATTAAGTAAAAAGTTTTCATTTATTTAAATTTTGAAAATTGTTAGTCTAGACACTGAACAGTGATTCAGATTGAGGTCAAAAAATACTCCTCCCAAGGTGACAATATATTTAAATTGCAAATCTGATTAAAAAATTTTGTATATAATAATTTGAAAGCAAATTGTTAAACACCTTTATACTGGTTAATTTAATATTTGAGATCATAATTTCGATTTGGGTTACTATAAACGACTAAAAAAGTAGGTTTCAACTCGATTAAATAAGTTCAAATTATATTTTAAAATAAGGGAAATTGCGCAAAAAACCTCTAAGTTGGACCATTTTCGCGATTAAAACCCCCAACCATTTTTCATTGCACAAAAAACCTCCAACCGGTTAAAACTTTGTAAATCTGGGCTTTTTTCAAAAAATCTGACTTGCAACCGGTTTAGCCGGTTGCAACTTGATGACGTGTAAAACTTTTAAATAGATTTTTGCGTAAAAAACCTCCAACTTGTTTAGTTTTTTCAATTAAAACCCCAAATCATTTTTAATTTGATAAAAAACCTCCAACCAACAAAGATAATTAAAATTGAGTCTTCACCGATTGCATTTTGATGACATGAATATTTATTAAACTTTTATTTATCAAACAAAGAATTCGTTTCCCAATGTAACCTCCACCCACTAGGCTAGCGAACCTCACTGCTCTGGCTGATCATATTCAGATGCTAAAATGGAATATAAATAAATGAAATTGAACATAAAGCTGAACCTAAAAATGCATCTCGTGAACACAAAATGAAATCGATTCCATCGGCACAATTGAAGTTAAAATTCAAGATTAAACGACAAAAGTTAATCGAACATACATACATAAAATAAACAACACTGAACATAAAGAGGAGATAGAGTAATCGGAGTTCCCGGAGGTAGAGAAAAAAAGAAAGGTAAATATTATTTTTGGTTAGAGGTGAGAAAAATATAGTTAAGGGTTTTAATCGAAAAAGTCACCAATTTCGGGGTTTTTTATGCAAAAATTCAGTTTAAGAATTATACATGTAGTGCCACGTAGGCGCCACGTAAGTCGGGTTTGCCATGTGGACGCCACATGTGTGCCATGTAAGCATAGCAACCTATTATAACCGGTCAAGTCCTAATTTCAAAAGATTTTACCGGTTAGAGGTTTTTTGTGCAACAAAAATTGGTTAGGGGTTTTAATCACAAAAATGGTCCAACTTTAAGGTTTTTTACGCAATTACCCCTTTAAAATATTAGGGTGTGTTTGGTACAATGAAATGGAACAGAAACGAAAGAAAGAGATTTGTATTGTTTTTTACTAATCATGATAATGAAATTATATCACAAAATAATTGATTTTCATTCCCTCTTCCGATTTGTAGCTTTACACCATCTTTTCTTCACGTCTCGGCAGAGAATTGAGAATACACTATCGATAAGAAAGTGAATGAAATCGATTTTTTTATTAGTGTATCATGACTGAAAACACAATGTAAATTTTAATTTTTACATTTATTTTCATTTCATCGTATCAAACGTATCCGATAAATCAATAAAAGAGTTAGGTGTCCAATTAAAATTAAAAATTTAATTTATAATTTTAAAATTAAAAGGTGGATATGTATGTATCTATCTATTCACATGCATCCTTTTAAGAATAAAGTAGAAACATATTGGATCTGCCTAGATGTTTACACGGATCCTGTTGGGCCGAACCTAGAAACCCCCTCTCATGGAAGAGTCTTTTCACTAAAATATTTTTATTCATTTTTTTTGTAAGGGATATTTGTGAAAAATTTCACAGGATCGTTTTTGTGATTAAACTCGAATCATATTTTATTGCACAAAAAACTACAAACTGACTAAAACTTATCAAAGTAAGGTTTAAAAAAAAATGAATTGCAACATGATTACCCGATTGCAACTTGCTAACCAACACTTCGTCTCCAAAGAATCTTATTTCTAGCGAACTCATTTGTTTGTGTTTTATGATTCAAATTTACATTTTTGTTGATTTCATTGTCCAAATATGTGTTTTTTGTTGGAATTTACTTTTTCAACAAAATTTCGGTAGACACTGATGACTTGTCGACGGTGGCCTACGACTTTCAATCGGTTACAACCAGTAATATCTCAATTCCATGAAATTTGTCAGTTTGGGGTTTTTTTGTGCAATGAAAAATAGTTAGGTATTTTAATCACAAAAATGATTCAACTTGAGTGTTTTTTGCACAATTATCTCTTTTTGTAATAAGCATTATATAATATTTTCTATAAATATAATGATAATAATTTTGAAATTATATAAGCAAATAATCCAAACAAGGCATTAATTTCTGATGTGTTGCGATAGAATAAAAACAATTAAAAATAATGATCAAAGTGTAATGTATTATATAAAATATAAAAAGGGTAATTTTAGTAGCAAAGTGTGACAAATAGTATTGATATTATTGTCACTAAGAATCATAAACTATATTTTTAACATATAATATATTTTATTTTTATATTAAAATTTTAATACGTCAACTGAAATAGGAATCAGTAAATTGCATCATGCAATTAACCCTTTCAAAAACATTACTTCAAGTTTCAATAGTATGTTACATTTATGGCTTTTTTTTTATTTGTTATTTGATTTAGTTAAATTTTCACTTAAAATTCAATTTTTGTTCAGTAATTATATAAATTGCAACACTAATAAAATGTCTAAAATAATAGCGTTAATATATATAATATATAATTATTTATTTACAATTTTTTGAAAGTTCAGTATTTTAAATTTGTTTAAACTAAGAAATATGAGATCTTGATTGATTCTTGTACAAATGTAAAAATAAAATATTTCCACAATCAAATGCATAAACAACAATTTAAATATATAAAATAATAATGGAATTTGTTTCATCAAATAATAACTATAATATCATGATAAGTATGTCAAAATCCATTAAAAAAAATTAAAGCTAATTAATGAGAAATCGTAAAAAAAACTACAAGACATAATCTCGTGAGATGATCATAATAGATCATGATAGTTTGCTATTTAAAAAAAATCATCAAAAAATTTGAAGTGAATAGCGTATTTTTATTTGCCAATTAAATATAACGTTGAATTCATGAAATCTTAAATCTATTGGTTTTTATTTGTTAATCTGATAAAAAATTTGTTCTTCAAATAATTTTTTCTTTAATGTTGTTTGAAAACCCCCATTAAATTGTAAAATACAATATTTTTACGTGGTGTTTGATTCATAGAGGAAATTTAAATTTTAGTTATTAATATGTTTGATGGGACGGAATAAAATATAATTTTTTGTATTGGTTAAGAATGTATATTTGAACCTAATTCATGTATAAGTTGATAGGAACGTGAACTTTCTTTAAACAAATAATTTGATGGTAAATAAATCAAATTTAACCTTTTATTTTTATCATCAAAAGTACCAAACAAGCTAAATGTAAATTTCAATTAGATCAAGTTTTATTTCACGAAATTCCACGACCCAATTGCAACCTTGGTATGATGAAATCATAAAGGATGAAGTCATTTAAGTTTTACAAACTTTTTTAATTCATGATAATTTTACATAATAAAGATTGACAAATAAAATAATGATAAACTATGTAAAACTCTATTTTTTTTTTTCATATTTTTAGGGTTTATTATATAAAACCAACATGTATTTACGTTTCTTATGTTTTTGTCAATTCATATTTTTTTTTTCTAGAAAAGTCTTCAAGTTAATTTAGTCTTTTTGGTTTAATGAATTTTAACTATTAAAATAATCAGACTCTAATAGTCATATATCACAAAACCAAGAAAAAAAAATATTAACTTGAAGATTTTTCTGGAAAAAATAACATGAAAGGACTAAAACGTAAACCCGTAAAAATGTTGATTTTTTTTTTCATAATAAACACTATTTTTTACTCTTAATTTTAAGATGGAATTTGAAGAAAAAAAAGAACGGAATTAAATTTTATACTAAACTAAATTTTACTCATTTCTATTGAGAATTAAGATTTTCATCGTAAGATAAAAAAGCTTGTAAACTCGTACGACTTTATTCTCTCAATTTCACCATACCAAACACGTTACAGTTATATTAAACGACATGTATCACAATAAATATAAAACTCTATATAAAGTATAATATCGAGTTTTTCAAAACACAAAGTTTCAACCTAATTAATATTGTCCATAAAAATAGATTTTTATTTCTATGGTTGGCCAATTAAAAAAGGTCACTCTCAACTCTCTTTTGTTTTCTTCCAAAAAATTTCCAACCAAAATGGTCACCAAATTGGCTATAGTCAAAGTCCAAATGTTTTATTACATATTAATAATTATTATAAAAACTTGTACATCATGCAACAAGGGTTGTACTTTGTGTTTTGTATTTGTCCTAATCAAAACCTCCTCAAATTCTTGATAAAACCCTTCTCATTTCTTCTCTTTGAATGAAAGAATGCTTAGAACAAGAAGAATAATGATACCATGGATGGTGTTACCTTTGTTCTATTCACTAATATTTTTGCAATCTAGTCCTTCATCTTTTGCAAAGTTTCCGTCTAGGTACTTCCCGTCTTCCCTCATCCGCCCCGAAACACCATCTCTTGCCACCAAGAACGAGCTTTACAAAGAAAAATACTTCACCCAAATCCTCGATCACTTCAACTACGATCCACCAAGTTACCAAACGTTCCAACAACGTTATTTGATCAATGACACCTTTTGGGGCGGTCCTAAAACCAACTCTCCAATCTTTGTATACACAGGAAATGAAGGAAACATCGAATGGTTCGCTCAGAATACAGGCTTTATGTATGACATCGCCCCTGAATTCAAAGCTCTTCTTGTTTTCATAGAGGTAAACTCGAATCCATTTTGCTACAAGAGTATGTTGTTAACTTAATTACTTAATTAATTCGTTATAAATGTTTAGGTTAGATACTTAATTAGAAAAGTATAATTGGTTATAGCATAGGTACTATGGGAAATCAATACCGTATGGAGGAGATAAGAAGAAAGCATACAAGAATTCGAAGACGCTTGGATACTTGAGCTCGACACAAGCATTGGCAGATTATGCTACACTTGTCATCGATCTCAAGAACAATTTAACAGCGAGGAATTCTCCTGTTATAGTCTTTGGTGGTTCTTACGGTGGAAGTATGATGGTTTTTTTTTTTTTTTCAAAATTATATTAAAATATATTGATTTAAAATAAAATAAATTGATTTTTTAATATTATTTTTGTAATGTAGTGTTGGCAGCATGGTTCAGGCTGAAATATCCACATGTAGCCATTGGAGCATTGGCATCTTCTGCCCCCATCCTTCACTTTGAGAACATTACATCTCAATACAGCTTCAACAATATCATCACACAAGACTTTAGGGTACTCCACCCTCCCTCCCCCCCCCCCCCCCCCCCCCAAAAAAAAAAAAAAACACTTTAATCTTTCCTATTTTCTATTTTTATTAGCAATTTATTAGTAATTAATTTAATTTTGAATTCATTTTTCAATGTTATTATTAGATATTAATATATTTAATAATAACACACATTAATGGTACGATGGAATTACAAGATTTTTAAATAGAAATATGAAATATTATATATCACTTATGTATTTTAATATTTATTCTTTTGGTTTTCAATAATTTTCGGTTCGTGTGTTCTCATTTTTAATGTTAGAAAAACAATGTAGATTTTTTTATTTCAAGTTATTGCACTTTTATCATTACCAAACGCATCCTAACAGTATACATTTAACTAGAAGATAAGGAATGATTGCAATTTGATTGTGGAAAATTGCAGAGTGAGAGCGAAAACTGTTACAAAGTAATTAAAGAATCGTGGAAACAGATTGAGGACACGGCTAAATCACCCGGGGGACTTGAATTACTTCGAAAATCATTTCATATATGCAAGTAAGAGATTAAGATTCCATGATTTAAATAATTAAATTAAAATCTTGAATAATTTCAAAAGAAAATTTATAATATTTTATTTTATTTTGTGTTGCAGAAATTACATTAGCGGAGGTTCCATTGAAGGTTGGCTTGGAATGGCATATATTTATACTTCAATGACGGATTATCCAACACCCTCCAATTTTCTTTCTCCAATGCCTGCTTATCCGGTCAAACAGGTATATATACGTACGTGATTATATATATACATATAGATTTGAGCTCAAAAAAGTACTCATGAAAATTGAGTGTACCAAAGGTACCCTTTTAAAGTCACAATAAAAAAACAATGGTTGTGATCAAAAGTCGAAAATTTCATGTGTCCCTCTTTTTTTTAGCTAGAAGGTATTTTCGTATTTATAGCGACCATTCACAACACTTATAAAATGAACATTCACAACACTTAATTGATCATTCACATTACTTAATTGATCATTCATAACACTTATTTGATCATTCACAACACTTACTTGAGTATTCACAAGAATTATTTAACTATGTACAATTCTTCTACACTTATTTGATCATTCACAACACTTATTTGGTCATTCACAATTCTTCAACACTTATTTGGTCATTCACAATTCTTCAACACTTATTTGGTCATTCACAAAAATTATTTAACCATTCTGAGTATATATATTTGATCATTTACAACACTTATTTTATCATTCACAAGAATTATTTGACCATTCACAGTATTTATTTGACCATTCACAATAATTATTTGACTATTTACATTTCTTCTACACTTATTTGATCATTCACAACACTTATTTGATCATTCACAAGAATTAGTTGATCATTCACACTTCTTGTACACTTATTTAACTATTTACACTTCTTTTACACTTATTTGATCATTCACAAGAATTATTTGAGCATTCACAATATTTATTTTATCATTCACAACACTTATTTGATCATTCACATGAATTATTTGACAATTCACAGTATTTATTTCATCATTCACAATAATTTTTGACTATTTACACTTCTTCTACATTTACTTGATCACTCACAACACTTATTTGATAATTCACATGGATAAGTGAAGGTTTAAGCTTAGATTATAGTTATGATTATTGTCAGAGTCAATAAGGTTGAATCTTTCACGAAAAAACTTTGAGTTAAATTTAATTAAGATTAAATTAGTAATAAAACGACAGAAAATAAATAATATGGTGTTGTGAGAACAACTCATGAGGCAATTAGTGTTATCATTTAATATATAAAAAATATTATTATGTAGTAAAGTATAGATAATTAATTAATTATACACTAATAATAAGTTTAATATATGTTCTGCCTATTTTGTTTTATTAGCCAAAAGCTAATTAACCTGAAATACGATAATGCCAAAAATGAAATAATAAACTAGTGACGGTATACAAAACAAATACAACCGTATAGATAACATGTGACCTATGTCCTGATCTCAATTTCAGGAAGTTGTACAAATGTATTATTTTACTTATTATATTAGTTTATTATGTATAATTTTTAATAAATAATTAGTTTCGTAATATATATATAAATTTAAAAATAAACTATGTAAATATTAATTATTATAAAAGGGTATATCATAAAAAAAATCAATTTTTTTCATGTTTTTTTTTTTTTTTTTTTTTTGCATTTTCGTCCTTTTATGTTTTTTTTTTCACAAAAGCCATCAAGTTAATTTTTTATTTTGGTTTAGTTATATGTAGACATTAGTAAACCGGGTTTTTAAAAACTAAAAAAACGGGTTTTAATATCCAAATTTCACTAAAACAAAAATAAAAAAATTAACATGAGAACTTTTATGAAAAAAAATGACATGGAGTGACGAAACACAAAAAACGTGAAAACAAACATAATAAACCCATTATAGAAAGATAAAGTTATTTTTTATAGATATTATTTATCTTTTTTAAATATACGTAAATAGTAATTACTTTCTTTTAACATTTTTGATAAGAATATATATAAGATATAATTTGGATGTATATTTAGATATAACTAGATTTAATTTTGTATGAATTAAATTTAGATTAAAAAGATAACTAAATTATGAAAAATATAAAACTATGATTTATCATAAAATCTTCAGGTAGCAATTTTTATTCTCTTTTATCTATATACAAAGATTCATGTACGTCATATTTTATATTTTTAAAATGAGATATTTAATACATAATGCTTATATATATACTAATACAATAAACAAAAAAAAGTTATGATATATGTTCTTTATTGTATTTTTTCAAAGTCTGATTTATTTTGATATTAATTTTAAATTTTGTAATATATTTATATATTGTTGATATAATTTAAGATTTTTTACTTAATAAGTATTATTTGAAGTGTATAAATAAATTATAGAAATTTTAAGATTTTCCTTTTAAGTTTATGATTAGATTAGTTAAAAATTAACAAATGCTAAATAGATTATGATAACAAATAACATTAGTAGATAATGTCAAATAATAGATAAAATCATAAAATTCATTATTCATTAATGTTTACAGGTATTAAAAATAATAAGTTGTATTTATTTTTTATTTTATATTAAATATAATAAAGTGTATTCATCATTTCTAACACTCTTTATTAATATTTTACTTTTTTCATTTAAAATAGGTTTTATCATAAAAAAAATCAACATATTTTCTCATTTTTTGCGCTTTGGTCCCTGCATGTTATCTTTTTTCAGAAAAGTCCACAAGTTATTTTTTTTCTTTCGGATTTAGTGATATTTGGCTATTAGAACCTGACTTTCCAAGTTATTAATTATAATCGAACTCTAGTAGTTAAATTTCACAAAAAAAAATAACATTGAAGGACAAAAACACAAAAAACGTAAAAATATATTCGTTTTTCTCACAATAAACCCTTTAAAATATAATTTTATTTATTTGAATTTTTATTATATACTTATATATTTTTAATTGATGTAGTTTAAGTTATATATATATAAATATTATTTGAAGTTTATAATTAGATTATATAATTTAAGATTTTTTAAAATTTGGATTTAGAGTAGCTAAAAATTAATAATGCTAAATAGATAAGGGATAATTGCGTAAAAAACCTTAAAGTTGGACCATTTTTGTGATTAAAACCTCTAAGCGGTCAAATCTTTTGAAATTAGGACTTGACCGGTTATAATAGGTTGCTATGCTTACATGGCAAATCCGACTTACGTGGCGCCTACGTGGCACTACATGTATAATTCTTAAACTGAACTTTTGCATAAAAACCCTAAAATTGGTGACTTTTTCGATTAAAACCCTTAACTATATTTTTCTCAACTCTAACCAACAATAATATTTACATTTTCTCTTCTTCTCTGTCTCCGACAACTCTGATTACTCTATCCACTTTTTTTATGTTCAGTGTTGTTTATTTTATGTATGTATGTTCGATTAACTTTTGTCGTTTAATCTTGAACTTTAACTTCAATTGTGCCGATGGAATCGATTTCATTTTGTGTTCACGAGTTGCATTTTTAGGTTCGGCTTTATGTTCAATTTCGTTTATTTATGTTCCATTTTAGCTTCTGAATATGATCAGCCAGAGCAGTGAGGTTCGCTAGCCTAGAAGGTGGAGCTTTCATTGGGAAACGAAATCGTTGTTTGATGATAAAATTTTAATAAACATCCATGTCATCAAAATGCAATCAATGAAGACTCAATTTTAATTATTTTTATTGGTTGGAGGTTTTTTATCAAATAAAAAATGATTTGGGGTTTTAATTGAAAAAACTAAACAAGTTGGAGGTTTTTTACGCAAAAATCTATTTAAAAATTTTACACGTCATCAAGTTGCAACCGGCTAAACTGGTTGCAAGTCGGATTTTTTGAAAAAAACACAAATTTTACAAAGTTTTAACAGGTTGGAGGTTTTTTGTGCAATAAAAAATGATTGGAGGTTTTAATCGCAAAAATGATCCAACTTAGAGGTTTTTTGCGCAATTTCCCCAATAGATAATGATGACATATAATATAATTGGATAATGTAAAGGTATGGATAAAGTTAATTATTTATTAATATTTACGGATATTAAAAATACTAAATGTATTTATCTTAGTTTATTTTAAAAGTAATAAGGCTTATAGATAGTTTCTTGTGTTAATATTGAATTTTTTTCTTTTGATGTATAATATTATTTATATTATATTTTTATTATAGGGTTAATTATATCAAAAGGTAATCTATTGTCATTGTTTTTTCAATTTAGGTAACATACTAAATTTTTTTCTATTTGAGGTAACATACTTTCAAACCAAGTCAATAAAGGTAACCGTATCAGATTGAAAGGTAAATTTTACTGACATGAAAGATTCTGTATCCAGTCATCAGTTTTTATAAATTCTAATATTACTTAATTATTTTTAAATTTGCTCAAAATAACAAGGTATTAACAAAAAGTGTAACACCCTACTTTTTACGACTAATGCCACATAGGACTTACAGTCCACGTCATCAAATCATAGGCAATGTCATCAAGGGTAAACAGCTAATTACTACTAAATATCAACATCGGACATAAGTAACACAGGACGGGAACCAACCCCCGTCAACAAGGTCCGGCAACCACAACATAAGTATAGGTTACAGTCATCCATAAGTCACTGGCTAATAAGCCAAACCACAAAACATCAAGACTACTTACGAAAGTAGTCACTAACTACTGTCCACGCGGCGGGTCTCGGCTACTGCCCGCTGTGTCCCTAGCCTCAGTCCTCGTACCTGAGATCCACAGTTAAACAACAGTCAGCGGAAAGCTGGTGAGTTACTATAAACAACTTTTAAAACAGTTTATAAAATAGTTAGCACAATATAACGACTAAGAATCAACATGCGGCCGGCCTCAACTGCCTGACGCCTCATCGGGAGCGACCCGGCACAGCCTGCATAGCCCACTCCACAAAGTAGTGGGTTGTCAGGTCCACTGAGTTGGGAATGACCCAACAGGCCTCTCTACTCTGCGTATAGCAACAATACGCGCGATCCACGTGCTCTGCTATGTGCTAACAAATGTCAACGTATAAATGGATCCACATCGGATCCGGATAATAAACAACAAGTAAGTAACTCACCTGAACCACGACTACAGTCTCGCTATCAGCGACAGTCTCTACAAGTCCCAGGCTTAGCTACGAAATCCTGGCAACAATAAATACAACTACACTGTAACGACTAACTACTGAACTCATAACGACTATACTACCAAACTCACTAGCTCAACATGAGTCAACACGCTAAAACACACGAGCGCGGCCGGGAGCGCGGTCGCGGGCTCCTCGTCGCGGCCAGCCATCGCGGACGCGATGACCCCGCGCTGCCCCTCTTGTCGCGGCCGGGCTCATCCGAGTACGTCCGTGCTCGTCCGACCCGCGACTAACGACTCGGTCGCGTTCCACTACCAGCGACCACCCTTAACCGCCTCACCCTGATCGCGGGCGCGACCAGGGGAGCGCAGCCGCGGTGCGGCGACGAACAGGACAGTTCATGCTATGTTTTTCTACAGCCACGGGAATCACTTTTAATCCCGATTTTACATATTTCAGGGGTTATAATCCAACCCCAATACACAATAACTACTTAGCACATCATTCTAAATGAATTGAACGTGGATTACTAACCTTAACACGTTCTTTCCTTCTCGAATTTGAGCTCCAAGTTGAAAGGGATGATGATGGTGATGCTACTCCTTACTTATGGTTGCTGAACTTCTCTTGGCTCTCTCTCTGGACTCAGGTGGAGTACACATACACACTTGCACAATTGAGACTTTGATGGAGAATGAGAGAAAGGAATCATAAACGTGATATATATACGTTTCCGGTTCCAAACTCAATTAAAACGGGTACGGTACTCATTAATCACTAGGTAAACACCCGTTAACCCAATTAATCTTAAATTAACGACTTGGGTTTAGAATGTCAATTAACTCATTAAAACAACCCCAAATCCCCAATTACTACTAGACCGATTATTATCTCAACCGATTAAAATTACACGTAATAGTAATCTACTTTACCAACTCACGTGCAATTAATTAATTAAAATTCGCCAACTCATCGAGGCAACTCTTAAAGCCAATAATTAAATTACACGTACCTGCTGCTAGATTCCGGATGTTACAAAAAGTACTTTTAAATTGCACAAAATAGTGCACATCATATAACAATTAAACTGTCATTTCTGTAAAAAACTGCTGACTGGACAAAGAAGCTGTTACGTCAGTAATTTTTACTTTTCAATCCGATATGGTTACCTTGATAGACTTGATTGGAAAGTATGTTACCTTAATTAGAAATAAAATTAATATGTTACCCAAATTAAAAAAATTAAGACAGTATGTTACATTCTGACGCATTAACCCTTTTATTTTATATATACTAGCTTATAAACCCATGTATTAAGTGGATAATTTTCAATAAATACTTGGCTACATAAATTGTAATTTTCATTTATTTTAGGGTTAATATTGAAAAAAAATTCATCAACTTTCTTCATTTTTGTGATGAAGTCTCTAAACTAATTTTCTTATTGTTCAAGTCCCAAAAAGATTTTTGTCTTATTCAAAATTGCATATTTGATTTGTTTAGTTTTTCCACTTAATTAATGTTGGAAAATTTTATCATTTTTTCATATTTTAACTATTAAGTATCTAAACCTTTTATTTTATTGTGTATTTTCGTCTAATCCGATAGCCAGTAAAAAAATACACTTTTGAATAAAACAAAAATAGTTTAGGAACTTAAATAATTGGAAAAAAGTTTAGGGACTTAATTGAGAAAATGAAAAGATGATTGAGTTTTTTTCAATATTAACCCTTTATTTTATTTTACAAATATTGCATATTTATCTTTTCTGATGAAACTAGTGACACCGGGTGATAATATATGTTCTCCTTTATTATATATATATATATATATATATATATATATATATATATATATATATATATATAGAGAGAGAGAGAGAGAGAGAGAGAGAGAGAGAGAGAGAGAGGGGGGGGGGGTTCAACGGAGAACCTCTATGCATCGAAGAACTTTGAAGAATCTTCATGCACCACCACAAATGAATCACAATTCTCGTGTGATGCATCATATTTCCGAGTGATGCATCGACTTCCTGCATGATGCATTACGGTTTTCTAGCGATGCATTGTGGTTTTCCAAAGTTCTTCGATGCATTAAGGTTCTCCATTAAACACACTCATATATATATATATATATATATATATATATATATATATATATATATATATGTATGTATGTATGTATGTATGTATATATATGTATAGTGTAGGTCCCAAAAGGTTATCCCAATATCTCAAGAATAACTGTAGATAGGGGTAAAAACAGTTAAAACAAAATCACACAGATTTTTTTTCAATGTTTGTGTATATATTAACAAATATGCTAAATTACAAAAGAGTCTGGATTGCGAAATTATCCAAACTGGAATGACAGATTGAACAACAAGGTACACCAGTCTAAGACACACTCAAACTAGATACAATGAAGTGACTCACTCACTGGTTTACATACTCAGTGTATGTTTACAAGACTCAGTTGAACAACTTTGGAAACACTGAATAGCTTAGAGGACAAGTTCACTTAGAACAACTTAGGCACACTTAGTTTTGTTACTCAAGTTGAAATAAGAACATGCATGGATTGACAAACTCTCTTTTGTATTCAGGTTATTTTTTCTCTCCATAGAAGCTTCCCTTTTATAGTCCCACAAAGAATTCCAGTGAAACTTTTCATTGTTGTAGAGGAAGTGGAAATGTCTCACAATGAGACAAACTTACTATTCTGTAACAAGACAACTAACAAAAGTCAATTTTATCTTTTTACAACAGAATCTTTGTCTTGTTCTATTGTCTTCTGTTGTCCCAGCTTTATGACTTTATCCAAGAAAAGCAAATCAACTTGTAACCTTTAACTATCTTAAAAAGCAATTTTGATATAAAAAAAGATATGTCACCCTTTTTAAATATCTTCTTTGTCTTCCTGTAACAAAACCTTGGCAGAGTTGCAGCAGTTCTGCTTTTTCACTTTGTTTTGAATCTTCAGGCTGATCTCAACGTTCAAAACATTACATGATGACTTGGAAACACATTCCAATATGTGTTAAATAAACTTGTTCACAAAAAACAAGCTTCTGTTCACAAAGAACAAGCTTTGTTCACAAAGAACATGCCATTTAACTATGTCAAACATGTTCAACTGAGTACAGTTTTGACATACTGTCAAGTTACAACTTATGTAATAGTGTAACACAAACCTAGGATTAGCATAATAAATCATCACAAGATTTGATTGAGGCATTAAACGACGTAACTATCTTCCCTAAATGTATCAAACATGTTTGATCAAATATCTTCCCCAAAAATATAGAATAGGTTTGATTGATGTCTTTTTGTGCTTAACATATAGATTTTTAATTGATATATTTTTTGACTTTTATTTTAATTATTTGAAGTTTATAGATACATTATACAATTTAAAAGCTTATATCATTTAAGAAGAATTTTTTAAGTTTAGATTTAGATTAGCTAAAAATTAACAATGTCAAATAAATAATGATGACAAATAACATTATTGGATATTATCAAACAATGAATAAAGTTAATTATTTATTGTTTTATTATATATATTAAAAATAATGAATTATATTGATCTTTTATTTTATTTTAAAAATGATAAAATGTATTTATCTTTTTTTAGATTAAATGTGATGATGTCACGTGACAAATTGTTTTCTTTTTATTATTATATATATAGATTTTAGATTTATTTATTTATTTTCCTTTACTTATTTTACTTTTGTGTAAATAACTAAATATTATCCTTTTTGTCTTTAACTTTTATGTATGTTTAAAGGAATTTATGTGATGTGGTCTAATGAAATACAATATCATTGATGTCAAATACCAATAATTTAGGATCATTTGTAATTATATTTTTGAAATACCATTTAGTTAGGATATGACTAATTCTTCAATGTTATAGATGTGCAAGGCAATTGACAATCCAACTTTCGGAAACGACACCTTTGCAAAGTTGTATCACGCAGCGACCGTATATTATAATTACACTGGAGACATGAAGTGTTACGATCTTAATGATAATTCAGATCCTCATGATCTTGGAGGATGGCAATGGCAGGTAAAAGAGATTGTCAATTTATATAAATATATTCTACATTTATATTCCGTTATAAAATTTGGTTTATTTGCATAAAATATAACAACACACTTTTAACTGGTTTTTATCTTTGGGAATGAACTAAGTTTAAGTGTTTAACCCTTTACAAATTTGTCATTAACGGATAGTTTCTTATTTGTAGTGAACATTTATTACTAAAAATGATTACATTTATCTTTTTATGATATTTTAAAAGTAGGATATCTTTTTAAAGAGTAAATTTCAATTAATCATTCAAAGTATACATTATTATAAAAAAAACATGTTTTTATGTTTTTTGTGTTTTCGTCCCTCATGTTATTTTTTCTCATAAAAGTACTCAAGTTATTTTTTTCTTTTTGGTTTAGTGAAATTTGGATATTAGAACCCAGTTTTTCAGTTTTTAAAAACCCGGGTCACAAATTATAATCGGGGTCTAACGTCCAAATTTCATTAAATCAAATAGAAAAAATAACTTGAGGTTTTTTATAGAAAAAAATAACATGAAAGGACGAAAACGTAAAAAACGAAAAAACATGTTGGTATTTTTCATAATAAACCCTAAGTTTTATGCGGTTAACAGTTGAAAATTTAATAGAAATTTTTTTGTGTTGAATTTGAAAGTCAAAAAGACTAATAAATTGGACTTGGGCCAGGCATGTACAGAGATGATAATGTTAACAGGTGGAAATACCGAAGAAAGTATATTTCCAGCCTCCACAGATAGTTACAAGGATCGAGCCCAATACTGTGAAGCTTTTTACAAGGTCCAGCCCAGGCCCACTTGGATTACTACAGAATTTGGTGGCCATGTATGTATACAAGTTATATTTCTTTTTAATTAATACTAGTTTATTACCCGCGTATTACGCGGATATTTTTAATATATATAAAATATAACAAATAAAAAGATAAAGATATAATTATTATTTTTTTAACAAAAATATATAAGATGATATTATTATTTATTATGACCTATTAATTTTGTATATTTCTAAATATATATGAAGAGTAATTATTTTCTTATATATTTTTTTAAACTTTTATTATATTATCTTATAATTAATCAGTTAGTAGATTATTAGATTTTGTTTGATTTGATTTGATTTGAATTTAAAAGTGGATTATATTAGATTTGGATAAATTTAATTAATAAGTTAGTAGAGTATTAGATTTTGTTTGATTTGATTTGATTTGAGTTTAAAAGTGGATTATATTAGATTTGGATAGATTTGATTTAAATTTCTTTATTATTTTTAACATCTATAAATGCCACGTGTCGATTCATGGTGACGACACGTGGCTTCATCAGAAATGAGTATAGTTACTCTTTTAATAGTATAGATAGATTTTAATACATTATAATTAATAAATATAAAGTTAAATACCTTAGAACTTAACATTATAAATAACTAGTAACCAATAAAACATTTACCCATTATATGCAAGTCTTTATAAACATACAAAATGACACGTGAATACTCGATTGAAACAGGATATTACCAGAGTATTAAGACGTTTTGGCAGTAATATCATATTCTTCAACGGTTTACGAGACCCTTGGAGCGGTGGCGGGTATACCTCTTCCTTTTTTTAGACTTGTCTGTCTTTATATAATATTAATTAAGTATATTTTTTTTTCAATATTTACATGTGTCTGTGCGTACGTATGATACTAATTAATTGTATTTTCTTGTTTGTTAACAGGGTTTTAAAAAATATATCAAAAAGCATTATTGCCTTGGTTGAGAAAGAAGGTAAGAAATTTATGTACAATTATAAATTTCGTTTTAATTTTTTTATAACAATAATTTTAAATGATATTTAATTATTTATAGATATATTAATAAGTACAATTACGAAAAATAGTAACAACTGTTGGATTTTTTTATTTATAACAACAGTTTTTATTTTTTTGTCACTAATAGTATCAACTTTTGTATTTTTTTCATATTAATAATATCAACTTTTGTATTTTGTATCCTTAATAGCAATCACTTTTATATTCTTTTTATCATTTATAGCAACAACTTTTTAAACTTTTGCTATAAATGATAAAAAAAAATGTAAAAGTTGATGTTATTAATGATAAAAAATAAATAATGTTGCTATAAATGCTAAAATTACACAAAGTTGTTTCTATTTTTAGCAATTAACCTTTAATTAAATTCACTATTCATCGTCTTATATGGCAGGGGCACATCATGTGGACTTAAGATTTGCAACCAAAAAAGACCCAAAATGGCTTCAAGATGTAAGAAAGAGAGAGATTAGTATCATGAAATATTGGATTTCTGAGTATCAACACAATCTAGCAGATTTTGATACCATCTATTAACATACAAATCATCACATGATATATGTATTTATTTTTCTTTTGATTGTTAAACGATTAATTAAATTTTGAAATCTCATTTTATATATAAAGACAAGTAACATGAAAAAATTAAAAATTACAAGAGTAGAACTTAAAACATTCTTTTAAATGTCTTAAACTTCAACCGTTAAGTTACTTCTATGGTTATTTATAAAACATACTTGTATGTAATTATGAATTCATGTACGTCACTCCATAAGTTTATAGATATTTTTTTCAACTTCATCATTTTTACAAAGTACAAAACAATAGGTGTCTATATATATATATATATATATATATATATATATATATATATATATATATATATATATATATATACTAGTTATGATACCCGCGCGTTGCGGCGATGGACACGAGTGTTTAAAACTTAATCTACATGTAATGCTTGATAACAAACCGATGCATCAATGCTCAAACCCGCGATAAAAACCAAAGTCATTTTCATGTTGATCTCACAACAAAGAGACAACCAAGAGGACCAAATTTGAATACAACCACAAACATATAAAAACTAAAATGATACAATATATTGATTAATAATTATAGCAACCTTAAATTAAATGAAACATACAAAACATTCAACATAATTAATAACATATTATACAATAATAACATGTTCGAAACAATAATCGGTAAATTCAAGAAAGAGCTAAGTTTCAAAAATTAAACATTAATGATAAGCACAAAAGCATACTTATCTGGCAATTAGTTAGTGATGAAAAATCGGTTCCAACTTCATCATGAGATAGTTTGAACCACATATCACCTACAAGAACACACCAACACAAACACAATAATCAGACAAATATTTCTTTATTGTTGACAGAAACATTTTGATACTTGCCATCATCTACATTATACAAATTTTGTAACTATACTAACAACAGTTGTATACCTTATATTCTAAATCAGAACAAAACAAACTCAATATTTTAAACAGAGCCTCAACTCAAACTATAATAATAAAGAGTAACCTTTGATATACTATGTTTCAATAACTCACCAATAACTAATTCATATGCTCCCATTACCTTTTTGGCTCCATTATTGAGACCAATCTTCTGTATAATCATCAATAAAAAAAAACTCTCATTTACTTCTACTGCACTCTTGATCATCATTATACAATAATTTGCTCAACTTTTCAATTTTCTCCATAAATTATCCTATATTACTTCCATTTATTTCACTATCAAAAGTAGGATGCATCATAAAAAGTAAAAATATCATCGTAAAACCTCAAACCTAAGACAGAGAAAATCCATATTCAAAAGAAATAAGAAATTAGCAAATATTAGAAAGGAAATCTATTTCATAAATTGATTAAAGCCAAACCAATACGATTCATAAGCACACCATCAAAAACGATATCAACTACTTGACGCTAGGCATTGAGATAAGATGAAATCGTCTATGCAACGTACATATGAATCTACCTCAATTGTTTCTGCTTATAAAATTATGACCAGACCTTGTAATATTTATCCAATCTCAAACATCCAATAAATGATTACAAGTGTAGTAACCCAAGTACTCATCTCTCATACCCAAAAAGCTAAAAAATAAGACCCAAATATCACATTTATTGTTTTTCCAAAACAAAAAATTTCATAGTTAAGAGACCAAAATTAACAAAATGGTTGAATCCAATATCAGTAAAACAGAGACATCATTTAGGGATGCATCATGCAGAGAAGAAGAAACCTACAATTCAATTATATTTAAAATTGACTTCTTTTAAGATGCATGAACTGATGTAACTCCAACATTAATCATATTAGGATCAAGATAATTACCACAGCGAATGCATGACGAATTCTTTGACGGCAACAATTGCTCCCTGCTACCAATTAAAAATAGGAGCCATGCTTGGTGATGCTCTTCATCATTTGCCACAAACAAAGTGCCAACCTTTCTATTTTCACATAGCGTGTTGATGTGGTTGTTACATGACAATCAAAGGAGGAATATCTATGTTGATTGGACATAAGAAATAGGCATACCATCAGCTTAAAAGGACAACATTAAGGTATCAAGTAAAGTAGTAACATTTTGTTTAGAGATCCTAGCATTTGGAGGTGTTTAAAATGATGCAACAATAACAATCAAACCAAACATAATCAACTAAAAAACCTAAAAGCCAAAAACCTTACCAGACTTGTTGACAGGTTTTGCTTTATCTTCCTCCTCGTGATTGACACATTTAAAGGAGGTGTATGACGGTCTCTGGTGTATAGAAAAGAAACTATTAAAGTAAAAGTAACAGCGTAGAGAAATTCATATAACTATTTATACCCTAAAGCGCTTGAACGACAAGAAGCGTGTTATTGCGGGATGCTTGTGGAAGGAAGGGTTTCATACATCAATGCATGGGTTTCAAACAACAATGCATGAGTTTTCTAATCAAATGTTTTAATTATCAAGAAATAACAAATGTCTGCAGTATTCTAATTAACTGTGCAGTTACCAGAAACTAAAAATCCCTAAATAAGTGGTACATTAACTATTAATGGTTTGTAAAAGTTCAGTAGTAAAAAAATGGTTAAAACATAAAGAAAATCAAGAAAATTGTATGATTGAAATTAGGGATGCGTTCCATCATGTTGATAAGCAATGAAATTAGGGATATTGGCATCAATAGTTGGATCCTGAAAAAAAGACATGTTATGATGTATGCATCATTCACCTTAATAGAATTATAGTGTCCTCTTTATGGCTATGTAGGATGAAATTACCAACATAAAATGAAGATCCAGATTAGCTGAGATTGACGAACAACCCATGCCTGCATGAGCACGACTGTATGACACATAAGTGTGTTAGTATTTGAATGGTCAGGATTCAAGTGATATCATCTCTCTAAGGATAAACATGATATACAGAACAAAAATTGTAGCTCATCAAACATGCACCCATTAGACCACTATACCATTTTATGCACAAAATCTATTAAGGAAAAAGGAAAAAAAAAAAAAAAACTTGCAACCAACCATGAGAATAATTCATCTTGAGTTATTGACCAGGAGCACGAGAGAAGATGGCTGTGAAACTCACACCATCGAAAATCAAATAAGTTGAAACAACAATGTTTGATGATAAAAGATTTTTATCATTAAATTAGGAACAAAACATGCAGACACTTGATATCATATAATGATTTTATTGGAATCAACTTTAGTTTGAAATTTCAATTATAATTTTAATTTGATTAATTTTGTTTTTGGTTCATGTCAGCACATTGTTAGGTGAAATGAGAGACTTTTTAAAAACCATGTTGTTGAACATACACAAGTGTAGAGAAATCTCATTAGAAACTAATTTGTCCTTGCCCATGTTCTGCTGTAATGCTTTTGAAACATTTGCATGATATCCCTTGTCTTAGTAAATTGATTGATTGTATATAGAAGTAAGTAATAATTAGAATAAGAGTATGACATAAGCAAGATGGCTTAAGAATATAAAGTGGTTTGCATCTCTATATTTTTTTTATCAATCCCAAGAAATAGCCAAAGAAATCAAAAAATAATATTTAAGTTGTAGGTAGACGAAATTAAAGTGCACAAGCATATATCATATATGGTACCTGACTACCTGAGGCATATAAATCTATTATTTCACCAACAGTTTTGCTCTGTGATACTTCTTCATCTGAGCTCTTAATATCCCTTAACAATAACAAAAAGATTAAAAAAATATTAGACTATGTATCTTTGAACAGGCTAAAGGAATTGGTTGAAACTAAATGCAGAAGTGTACGAAAATAAAAAGTTGTACATAATGGCAAATGTTAAAGTGATGAACATTTCACTAAGGTAAGTTTTGGTTTTCTTCCTAATGGCAAAAAGAATGTTATGAGTAAAGCTACAAAAAATTGGCATATGTACACTATCAGCAAAAGTAAAGCACATCATAAAAATGTCATGCTATAGCAATAATGATTCATAACCCAAAAAGTATGATCCTCCATTGTTAGGGATGTAGTTAAATAAGCCATTAGGAGGAGTTGGTTCAACTGTACCTTGTAGGAGATGGAACGTTGCATAATTATCAACCATATAAAGGTCAACATAAAAGGAATGGTCATGACAATCTCTGTTTTGACACCAGAACTCTTGGCAGTGTTAGACAACATAACTGCACAGAGTCATTTTGGGTTTTGGCCCAACTTCTTCATCTGACAGCAACTGGAAGAAACAGAAGCATTCTTATCTTGTGCAACGGATGCACAAGGAGCAAGCTTGAATGCTTCCATATGAGGGGTCGCTTTCCCACACTCACCTGCTCCATTCACTTCACCAAATCCAGCTATAACAAGAGCCACAAGAAACTCCACCAGGCATATGTTTCTTATTGAAGCTTCCATTTTCTCGTTTTAAGTTAGTATTTTTAGCAGATTGCAGGAATCGCTTGCGAGTTTTATAGGGTTTTATACTTGCAGACTTATAGGGTTTTAGCATCATAATTGTTCACACGTAGTTTAGCACTATCTTTAATGGAGGAAGCACCATCAAAAACTTATCCTTTTTTTTTGTCTGTTGCACCACTAACACCATTAGAATCATGCTAGAACAATCAATACAGACTTTATTACTCAACAGATGTCATTATAAGCAAGAGAGTGAACATTTCCCCTCTACATTTCCCCATTTCACTTACCGCATTATCCCTAAAGAACCTGTATGTATAAAATTCCACATTTCTGATACACCACCAATGGACAAAAAATTAACAAAATGTTGAACAAAATAAATGTCATTTTGGCCGTTCCACCCGTTTTGACCAGTTGGGTCGAAATTGTCACCTCTGCATGATGTTCATAAAAATACGTGCATAATAAGAATGAGTAATTCCAAACATTGCAGTAAGTAATACAATTTCCATAAAATGTACATAGTTTTTTACGAGAAACAGGATATTCTAAAACAATATAGAAACATTCTTCCAATCCATAAAATAAGATGATGCATCATATTAGGAGGACAAAGAAATAAAAGATTTCATTACCCGGTAATCGAAGAGCGTATTTTTTCTACATAATCATCAAGTGATGAATCACACCTAAAGGAATCGAAAGTTAGAAAGGTGTCTATTATCAATAACCAGAGAAGTATTGTGATTTCAAACACTCCCTTATCTCTCGTTAGTTATTACGCACAAGAAAAATTGAAGCCGTCATTTCCGTTCACATTACTTCGGTAACTGTTTTGAGAAGGTTGAATGTTTTTCTCGAGGGGAAACACACCTAGCTTGAAACCCAAATGTAGAAATCCAACATCCTTAATCTGCACAACATGATTGAATAAAAAATCTGTCAGATTAAAAATGAACATAATAATTATGATAAAGGTGCTTAATTAAACTTCAAGATATCATGTTTGAATCAGTGAAATCTTAGCGAAGAATAATAACCAACATCAACAATACATGTAATATATACATGTTTAAATGGTAATTTTCTAAGCTAAACGGTCCTCTAGACATGGCTGCTGGTTTTGTTCAGCCTCCCTTAATTCAATACTCAGCAGCAACAATCAATTCAACCTCAAAATCTGCCAAACTCATAGCCATATACATAAATAATAATAAAGATTTGCAATAACAAATTTGGACCATTAGGTAACGTTCCCAACACTATTAATATGTAAAATACCAACTTTTTTGAACAACAAGAATGTCCCACGAAACAGTGAACTCTCTAGTGGTCAAGTCCTCAAGACTATGTCTCGAGGGCATACCTCACCAAGACTTCCCCCTAAACTAAGTTGAGGAGTCCCATTAGTTGCAAGAGTCGGAGTCTAACAGTCCTCCTTCCCCCCTTATAGATGCTTATCTATCCTTCTACTCGACTCCATTCCACCTCGAGATTTAATCACAGGTCAACTCCTTGACAGGCAGACAGTCACAACAGACAAATCAAACACACGTAATACACACAAGTTCATGTCCCTTTATAATTTAAAACAGAACCAGAAAACCCAACATTGCTGCTGAACTTTTTGTTGTTTCTGCTACTCAATTCCTACACATTCAACAGCAGCAGCAATACATGTAATATATAGATGTTTAAATGATAATTTTCTAAGACAAACAGTCCGCTAAGCATGGCTGATGGTTTTGTTCTGCCCCCCTTTAATTCAATACTAAGCAACAACAATCAATTCCTATATATACATAGATTGAAAACAGAACAAAGAGGTTCAAAGCAGAATTGGATTTAAGTAACAAACATACATACATAACATAATTACACTTGATCAAACACCCCCCCCCCCTTTTTCCTACGCTGCTGTTCTGCCCCTCTTTAACTTATATACCCCAAGACTTAAACGATCTGGAGGTCCTGGTTCATTCGCACAACAACAGCACGATAAAAGTATTAGAATTCCATGACGTCTGTCTCATTGTCGCCTCATTAGGATCAATCGTCACTCAATTTGTATTGGCAATCTAAACCATCTATATTCACCAATCTTTCTAATTAGTTCAATCTTTCTAGTTATAATGAAGCTTCTGGCTGGTGTGGAGCAGCACTATTGAGGTATGATTCAAGAAGGGTGTTGTGCTAATGTGACGGAATCGCCAGATAAGGGATGGGAGAACCAAGGGAAGGGGGTTGCAATTGTGAAAGGGATTGTATGAAAACAAACAAAACTTTTTAAGGACAAAATAGAAATCACAAATTGTTGCAGTAACTACAGGAAATCACAAACTAAAATCAGAAACAACGAAGGATAGCCTTTAGTGAACAAATATGCCAGCTGAAAAAGATAAATATTAAAATGACGATAAATAAATAAAAACTTTAGTGAACATATAAACTAATAGAGCTTAAAAATAAGGAATAGAAATTATATGGAATAGCAAGTTAATGAAATTTTAAGTTTATTGCAATGATAAGCATACCCAGGCATACAAGGAAAACCCAAAGCTAAGCAAAAACAGTATAAGATTTGGATGAATTTCAAGTATATGAATGAAAGGAACAATCAATCAGTGTCCAAAAACAAGAGTTATCCTAGGTATTAACTAAAGAAAACATGAATAAAAATCGTGAGTTTTTGCAAAAAACCAGAATGAACTCAATCAAGCCAAACTTGAGTTGATGGATAAAGATGTCAACTCTAATTGGTGGATTCTTATATGAGAATGTCTTACCTTAGGGGAAACACCCTCTTGCAACTACGTCCTATCTTACACATACAAATATAAGACTTTGTAGTCTCTACAAATACCAAATATAAGAGTATCTACTAATTGACAATAGGTTAGGATAAGTAAATTAAGGAATAATAACCAAGAATCTATGTAGTAACAAATTTGTGGTCTACGATCTATGTACAAAAATATTATGTAGATTTGACAATTGCTTGGGACATTACAATGTTAGTGATAATAATAATAGACGTAACCTTACAAATTTGGAAATTTGGCCATATGCACTCTCAAATGCCTGATGAAGTACATCTTTGATTTGCACTTAATCACATGTAGTAGAATTGATTAAAACTCACCCAAATGAAGTCCTTTACATCTTTGATTCCGTTTCGGCTCAACCCGGAGGTCCAAGGACGATGACTCTTTTGGACTTAACCTGGGATTTGATATTTTGAAAAATATAGACTCCATAACCACTTGACATGTCCAAACATAAAAAAGTCATTCAAAACCATAAAAAATGGCAATGAATAGTGATGACAGATATCTCATAATATTTGATAACATGTCCATAGAATCCATACATAAAATAGTGTGGTGACATAGCAGTCGTTCTAATCGACGATCTCCACTTTGCTTCCATTTATTATATGCATAAAACCTAAAATTAATAGCCAATATGAAGGAAAAACATCCATGTATATTTTATAAGCAAATAATGAAACGAAGTAATAATAGGAGTAAAAAATTTACCTGACAATATGGAAGTTTTAATGGCACAGGATACCAAACTTGAAATTGAACAAACCGATCTTCTAAACTCTCAACCAGTCAACCTCACAAAGTTTGAACATTAGAAATGGAAATTGAAAAGAGAACTCAGTTGGGTTTTTTATCTTAGAAATTCACCAGTAAAATTCTTGAGGATTTTGATCCTTCTGCTGCTTCATTTTGATATTAAGAAAAATAAGTTATATTATATCTAAACATTTATAATCAATATAACTTACAAAACGTAACAGACATGGTTTGAAACTTATTTACTTAAAATAATGTATCATTGTCAATACACAAGTCCAAATTTGCTGCATACTACCAAAAAAAAAAAACATAAAGAACCTTCACACATGTAGCCAAAAAACACAATCCATGTGCATGAAATTATTTTAGTTGATCATAAGCCAAGAGTGTTACCAGATGATACGAGAATGTGAGAAGTCAAAAACTAAATGTGTTTTGATGGATCCATAATATTCAACGTTTTTTGGACAAAACATGCATATAATCTAAATAATAGCAATAATATTGATTTCTCTAAATAATTAGCCAAGTGATCTGAAAGGCATTTCAATTTTGTAGGCCTTATGAGAAATAGCAATTTGAAAAAAAATATTCAAATGAGATTCATATTTTGCTAACAAACAAGACCCTACTATGCATAAATGTTACATGGCATCACATGTCTAAAAAATCAGTTGCAAAGATACAGAGTTTTCTATTAATTCAAAAATCAGCATGTAATAGTTACACCCCAAAAGAAACTAATAATGCTACTCTGCATTAACCATTGACCATAAATTAGAATATATTAAGACATCATGCTACTGATGCTACTCTGAGAAGCACTGTCCATACTACTTTTCTATAGGTTTAGGGTCTTTAAACTCATGACAATCCTCATGAAAAATTAGTACAATTTCATTTTCATCGGAAGGAGGTAACTGAAACAACCTTATCGTAAACAAACAAACACTCATTTTCATCTTCATCTAAAATAATGAAAGCCTTACATGAAACTACAAACCAAAATGGAGGGTTGGCGAGTCATTCATGGCCCATGGGTGTGTATGTAACGTAACACTTCGTCAAACAAGTGTCAATTTCCAGCAAGTATCAATTTAAACGTAAGATTGGAAGTAAGAAAAGAAACCTGAATGAAAACTACGCCACGAAAAAAGTCACCAGCATTTCATCAAACACTTGGTGGGCGACATGAAAAAGCAATTGACATTCAAATTTGATATTGTTTTTGCTTCCATTCGTGATGGAAGATTTGACCACGATCTTGATTTTGGCAAGCGATTAAATGGAAACAATGATGGAGATTAATAACGGGGATTACCTACAAGATTGGTTGTTGTTCTGCCCAATTGAGTTTGATAATCTCTGTTGCCTGCAAAATTGGATTATGGATCCGTTTCCAACTATATGGACTGTGATATTGCACTCTCAAAACATAGTACTCTGGAACCGCCTCCGATAACTGGTCTGAAAATGGTGTATGTGATAGTTGAAGTGTCAAAGAGGAAACAACGCAAGAATGAAGTTGAATCGTTTTTTATTGTTGGTGAAGAGAAGAATTGGGAACCGTCTTCATTGCTGGGGATTCAATCAAAGGTACGTGATTGAATCGGTTCAAAAGAAGTATAGAAGAAATTGATCTCCAAAAGAAAACGAAGCAGAACCCTAGAAGAACAACTGAAACACATGAACTCCAGAAGAAATTAGAGCTGAAGGAAAAAACCCAGATTATGAAGAGATGATTTGCAGTTGACCGAGAAGGAGGAGAGAATAACAACGTGTGTAACCACTAACCAGTAAAAATCTGAGGAGGATCAAGAATACGTGGAGCTTTTTCATTGGTTTTGTTCTGAAATTTCAACAATTTGAAGTAACTGTTATTGGCTCTTTATAATATAGTAATATATATATATATATATATATATATATATATATATATATATATATATATATATATATGTTGTGAGTTTATGAAAATGATAATAAGTACTACATACCACTCACAAGATTTATCGATGTGATGTGACACCACATGAAGCACACATATATGATATATTTGTCCTGAATTTATTTATTAGAATATATATATATATATATATATATATATATATATATATATATATATATATATATATATATATATATATATATATATATATATATATATATATATATATATAGTGATGTTTAATGGAGAACTAATATTCATCGGAAAACCAATGTTGATTGGAGAACCACAATGCATCACAAAAACATTGCATGATGTATCAAACGAGAGGATTTTAAATCAAATATTAATTTATCCAATAAAAACACATTAATTTAGGTAATATATACGGAATAAAAGATAAATTATGTTGAAGTAACAATTTTTTACGTTTAACAAAACTTTTTGACGTATCATTTCAACAGACAACCCAATGTGACTTTTTAATGATTACGTACTAGTTACTTGATCATCATCTAGGTTTACAATGATTAGTATGTTTTTATTGGTACAATTGTCTAACTGAAAAAAAACATGTTACCCAAATAGAAAACAATATGATGATATATAATATCATAAGTGGCAATATCTCAATAATCTCATAATACACATGTCAGGATTAACACAAACTACTTATAATTAAAAACTTTAATGCAAATGTCTCGCAAGTCGGGCACAACTAATCATCGCAATTAAACTAACATTCATCGTCCAGCTACTAGCTATCATACATACGAAATACATATACAAGTACAGATCAACAGTTTCTCAAAAGATAATGTCAGCATACAACAATTACATATACAGAACCCCTGATCAATCCCAGCTCCTACTTCTGCGGCTGTGAACCCACTGTCTGACTGCCTGAGACACGTTAGACTTGAAAATGTAAGTTGGGAAGCTCGTGAGTACCCGAGGGTTAGACTCTGCAGAAATAACATATAACACAACATATAGCACATATAAAATCACAGATAGCTCAACACAATTAACTCAATACGCCTCATAATCTCTTATGAACTTAGGATTCTGTGCACATATCAACTCAAGGGGACGTCATTCCCCAGCTAACAAACTGCACGCAACAGTGATTAGCTACTCAATAAGCACGAGAGCGACCTGACAATAACACTACTGTATATATACAGTCTCATACTTTGTGTCTGGTTACGGACAGTCGGCCTGTCGCGGATACTCTGGAAACTCATACACATAGCACATATAATAAGGTAGATAGAATCATACCTGAGGCGCCACATCTCTGTCTCATATAACACATCACAAGATACACAAACACAACTCGTAAAACAAGCGCGATTTTGAAAAGGACCCGAGTACTCACCTGATCATTGATAATTGATCCCAACGGAGTTCGTCTGATTTCTATCACGGCTCAACACGTTGTCTGCTTGATCCTGTACACATAACGGATACCAGACTATTAATACAAATCAGACGATATACACACCAAACCCAAATGCAGACCCTGTAACCGAACTGGACCCAAAAAGCAACCCCCAAACGGACCCTGAAGCCCAAAACCAACCCGACCCAAAGTACCTGGATCGTGGCCTGCACTCGGGAAGCATCGCAGCCGCGCTCAGGCCATCGCGGTCGCGCTTGATCTCATCCACGTTCTCATTCGCTGCCGAAACCTTCCCGCCCGCGCTACACTCATCGCGGCCGCGCTCAGGGGATCGCGACCGCGACCACGGACGTGCAGGTCTTCTCTGTTTCACGTTAATGGTTGTTCCATGGGTTTTCTCAACCCACAAATCGATTTCCCTCAATAACAATATGCAAAACTTCTATATAACTAACACTACAGGCTTAAAAGCCAAATCCACAATACCACAACATACATATCTCGAATTTGGGCTATGAAACCAAGAATTCTTACCTCGATGACCTTACAACCGTAAGGATGATGAAGAAGACGAATTTCAGCAACAAAATTAGTTTACCAATCCTCCCTTGCTACTCCAAAATACGCCACACACACATACGTTTCCAACTTCTAATTTGGGAAAGGAGGGAAAAAGGATTAAAAGAAAGAATATTTATATACTTTTTACACTTGGCAATCCGGTACCCAATAATCCGATACTGTTATCACATTTTCACTATTAATATCATTTTAACCCATTTTAATCCATGATCTCATAATTATTAATAATTCACTAAGTTAATAACTCAGTGCCACGTATATCTCAATCTCGACACGTATAATCCACTAATCGGGATAGTATTCGGCCAACGCAATAATAGTAAATTAAACATCCAATAAATTAAATCCACGTACCAGGCTAAACTTCGGGATGTTACAGTTTAGATTTATTTTATGTAAATAATTTTGTCAAAAATATTAACGTAATATGTTGACTATAAACATAAAACTAGTATAATCAATATAGCAAGAAGATATCAGAGAGAAAAAATAAAAAATAAAACGCTTTCTAGCTAGGCATGGCAATGGGGCGGGATGGAGATATCATTTCTCATCCCTATCCCCTCGTCGTAATCCTCTCCCCTATACCCAGCCTCATCGCCGTCTGGGAATGAATTCATATCCCCATCCCCGTCCCAATCGGGGATCGGGGATCCCAATCATATATATGTTGATTCGAACCTAGCGTGTATTGTTTCTTGGTGATGAGAGATATAGAGAACGAGTCTTTGAATCTAGCTTCATCATCTTCCATCTTGGCAAAAAAAAATTTATGATTATAAATTGGGGTGTTTGGGCATAAAATGGGTGTTTGGTAACAAAATTATGGGTGTTTGGTTACAATGGAGGATGTTTAGTTGTAGGTGACTTGCTATAATATGTTTATAGGTCACTCATTGCTGTAAATGGTAAAAAACAAAAAGTTGTTGCTATTAATGATAAAAAATAAATAATGTTGCTATAAATGGTAAAAGATAATAAGATGTTCCTATTTTCGACAAATAACCCTTTTTTAGTTTCCTAAAGATTATTAAGTTTGAACTATAAATAGTAATTTAGTAGAAAAAAATATGTAAATAAACTTTATAACAATCAATTCAAGCATATTTGAGTTATTTACATATATATTTTATAATAAAAACAAAAAAAAATGTATGTAAAAGACTTATAAAACCAATAAATTGAAATAAAACAATAGTTTTTTAAATTATAGGAAACTCATATGTATTGATACATAATACATTATATATAATGTAATGAATAATTACGTTGTAATGTTAAAGATATATAAAACTAGGGGTGTCCAAACCAGATCTACGAATTTTCGGATATCCAGAATTTCGGATAGTGAGTTTTGCTATCTGAATCCGAAATTTCGGATATCTGAAAATTCAATATCTGAAATTTAGGATTCGGATTATCCCGAATATTGGAAAGTTCATATTTTTTAAAACTTTTTAAAATTTAAATCAAATATTTGAATATCTAATATACAAATTTAAATATCCAAATACATATTAAAGATAAATATATCACAAACTAAATATATCCGGAATTATTTTACTCAAAATGATTAAAAAACGATTAAAAAATCTAAAATATATAAAATATTAGTTAATAAATCTATAATATTAACATAAAACTAAAATATATACATTAGAATAAGAATAAAAAGTCAATATTATGTAAATAATCAATATTAAAGATATATAAAATTAAAAAATATTTTTTTTTTATTTTTGAATATCCGAAATTTCAGATAGTTTCGGATCAGATTTTCGGATTTTTATTTCGGATGTTCGGATTCAGATTTTTATGAACACCCTATATAAAATATAAACTGGGGTCGGGGATTGAAATGTCCCCGATTTCCACCTCACCCTCATTATTTTAAATCGAGGATTTCTTATCCCATCCTCAGTCAAATTTGACTATTTTCCTGTCAAATCGGAATCGAGCTACGGGTTTCCAAGCTATTTTTAGCCGCCACCACAACGTGGGCCGAAAATAATTTGGCCACAGGATATCGTCACCTGAACCGGCGGTTCCCGATGCAGTCCAAGTGATCGATCGCCTTTTATTTTAGAAGCCAGGGTGTTTGTTTCTATTGGGAATTGTTTTTTATTCTAATTAAAAAATATTTTAGAGTTAATTACAAAAATGGTCCATGTGGTTTATCCTAAAATTTGGATTTGGTCCCTGAACTTTCAATTTTGCAGAAACGGTCCTTATTTTCATAGTTTGTTTGCAAATTTGGTACCTCAACCTATTAACTTTTCTAATATGACCAAGTTACCCTTATTTTGATGCAAACTATAGGGACCATTTCTACAATTAATTATTTAACTCTTTTTTATTCTTAATTAAATAAATTATTTTCTAGTGTTACTTAAATTTAATAAACTATAAAAAATAAAAGAATTATTTAATTATTCATGTTGGTTCATAAATGATCTAGATATTTTTATTCTTAATTAATTTTAATTTACTATAATCAAAGTGTAAACCATTCAAAATTTATAATCGAAAAAATCATTTATGTTTAGAAACTATTTTCTAGAAGTTTCGTATATAAAATATTATAAAAATATTTGACTCTATAATTATTTATGTTGGTTCATAAATTTATAATAAAAATATGTTTGTTGGTCAAATATTTTACTTTCTTCTTAAATAAAATCGGCCAAAGATTCTATTTTATAATCTGTTGACATTTATATCAAAGCAATGTGATAATGGTAAAGTGATAAATCTAAATGGTTTAAATTTTTAAGGTGTCAATTTAATCGGATTAAAATGAAAAGTCAAATTGAAAGACGAAAAAAGATTAAGAACCTATTCATACTTCTCGATTTGTATGTAAAGGTCTGACAAACCAAAGTTTGATGATAAAAGTTGTTAATCATGAATCTCAAAGATGTTATGTGGACCTAAAATTTTAAATCGTTTTTGGTGTAATTAAAAATTAAAACGATAAAATGATTGATATGTTAAATAAAAAAATTTGATTGTCTTAGACCATTTGGAAGTTTTTTTTTAACTCAGTCAAATTAAAAGTTAAATTTTTATTTATTTAAGTTCTTTAACATTTTTAACTTTAATTAAACTGTTAGCTCATATATAATTTTTTTATAATTTATTAAAGTTAACTAACACTAAAAATAAAGTAGAGTCAATTACATAAATGGTCTTTGTGGTTTGATCAACATAAATATTTTTTATTATAAATGTATGAACCATTATAAATAATTATAAAGAAAAAATTTCTTATTTATGAAACCTTTAAACAATAATTTCTAAACATAAATGATATTTTCGATTATAAATTTTGATTGGTTTACACTTTGATCATAGTAAATTAAAATTAATTAAGACTAAAAATATCTAAATCATTTATGAACCAACATAAATAATTAAATAATTCTTTTCTATTTTTTATAGTTGATTAAATTTAAGTGACACAAAAAAAATAATTTATTTAATTAAGATTAAAAAGAGTTAAAAACTAATTATAGAAATGGTCCCTATAGTTTGCATCAAAATAAGGGTAATTTGGTCATATTAGAAAAGTTAATAGGTTGAGCGACCAAAATTGCAAACAAACTATGAAAATAAGGACCGTTTTTGCAAAATTGAAAGTTCAGGGACCAAATCCAAATTTTAGGACAAACCACGAGGACCATTTTTGTAATTAACTCAATATTTTATAATCTAATTTTAACAATAAAAAAAAATAGAAATCAATCCGAAAGGCTTTGGATATTTTTGAAGTTTTACCTTTTTAAGTTTTAGATATTTAACTTTAAAAGCTCCTTTTAAATGTAATATAAGCTTTTGATTCCATTAGAATATAGTTTATAAAAGAAACTTAAGCTATTGATTGATCAAACAAATGTATTTACCCTCTTAATATGCAACTCTTAATTAATATCATGTCCTTTTATGTAACAGTAAAAACTACATCTACAACTAATTTTACCAAACACATTTGTAAAAGTAAAAGTTTTAACTCTTTCAAAAATTTGCAACTCCTAAAAGTTTCAGCTATTAAGAGTTCCAGCTCACAGCTGCATTTATAAGATCTATAGGCATATTACAATACTTAGATTCATCGGTAATTGGACTGAAACATAACATGTATAGGCATATTTCTACACGATGAACGTACTCGAGTACTTATACATATCACTTTATTAACTTAAAGTCTACCCATTATATTCACTTCCTAGGTCAATCTCAATCCTAAAAATTATTAATAGTATTGTGTAGGTGGATCAATACGCATCATCAGTGAGTTCAAGGTTGAGTTATTAACAATATTCAATTAAAGTTATTAATGAAATCAAACTTAGAATCATCAAAAACATTGATAAAAAACAAAATATCAATAATTTTATTTGTTTTTTACGCCTCCATACTCGAACAAACAATAATTAAACGTACCAATGATGCAACACGAGGAACGACAATTAGATTACTCATGTTGATTATGAGAATACCTAAGATTAACCCTACTAATTCATGTTGATTCAATTGAATTTCAAGGAAATTGTTCTTCAAATTCGGTTCTAACACAAACACAAGAAAAGATTTCTTTCAAAAACCGATAATGACCATCCATATGATTGATTTACAAGTCAAATAAAAGAACAAAAATATAAATTGGGCCAAACCCGAGCCCAACAAAACAAACTCAAAAAACATAGATCCGTAACTTTTCCCTCAATCCAAATTAGGCCTCAAAACTGTACCAAACCGTCAATGAATGTTTGTCTCGTATAGGTCTCGGCCAAGCTTTGTTTTGACTACTTATGGGCTTCAAACGGAGCTTTGAGACCTAGTTACAGTCATTTCTTCTTCGACATTTTATCTTGGTCCTCCATAAACAAAAGAGCTCATACAATGTTAATCATGTTTAAATAATCATGAATTTATAAATTCTAAAAAAAACCTGTGTTTAATGATAAATGGACTTGAAGTTTGATTCTTTTATACTTTTAGTAGTAGTGTGTTTATTTCTAAACCGATCCTTATATAAATATAAAGATTCAATCTTTATAAATTTTATTTCTGTATCCACCACTGTTGTTTGATTGTCAGTCTCATTCTAAAGAGTATGTATAACAACCCAAAATATTAAATGAAATGTCAATAAGACAAGAGAGGTATTTTTTGCACAGGCATCCAAGATTGGTATGTGAGGAGAGGATTGAAACACCAAGGCAAGAAACCATAAACATTTGCTATAATTTTTTATTAATCTTATCTCAATCGATTTATGGGAAACCCAAAGAATCTTTGCATTTTCTTTATTTATGTATAATTTCTATTTGCCTTCTTTCATATAAACTTTGTTTTTGGAAAACATAACTATTTTTCTTTATTAAGAAATGTAATGTATCAAAAACACATTAATAAAAGCATTTAACTCCGGCTTCAACTACTGTTAATTTTGCCAAACATGTTCATATGTTGTGTTCATCAAACAATGAGAAGAGAAAGAAAGGAAATAGTGAGAAAACAAAAGACGAAAAACAAAAGTTAGAGAAAGAGAATTTATGTGAATTCGATAACACAATCAAACTCCTCATAATTTTGTTTTCGTCGATTTAGGGTTAAAGCCGTAGAATAGTTGTGTACGTTTTAAAATGTATCGATATGGTACGTGTACTTTTGGAATAGTTCAAATTGATACGTGTACTACATTTTTTCATACCAATATGATACCTTTAGTTACCAGTTACTGGTTGTACCTGTTAAAAGTGTGAAATTTCTCTTTTTATTAATGTTCAAATTTCCATAATTGAAGTATCAAATACACTCTCTCGTCCTTGTGATAACCTGGTAGGAGTAATCACACAGCACGTCCAACTTCAAACACCTACAAACTACTGTAGAAATTCTCAATGACGATCTCCACCGTCCAGATCGAAGAACTATGTGTTGCCAATCTTCTCCTCAAATTTCACGCAGATCCAACGGTGAACAAGTTCGTACTGACGATTCTCCCACAACTGCGCAAAGCTAGACGAAATAATCGGTCATAAAAAAGTAAATGTATCATATTAACAATATAAAAAGTACACAACTATATCGATACACCTTAAAAAATATATTGTTATTGTACGGCTTTAGCCCCGTCGATTTACTCCTATTTTGGGAGGATAGTATTAGATAATATAATTGTATTATGTTAGTATACACGGGCTCGGCTCTATTACGTGATAATGGTATGTGAGTTTTGACTATTTTAGTAATTATCCCATGTTATAAATGATTAAACAAAATTACTAGTTTAATATTAAGATTGATGAAAAAATAAACACAACCAAAAAAGAAACATATTTTATTTAATTAAATTGCACCCAAATCAAATAATTTAAATTTATTTGATTCGGTTATAGATAGAGTGGATGATGGTAAAAAACCTGAAAAAAACGTATAAACTAGTCTGGTTTGTGAATTTAATTAAGAGTAAATTACAGAAATGATTATTGTGGTTTGTTCAAAATTATAAAAACGGTCCTTCAACTTTCAAAGTTGCAGTGGCAGTCCCTCTAACCACTATTTACTTGCAGAAATGGTACTTCATTCTCTAAACCTTTTTAAAATAACAATTTTGTCATTTTCTTAATTACAAGTTTGTTCCCTCCGCTATTTAATTTAATTTCAATTTTGATCCTATTTTAAAATTTTTATTTTGGTTTTAAATTTGAAAAGTTAATTTATTAAATTTGATTTGATTCACTATTAAGTATATTATTATTAATGTTATTATTAATTATACTTGTTTATTTTTGAAATAAATTAATATTTATTTATTAAAATTATTTCTATATATATACTTAATTTAGAGAATTTATGTTTATATTTTTTTATATATTATTGGTTAAACTATTTGTATAAATTTATCATTTATCTTTTCCATCTAACTATTCAATACACTAATAAAATTTTCTTTTATTATGATTATTAAGAAAAGCATATAAATTTAAATTTTTGTTCATTTTAATTTAAAGATTTTGTTAGTCTAAAACATTTCAATTTCAAATTAAATTACTAATTTTTATTTAAATATTTTGTTAAGCTAACAAGTTTTGATTTAAAATTATTATTTCATTTGTTTTGATTTAAATATTTTGTTATGCCAATACATTTTGATTTCAATTTAGCATTTCATTCGTTTTGATTTATAATTTTGCTATGTTAATAGTTAAAGGAAAATGAACAAAATATTTAAGTGAAAACAAATAAAACATATTAAATGTATAAAATTGTAAATCAAAACGATTAAGATACTAGATTTAAATCAAAATGTATTATTTTAATTAGAAAAAATAAAATACTAAGTTTAAATCAAAATTCATTAACATAAATGATATTTAAATCAAAATTAATAAAGTATTAAATTTAAATAGAAACATATTATCCAAACAAAATATTTAAATTAAAACAAACAAAAACTTAAATTTATATGTTTTTCACAAAAATCATAATTAAATCAAAATATATTAAGGTAATGAAATAGTTAAATGAAAAAGGTTCAAATAAAAAAAATGTATAAATAGGTTAACAAATGAAATATAAAATAAATAAATTGAATACAGAGGCCTAAATTAACTAAATAAAGTATATATATATATATATATATATATATATATATATATATATATATATATATATATATATATAAATTAATTTTAATAAATATATAAAACTTTATTTTTTAAAAATATTTAGTAATAACTAATAATAATATATTTAGTAAACAATTAATCAAAATTTGTTAAATTTATATTTCAAATTTAAAACCAAAAATAAAAATTTAATTAAAAGAACAAAAGTGAAATAGAATTAAATAGTTGATGAACTAAACTTGTAATTGAGAAAAGGGCAAAATATTCATTTTTAAAAAGTTCAGAAACAAAGATAGTGTTTCTGTATTAAAAAGTGAAAGTTGAGAGACCATTTAATAATTTTGAAACAAACCACAGGGACAAATTCTGTAATTTACTCATAAATTAAACGTAATAAGTAGATATTATGAATATTATAACATCCAATACGTTGAAGCTTCTACATTAATTTACTATTAAATTCTCATAAAATTTGTTCTTACGTTGAAATGTTCAATACTCTATAAATAGAGAATATGCGTGTTGGCTTATGATATGAATAATAGATATTACATTCTCCATTTATTCTCTTTATATTATTTATAGTTTAATCTTAATTTTATAACACGTTATCAGCGTGATAGTCTTAACTATCCGAAGAATCAATTCTAAAATCTACTCATAAGGTAATCAAGGTATACGTATATATTTACACATAATATGCTTATTACAAGTGTTATCATGTATGATATACTCGCAACGATAATTTAGGAATTAGTTTTCTATTCAAATATTTTATAATGGTTATTAGGTTTTGTTGACAAAATTTGCTTATTTTATATAATTATTTGAGTAAATTACACAAATATAAACCGATTAGTTCGTTTAATTTAATGAGCTCATCTAATATGACCGAAATACCCTTACTCTCAAACGGTGAAATTGACGGAGGTTAATGAAAGGGACCAAAAGTGTTAAAGGTTTGGGATTTTAGGACTGTTGGCGTAAAAAAAGTTTGAGGGACCAAAAGAGCAAAAAGCCTCAAACCACAGGGACCATTTGTGTAATTTACTCTAATTATATATATGTGTGTGTGTGTGTAGTGTAATATTTGCTTTTAATTGTTCATCGTGACAAATCTTGCAAAATATGCATTTTTGCCTTTGAATATCACTGGAAAAAACTATTTGTCATGGGTACTAGATTCCGAGATACAATTAGATGCTCAAGGTCTTGGCAATACGATTAAAGAAGAAAACACAACTACTAACCAAGAAAAGGCAAAAGATATGATTTTCATCCGTCATCATCTTCATGAAGGCATAAATAGTGAATATCTCACGATAAAGGACCCACTTACTCTGTGGAACAATTTAAAAGAAAGAAATGATCACCAAAAAACGGTGATATTCCCCAAAGCTCGTTATGACTGGATTCATATACGTTTACAAGATTTTAAATCAGTGAATGATTATAACTAGACGATATTTCGAATTATTTCTCATTTGACATTATGTGGAGAAAAAAAAAACTGATGATGAAATGTTAGAAAAAACATATTCCACTTTTCATGCATCAAATTTGCTCATGCAGCAGCAATATCATTAAAAGGGTTTTAAAAAGTATCATGAGTTAATTTCATGTTTACTTGTGGCCGATCGAATACTCAATTGTCACCCCAACTTCTATAATAAAATATCGGTTATTAAAAAGTAAAGTATCATATCGACGGATCAACATTGAATATACGTATCTTATTGATAATATAAAAAATACGCATACTAGATATATCAGTACGTACATTTTAAAAAAATACACTATTATTATCATTAATTTTTAATGGTACGTAGGTGTAAGAAGGCAAAAGTATGAGCAATGAAAGCAAAATACAAACATAAGCATTTGTGAAATTAAATCATAAGTGACCAATCAATGCAAAGGACCACTCCCCTCTCATTGGCTCCCTCCTGCCACAGCCTGCTCTTAAAACAGACTCAAATTCCATGGTGTTGGTATGAGTTTGAAAGAAACAGTAAAAACAATATCAGGATTGAGGAAACCCATGAGTATGAACGAGTTTGAGTTTTTTTATAATCATTTTTATATATATTTAGTAATCATTTCTTAAACAAACAACATCTATGATACCCAAACTCATTACGTATATTAAAAACCCACCAAACAAACGCACCCTTAGAGTATGTGTTGAAAAAATAATCATACTATCAAAATTTTGTTTAAATTAAATAATTAAGGTTAAATTTATTGAATTAGATAATAAAAGTGTATAATTCCATATAAATAATAATGACTAGATTTATTTATGAAACACTTTCTCACTGTTTATATACTTGCTAAATAGTTGATAGTATGTGTACAGTCATTATTATAGTTCGTTTCAGTGTCATAAGTCACTATACGGAAGGGCTGCTGAAGATCTCAAGAACTTACAAAACAAAGTTGGGGAGTATGACATTGATTTACTGTGGTAAGGATTCGATCTATTGAAGTATGTATAAAAAAGATGAGTTTTTTTGTTGGAAAATTATGTTTTGCAAAAAGTTTAGAGAAATAAAAAAATTAAGAATTGGACTTAGGATTCGGAATTTCGGATTATTAGATTAGACTCTCGAAGTCAGATATTTTTAAACACCCTTAGTTTTATCATCATCTAAAACCTACATCTATTAAACGGGATAAGATTAACAATCACGTTACTAGAAGCCTAATCATAATCTGGCCACCCTCTGATCACTCCCATTCGGTTGATTATACACACGTACACACAAACATATATTATGTGTTTTAGGTGATCTAGTCACGCGTTCAACTTGGTGAAGTATTGGTTTACTCCCCTAAGGCGGTTTAGGCGATTAATTATCGTGCCTTCATCCTCTTGAGGTATAATCACTACTTTATCTTGTTTATGTTCTTCGTGTTCATGACAAAAATAGTTTCAACTTAAAAAATAAGAAAAAACTTTAGAAATTTAATCACGAAAATAAAAAAAATAAAAATTTGATTGGTTTTTCAATATTAACCTTTTAAAAATTGACCCTTAATTATTTTATTATATTTTTATACAGGCAAAACATCGTTAAACGAACAGACATCATGATACATCCCTTTAATCCAGACACCTTCAAATTGGTGAAAAATAAAACCGAGTCACGGATAAATAAAAATACCAACATATCAAATGATGTCATATTCATATCCATAATTATTATTTTTACAGAAATCATGAACGTTACATATACTTAATTGTACTCGGGTTTCATCAGGGTGGGAGGAGTCGTCCCATCCATTCCACAAGTCACATCATATTTTTCATCTCATCCCGTTCCTATATGGAAATAGTCATCCTTCTCATCCCTTACTAGGGTTTTGCTAGGGTAGGCCAGGGAAGTCTTCCGTATCAAACATTTTAGTAATCAAACATTTAGTAAAAAGAATTCAAATACATAAATATAAAATAGAAATGGTTAAAACTAATAAAAAAAATATGAACATTAAAAAAAAGTTATAACTAATTAAAATAAAACGAAACACGGGAAAACATTAAAATATATAACTAGACGTCCAAATGTGGTATGCTGGTGTTTGCAATTTGTTACACAAGATCCATAAGAATAAATATCATTAAACTTGCAGGGAAATCCAGAAGAAAAATGAAAGAAATATGAGAGGTTTTGTGATTTAAAAAAATGAAAGAAATAGGAGAGGTTTGTGATTGAAAAATGAAAGAAAGGGAAGGATCCAAAAAAAAAAATAATAAGAGAGGTTTATTGATTAAATTAAAAATAACATATATACACACACACACACCTGAAGGTACCGACCTTAGAAAAAACTTAAATTTTTTTTTTTTTACAATCGTATTTGAATTAACGTTACACAAACGATATGTAAATTTCATTATTATATGCCGATAGAGGGAGAGAGGGGTTGTGACTGTTGCCGAAACAACTGAATCAAAGTGTTACATTCGTTCGGTACTGTAGATGGAAGGGGGATCGAGAGAAGAGGTGACTGATGCCACCTCCCTTCTCTTAAACCCCCTTCCGGAGCTTCTCTTCTCTCTCCTCTCTAAATTAGGAAAGAAAGATTAGGGTTTTGCCACCTTTTGTACTTGTCAAAAACACCCCTGGCCTGGGCCCCACACACAGTATTCCCACGTCAAAAAACACACACATCGATCATTTCCCATTTTCTCTTTTACTGTTCATTCCCCATGCTACAAAAATGTCCCTTCTTCTCTTCCACCTGATCATTTTAATTAATCACTCTGTCTACATCATGGAAACCCATAACAACCCCTTTTTCCACTCCGGCCACCGTCAACCACCGTCCAACCACCACCACCACCATGATCATCAACTTCAACAAAACTTCCTTAAACAACCCATGTTTGAAAAGTCATTGACTCCAAGCGACGTCGGAAAACTCAACCGTCTCGTCATTCCGAAACAGCATGCCGAGCGGTACTTCCCGCTCGGCAGCGGCATCGAGCAACAGAAAGGTCTGTTGCTGAGTTTCGAGGACGAGTCCGGAAACACGTGGCGTTTCCGGTACTCGTACTGGAACAGTAGTCAGAGCTACGTGTTAACGAAAGGTTGGAGCCGGTACGTTAAGGAGAAACGTTTGGATGCCGGAGACGTCGTTTTGTTCGAACGACATGTATCGGATTGCGAAAGGTTCTTTATAGGGTGGAGGCGGCAGTCGGCTTCTGTGACAATGGAAGATGGAATGGAGGCGGCGGTGGCTCAGCCAGTTGGTGGCGGTGCTCCGGTAGGTGAATGGAGCACGACGGCGTTCTACGATGCGCAGAATAATTATCCTTCGCATCATCATCTCCCTCTTCCTCAATACCATTCCAACTGTCTTCATGCAGGTAATATATCTTTTATTATTATTATTTTATTTATTTTTTATTTTTTATTTTTATTTTACGTTTGGTTACTTCTTTACAAATTTCCGCACATACAGACATTTTTATTTTATATATAATGGGTTAAGTTACGGTGAGAAATATATTACATAAAAATATAAAAACTATTTTAAATTGCATAAATTTAAATATTAAATGTGTAAATTTATAAAATAAAAATATTATTACTTCTAAATATTTTAAATAATCTATCTATACTATTAAAAGAGTAACTAAATGCCACATGACATGCTCTCACTGAATTTGCCACATGGCATGCTCTCTCCTTTTGCCACGTCATTTACTGATTTTATTTTTAAATTTTAAAGCAAATGAAATCTATGTAAATCTAAAATGGATTAATTTAATAACTAACTAACTAAAATTAAGCAACCTTTATTATTCATATAATTATTATATTATACATGTATAAATATAAATTTCTAAAATTAACCCATGTAATACATGGGTAATAACCTAGTATAAGATTATACTAAATTTACATGTGAATTCTAAAAATTTTAATTAACAAATGCGTATAAATAAATTTGTACGTCAAATTATTACACGAGAACGATATAGAATTTTGATTGTACGTAGCTACCGTTAAATATTTAAGTATTTGTTGAGGCAACGATACAGATCAAGATGAAATCTTTAATGTAGAAATGTATGCACAAATATTATAAGAGTTCATAAGTGTAAAACATCGATCACTTTTTCATAAATTAAAAAATCTATACGTGAATGCATCTTTGATTTACTTTTGTGAATATATGTTTTTATATTTTTATTATATAAAAAACGATGCTTTGGATTCATAAATTTTTATGATGTTAATTTATACTAAAATATTTTATTTTGACACGACGAGGGATTTATATTACATGCATTGGTACCTAATCAATTCTAGTTTTATACATAGATATACATATATACATAGAGAGAGAAAAAAATTAATACATAATTTAAATTTGATACAAAACTACATAATCAACTTTTAAAATTAAATAACATAAAAATTATTAATCTTTGAAACAAAAAAGTTTACTATGAAAACAATAATTTTATTATTTTCAAAACATGACCGGTTGCTCCATTGAATCTTATATATTCAACATTTAATTCAACGTTAAAAGTTTAATTATTTTACATCGAATACTGGTTCTACAGTTTTTCATCAAATATAAGTTTTCTATTGATCTCAATTCTACACACACATACTGACACTCGTAAACAAAAAAAAATTGTGAAAGCCTTGTTGGTTAATTATTTATATATTTAGATCTACATGTTCTAAATCATTTAACTCTATATATCGTGCTAATAACTTGAATATTATACTAAGAATGGAAAATACCATAAAAGATTTGCTAATTTAAATACAATTTATTAGATGTTTTTACCCTTTTTTTAAAAAAAAATTTATCATACTTATATATTTGATTTATTTCTTATATTATTTTTCGTGACCATACCAAACTCCATAGAACTTTTAAAACTGAATCGTTAAACAACCTTTGAATTAGTAACATCGATAAAGAAAATCTTACATCTGTCAATGCATCGCTTACGACAAGATCTCTAGAGATCGATGCACTTATAAGGGATATTCGATTTTACATATGAGTAGGTCGTTTAATTAACTAGTTGCGGATCTAAAAGTTTTAGAAACAATGACATTTATTTATTTTTTCAATTAAAATTAATTATTTAATACTTAATTATAAAGCTTTTAACATTTTTATTAATACTAATTAACTACAAAATTGAAAGGTAGTACCAACGCATGCTAGAAATCTTTTGGATTTACATTTCTATTTTCAAACCTCTCGTTTATGGAGAGAAAGTAAATGGAAGAGGATGAAAGTTGTTGAAGCCTTGGAGGAAATAAATTTTTTATTACTATTATTTTGTATTTTCTATGTTTTTTATTAACCAAAACATATATTTGAATAAATTATAATTATTTATAATAACTACTAGATTATTGCTCATGTATTACATTGTTTGAATTAAAATTATTTAAAAAAAATAAATATTTATGAGTATATAATATAATTATAAGAAGTTAGAGTTTATTAAATTTAGTTAATTAATTACTAAAGTATTAGTATTTTAGATTTGAATAGATTTGATTGGAAATTTAGATTAGATTTTGATGATGACCAAAATAGATAACGACACATATCAAATTAAAAAAGAAACTGACATGTGACACACTATTTACTCAACTATTATTATATAGATGGAAGATTTAATCGGTTACACACGTAGTTATTCTAAACAAATATAAATAATTGATAATGAATCAAGATAATTGGAATAAGTATGTATAAAGATTTATATTTCAAATTAGTAGATATATATATATAAATTAATTATAAAAATAGACAGACAGTGAATTAAATAAAATTTATAATTACCAATGAGTTTAGCCCATTTGGTGCGAGAGTGATATGTAAGTGAGAGGTCACGAGTTCAACTCCCGTCGGAGGCAAGTTTGAATTTAGGCGGTGAAAGTAATTTCTGAAGTTCCGATGGGAGTAAAAGTAGATCAGATTCAAAAATGGAAATTGTAATATATTAATAAATTTAATGAAAATGCAGGAAGGATATATGAAAATGTGGATAGTTACCAAAGAAGAGTCATTGTCACAACAAGGCGTTTGAGATTGTTTGGGGTGAACTTGGAGTGCCCAGACGAGTCCGAGCCATCAACCCCGGACGGTTCAAGCCATATTAATACTGGTTAACTTGATGACCACGTACCAATATAACTACAATTCCATCAGTCTTCGTTGCAAATTATGGTAAGTTGCTTTTTATTTTAACTTTATATTTATCATTTTTAGAGCTACGTAATTAGGTTAAATTTTTAATCAACACTTAAACATTTGTGTTTAGTTAATTAAAAGTATTAGACACATAAAAGGCTTCTTTAAATATTCAGAAATTTAATTGATTTCATATTATTATGTATTTATTATACATTTAGTTTTGTATAATTATCATGTGATAATCATAAAATTTTGTATGATATATTAAGTATTGGTACTTTCAATGACATTTTATCTCTTTTTAATTCTCCTGATTTATATTCTGTTGTTACTAGAAATATAATTTCTTAGATTTGTCATTGGCTCTAAATGGGTTAATAACTTGATATTAAAAAGTTCTATAAATTTTTTTCGTTTTCACAATTAAGTCCTTTAATTTTTTTTTAATTCTTTAAGTTTCTTAAACTATTTTATCTTATTCAAATATATATATTCTTGATCGGCTACCGAATAAACCGGTAAAACAAAAAATTTAAAGACTTAATCGTTAAAATGAAAAATATTGACGGCTTTTTTCAGATATTATCGGATGAAAAAGTCAAAGTTACTTGTTTAGTTTTCAGTCAAACAATATAAATATATTATTTTGAATAGAAAATTAATAATTTAGAAACGTAAATAATGAAAAAAAATATTTGAATATAACCGTGAAAATAAACAAATTCACAGAATTTTAGTATTAACCTTTATAATTCTATGTATTCTTTTTTTAGGGTTAATTGTTTATTTTTTAGGAGTATTGTAATGTCATTAAAGGTAACGTAATTTAACTTGTCACGTCAATAGGTGACACGATTTTAAAAGGAATAATTTGATTATTTTGATTAAAGTATCATGACTATTATTTAAAATAAAAATTAATAAATCCTAACAAGTCAAACTGTCCGCTACACTTCTTCAAAACATAACATCTTACCGTTTGTTTTCATTCCAAAACGCGTTATGATTAATAAAAGTTACATCACATTTATAAAAGTCTAATGGTTTTTCTCACCATAAAAATCAACTTTAATTATATTATTTTTATGTAATTATTCTTTAATTTAAATTTTAGTGAACTATATCAAAAAAAAATTATGTTATGAATTTTGTATAATTAATTAATCACTCCACATGATTTTAGCATAATTGATTTGGTCAGGACAAGTAATGATTTGGTTGCCTCCTATTGTGAGACAAATAAATTTATATATTTATTTAATTACTGATAATTTATTATTATTTACTGATTCGTAGACTAGTCCAACTTAACATTATCCGACTAACAAAATTAAATAAACTAAAAATAATAAATTAATAATTAATATGCTAAGTGGATCGAAATTACTATATTCATCACTCTGATCCAATTTGTTTCTATTAGAAACAACAAATCAACAAAATTTACTGATTTGATAAACTGCCTGATTTATGCTTACAAGTTAAGGCTAATTTGTTAAAAATAATAAAATATTAATTATTGTATTAATTTACGTACATTATTAACAAAATATTGAAACTATTAATTTAAAGAAGTTAAAATCTTTGGTAATGAGAATTGTAACAGAAACACGTTAAAGTTGAAAGGATTGGACACTCAACACGAATTGTTTGCTATATATGCGGATAGTTTGATTCAGATGGTGTGGAGTTTTGAACTGTATTTTGTTGTTGGCTCTTTGTCGTAGCCATCTTTGTTAATTTGGGATTTTTTTCAATAAAATTTACCTTTTCATAAAAAAGAAAAATTACTACTATTACTGGTAACAAAATATTTGTTGTTATGTATATGCTTAAATTTCTCTCTATCCATTTTAAAAATAGTCTATAATATTATTGTTAATTATCATTGATAAGAAAAATAAAAGTAAATTATTCTTGATAACTTTAATATTATGATGTTACTATTCATAAAATAGAAGTCGACATAATTTAATACGGTAAGCCTTCACTCTCATACCCTCTTGTCTATTCTTTTCAAATACTCTTATTTCATTTTGGTTTTAGGTCATACAATACCAATATACTTTTGGTACATTGAACATTTTTTTAAATATATTTGGTACATGTACTTGAAAGAAATTATATATGGTATGTAAACTTTTTGATAACCGATTACTTAATATATATGCTAATGTGACATGATGACATGACATATTCAACCGCTTAGGCATTTTCTTTAAAATCACAAAAGAACTATGTACTTTTTTTAGTGTTTCCATATTGTTCCTATACTTTTTATACTGTTTCAATATGGTATATATATATATATATATATATATATATATATATATATATATTTGTACATTTTAAAAAATACATTGGTATTCTGTAACCTATAACTTTCAAATAAATCCACATCAGTAATGTTTTACTGGTCATTGGTTATCACATGTACCGTATTAGTAAGCAAAACAAAGTACATGTTTCATATCTATAAAAAATTTCATTGCATCAATACATTAAAAAAATTACTTTAATATTGTACTGCCTAAACTCATTTCTTCTTAGGTTAGTTCATATTACAAATTGATACGACTACATTACCACAATCAACAAAACAACTTGACAAACGAATCATACATGACAGTTGTAGCTATCAATCTTTAAATCTTGTAATTTAATGATCTTATTAACGATAAACATGTTAATCTTGCATGGGGAAACACTAGAAGCATATGATCAATATCGGTTTATATTTTAAAGACCTATCATAAGATTTTTAGAACATCAGTTCAATTTGATCATTCTTAATCCCAAAAAATCAAATGAATCTAAAAACGAATCTACTAAATGTTTTAACTACTTAATTTGCCCATACAAGCAAACTAAATTATTAACATTATTTAGTTTTACTAGGATATTTCGGTCCCGATCTTAATTAAGATGACAAGGATGCAAATATCATTGAATTGGATACATAATACATAGGGTCAGATCAGACATGACCTTGGTTGGCAAGAAATAGAGTGGTCCTGATTACAAAACCCTACATATATAGTTTGATCCTAACTAAATTAGTCACAGGACTTGGTTACCATAAATTAGTCTGACATATGAATCAGTTCGTGAATACCATAATATCTCAACCACATCATTAAAAATAAATTCCTAAACTAAAAAAAAAAAAACAAATATCTTGATTATAATCAAGGGATATATGCAAAAACCCTTAAGTTTGACTATTTTTGTGATTAAAACGCCCCAATTATTTTTCATTGCACAAAAAACCCCTAACTTGATGACCCGTTGCAAGCTACTGACCAACCTTTCGTCTTTGACGAAACTTCTCTCTAGCAAACTCACTTATTTATGTTTAATGATTTAAATTCACATTTCTTGTTAATTTTTTTGTTCAAATTTGTGTTTTTTCTATTGAAATTTATTTTTTCAATGAAATACCAGTGGTCACTGATCACATGTTAAGGGTGGTGTGTGACTTTCAATCGGTTACAACCGGTAATATCCCAATTCATTGAAATTTCGCCGGTTATGGATTTTTGTGCAATGAAAAATGATTAGGGTTTTTAATCACAAAAAATGGTTCAATTTAAGAGTTTTTTTACACAAATATCCCTATAATTAACCATGTCTTATGAATAACAATAAAAAAAAGTCCAAAACTATACCGTCTCCACGGCTTTCCCTTTTTCGGGCTGCCCCTCAAGCCCGCGAGTGCCGATACTAATAATGTATGTTTTGATTCGTTGGAATGGTTCTACAGGAATTGAAATTTACCAAGAAATTAAGGTGATTATAATTAAAAACACGATTTTATAACATTGTATCTTAATTCTTACACAGGGGTTGCTTTTAGGGTGTGCGAAAAGCTCGACCGCACAGGGCCCCCAATTTCGTAGGGCCTCACGGTTATAATAAAGATCTAAATTTAGACTAATAAAAATTTTCTGTATTTGACATGTATACGTTGTGCATTGATGCGTTAAAATGGACTTCACGTCAAATTCAGTTTGATTCGTATTATTTATTTTAATTTCTCACTAATCAGTTTTTTTGTTATTCACGAACTCGACTTTACCTATTAAAATTGAGTCTCAAAATGACCAATTTACTATTTAAAATACTTAAGGGACTATATTGTAATCACAAGCACAGAGCCTCTAAAATTCATGAGACGGCCCTGTTCTTACATATTTGAATACTAGCTTGTAGTTGTGTGTGTGTATATATATATATATTAGCTTTCATTTTTTGAGGGTATTTCAATTGGTTTTCTGTTTTTTTTTTTTTTTTTTTTTTTTTGTATGGATATTTATTGAATACTTAAGTGGGGGTGGGGGTTGGGTCCTGATTGAATGAAAACTTGTGGTGTATTGTAGCAGATGAGAGAGAGAGAGAGAGAGCACCACGAACAATGAACATGAAGAAAGAAAGGATGATAAGATCTAAAGAATTTTGACTCTCAATTATTATTATTTTATTGGATGGCAGAAAATGAGGGAGATCCCAGATTTTCAGGCACAATTTCTTTTCTTTTTCTTTTTCAATTTTCTTTTCTTCTTCACCTTCTCTTTGAAAAAAAACCCAATAAGCCCACATCCTACTAGTCACTAGACATGCCCCAAATGACCAAACCTTAAAAGACGCTGTCGTTTTATGCAGTGACTTTGGTTTCTGAATAAATAAAAGAAATGAAAATTAGTAAGTGTGATGAGAAATTGAAAATTTTTGCAGAAAAGGATGGAAGCAGAAGGAATGGGAGATGAAAAGGACTTGGTGGGTCCCACACTCCCATGCCAGGTATTTAGGGGGGGGGGGGGTTAGGGTTTTGGTGGCAACTGTTATGATTCTGTAGGATGGACATCATGTGTATGTATAGTAATAGTAAAACATAGTACCCACCTCTCATATGTATCTATAGTAAAACCGACATGTTTCTCTCTCCCCACTCTCTGGTAACTCTTTTCTCTGCATAAATGTTCTAATAATGTTGGAATCAATTATTTTGCTAGCTACATTTCCTTTCATCTGCTTACACTTTTTTAGAATCAGTTGTGATTTGTATACAAGTTTTTATCCTATATAATAATAGAACTTCGTAGCTTTATACATCAAACAATATATAGTTGTATATTATTAGTGTTGATAAAATGTTGTTATGTACAAATCACTTCTCTATTAGAATGTGCATGGAGCGGTGATCAACCTTAAAATTTAGATTTGAAAATCACATGCAAAATTACATGATAATGTTTTGAAAATGCAATTGTAAACACTTGGGGGCGTTTGTTTTGCAAATTTTTTTCTTTGCAATTTGCATTTTGTCAAAGGATTTATATCATGCAGCATTTGCATTTGTTAGGATTTTGTCGAAGAATTTGCATTGTCTTATACAAAAAATTTGCTAATCTGAAAAATGTAAGGTAACTATGATTTAAAATCCTAAGAGGGAGTCTGGGTTTTTATATAACAAAGAACGAAAGGGACTTATCCTGAGATTTTAAATCCTTACTAAAATCTGTGAACCAAACACAAGATTTTAAATGCAAATCCCAGTGATCCCAGGAATTCCGCGAACCAAACGCCCTTCGTGTGTAAAACTAATAAACTGAACCTCAAAACTCGATCACAAACAACCAGTTGACTTAAATCAAATGGTCACCACCAAAGGTGGGAGGGGTTCCCCTTGATTGAGGTCTCGAGTTCGAGCCTTCTCAAGTGAGTTTCTTCTTAGGCAGAGGTGTGGGGTTTGATCCTCACCCTCAAGGTATCTTAACATTGGTATAATAATTAATCACTAACCTCTGCTATTAAAAAAAAAACTCAATCACAAACACCCACCCACTTATAGTTGTATATATCTATGTACGTTACGTATTTGTAGCTGTTAAATGGAGGAATCTACAAAGTTGTAATGCATGAGAATGCAATTTACGAAGATTTAATATTAATGATGTGCAAAAGAGAAGTTAGGTTATTAATCTTCATCTAAAACAAGCAAGCGATTAACTAATGACACACCACGACGGATCAAAGATTCCCTATCAGCATGGTTTTTTGATACGTCAAAATAATAACTTTCTATTTTACTGTTTTTTCACACATGCTGTACTGAAGGAGAAGTTTTTGACGTTTCTTACCTGTGGACCATGTCGAACAGCTACCAAGGGGAGAAAACAACTTTCACTGCATAGAGTACAACACATAAAGCAAAGGTGTCGAAGAACTGAGAATTAGGAAAAGGACATTTTTTCAGTTGCTATTCAATATTCAATATTATATTACAAATAACATGCATAATTTTTTTTAACTATTTTATACAAAAGCATGTACATAAGTTGCTCTGTGTACGCTAAGAAAACAGTTAATTTGAGCATCGGAAACAGACTGCAACGACCACCTGGAAACTGAACGATATGTATAGTCGTATCTGTGACTGCAAAACAAAATGTATAATCTTAAACTTCAGAAATCTGATATCATGTGGAACAGATGGTCACCGTAAGCACACCACAAGCCACAACCCCACAAGACTGGCCATTGTGTCTACATGGTGTTGGGGCGTAAATAGATATTCGAAAACCCCACAATTTATCAAACAGAAGAAATCCAGCCGATGCAGATATAATTGTATCTGTATCTGTTATATTTGATATCCGATATCATTTTGGGATTTTCAGATATTGCATTGTTTCCGATTATCCACATTTGTGAAAGGGTTTTCTATAAATGATATGGTTAAAAGGATTGCGTTTCCAGTAAGAACACTATATCCCCTAGAAATATAAAATTGAATTTATAAGATAAAAACATTATACTCATAAATACCATAATATCATACTAAATACACATGCGAAATTCATGTTTAAATTTGTAAATTTAATGTAAAAAGTTTTGAATATGATAATATTTTGTGAATTTAATGCTAAATTAATGAATTGTAATTTCACCTGTGAATTTAGTATTGCATTATGACATTTATAAACACTTTAACAATAAAAATGTTTTCATATTACAACTTTAATTTTTAAATTTGCGAATCTGAGAGTCGTTCTCACGTTTGTAAGGAATATAGGGGTTCTAATATGAATCTAACTCATGCTTAACATATATAAAGTGTTGACTTAACCATATATTTTACAAAACCTTCACTTTGCTTCTTATATAAAAGATTGCTTAAAATAAGAATTGTTAAAAGTGTAATTTAAGATTTGTAGTATAGTTTATATATCTAGGTTTATTTAAGTAGCCCATGTTTCTTTCTTCTGAAATTAATTACATATTTGAATATCCAGAAGGATACAGATGCAAATGTGAGTTTCGGATAATTCGGATGCAGATGCAGATACTGGAATACTCGCCCTGCATCCACTCCGTTAACCCGCATTCAGGGGTTACCTTACACTAGTAATGAACCTTTATTCTCACCTTATGTTCAACGGATTCAGAACCAGGTCAAGATGAAATAGGAGGAACTTCAATTCGTGAAGTATATTCCTGTTGAAATTAATCAGTTGTGTGATGGTTAGAAGTTTTTCCTATGATTGTTTGCATCCAGGATGGGTTCAATCAGTAGACTCTGTAGGGTTTGCCTCTGTAGTTTCCATTTCCTTGACCTTCTCAAGCTGCCTCAAAAGATCCAGCCTTTCAGGTCCATATGTGGATGGTATCTTCACAAATTATAAGAATTTGTCAGTCTTTATGCAAGAAAAAGGAGGCAAAAAAAAGAGAGGGAACTTAAGCCAGATATGCAGCACCCACCAGCGACGGAACGTATCTTTGGATAGCAGCCAACATTGCGGCATGCCCAACTGCAGTGACCTATAGACCACACATCAGAAATCAGGTGAATCTTCGACATTAGAAATGAAAAGATAAAGAACAATCAATTTTTCTTATCTATCAGTTCTAAAACCCAAATTATGACTGATGCACATGTGTAAGTTGTGAAGTGTGTAGTTTAAGCTCAGCAGGCAATTTATTAGCCTTTGCGATTCTACGAATAAATGCAGGGTCCTTTTTTAGACAACAAATATGATAGGTAATTGTTAGAGTATATTCTAGAAAAGGGTATATTAGTAAATAGTATTAGTAGTTAGTTATATTGAGAATCTATAAATAAGAGGTATAGGGTGTGAGTGAAGGTGTGCAGAGAAATATTGTTAGGATTTAGTAGCTCATTGTTGTGTTGCTTTGAGGGGTCTCCAACCATTCGGTTGAGAGAAAGGGGTAGTCCCTGGGATTGTTAATTGTTCTTCCTGTTTTTATAAATTCAGCTTATCAAACATCAGAATTAATAGATTTTCTCCTGTGTTTTCATCAATCATAAGTTTCTGTTCTCTATCAAAATACCATAACTACACTACAATTATAATATTAAATTCGTTCGATGCTATCTACTTTTCCATGATACCTTTAGAAATTATATATGTCAATATGATAACCTTTTGATCAATCTCAATTAAAAGAAAAGTGATGAAATTTGTTTTCATGCTAAGCTTGAAATAGGATTTTCTTTTAGTGGAACTCACAGGTAGTAGCATGAGAAAGCCGATTGGGATTACTGATGCAAGGTCAGTTAATGTTCTTCGAAGAGCTTGCTTCTCCTTGTCGGTCAATTCATCCCCTATAAGGACCCTTCTTAGCAACCCCGTGGCTGCAGCAACATCTATGGCTAGAAGTTGAGTACCCTGCAACACATCCTGCTTGTAGACAACATGATCAGTCACCGGCACTATGGGGTTTGAAACAAAAAAATAGAAATTATAAATTGTAATCAAGAAATATTTGCAATACTAAATATTCACTGGTTGATGAGATTAAGAATGCCGTTCTGAGGCGCATGTGGGAAATTTAATTGATATTGCTCTAGGTTATCCAATGGCTGCTTATAAAGAAAAAGGTTTCACTAAGTTGGCAACATAATAATCACATTTTTAGAATTATACTGTCATCAAGAGGGAGATGAGATCTAATCAGCCTAAAATAAGGATACAACCCATGGTTGGAACTAGTCACACTTTCTAGTACTCTAATTGCTAAATATAGAAACTTTATGCTTCTTTAGCATTTATAGCAACATTATTAATTTTTTATCATAAATAGCATCAACTTTTATATTTTTTACCACTTATAGCAAAAAGTTAAAGAAGTTATAGCTATAGATGATTAAAAAAAATACAAAATTTAATGCTATTAATGATACAAAAATACAATCGTTGATGCTATTAATTATGAAATTTACAAAAGTTGATGCTATTAATGATTAAGAAAATAAAAAATGTGGCTACAATTCATAAAAAGACAAAAAGTTGTTGCTATTTTTAGCAATTAACCCTTTTGCAAACTAATAAGCACTGGTTGCAAAAACTGTTGTTTGAAAATAGTGTTTGGATTTGTTTATTCATTCTGAAAACTCAATAAATAAATAAAAATGACCAAAAAGGACATTGTGTTAATTTATTGAACTAAATTAAATTTACTTGTATTTATAAATTATAATAATTTATTTCATATGACATACATATTTAGAAATATTTATCAAATAGTAACATCTATAAATCTAACAATAAATAGTAACAAAGATACAGATGACAATTGGTGGGTATTAAGGGTATTTGTGTAAAATAGCAAAGAAGTCTCTTGCGTATTCTGAAAAATGCATCTACAATGATGCTTTTACAAAACCTGCGTTTTGACCCTTCTAAACCAAAAATAAATGTTTTTATGTATTTTCATCCAAACGCTAGTTTTGGAGTTTTAAAAACTCAAAATAGCAAGTAAGCATCTTCATAACTCAATCCCAAACACCCACCAAGTTTACAAGAGTGAGAGCGAAGTGTTTACCGTGGTAGTTCCTTTGAGCTTTGTTATGGACCTTCCGATGATATTCTCTTTCTCCTGCACCTTAACCAAATGAGCCCCTTCAGCATCTTTAGAATATTTAACAGGATCATCAGCCATTTTAACATCCTCCTATACACAAATACCAGTTATAAATAGTAATTATGAACATTATCTTCATATTGGTATTTCACAGGATCCGTATTATTTAACATTTACAAATCGATAAGCCCTTTCTTTTCTTGGACAGTTAGAGCACTTGCAGATAAGAAGTACAACAAAATTTTATAAAAGTTTTAGATAACAAGAGAACCTCTTCATTCTCAGACCCTTTCGCACTTCTTTCGACCCTCTTTTCAAGTTCCATCAGCTCATTCCTTAATAATTCAAACCGTTGGATTTCATTGGATTCCAGTACATCTGTCTCATCCTGTACAAAAACGATTAATTCAAATTTTCGACTTAAATATATTCAAGCTTGTACAAAGTTGATTACTCCATTCAACTATTATATAGAACAATTATGATAAACATGCATCATTTAGTTTGAGCATCTACCAGATAGCGCAGCATACAAGCATTTTTCCTAGAAAAAATTTGAACATAAATGGACACTTGTTCCAACGGAATTGCATCAGGAATATTTTACTGTTGAAATCAATGAGCTTCTATAATGACTTATCATGCAACAACACGTTTTCAGAAAATGGGGCATAGTTCTTTCAAGGCTTTGGATGTTTATGTAGGTTTCTTGGTTTTTTCTACAGCTCTATTAGCATCAAAATTTATAGACAAGAGAAGACTCAATTGTCTGCTATGAAGCCATAGACAAAAGGTAACATCTGAGGTAGGAGGTGCCAATTTAGCTACACCTTGCATTTTTTTTTTCATATCAATAAGATGGCATCGTCAACGTGTATTATAGAATACACAGATATTATCATCAGTTGTCCAAATGGATTGACCTTTTACCATCTTCACAAAATCCAGACTTGATAAACTACCATCATGTAAGTTAAAGGAAATGACCCACACAAGACAAAGAGGCTTTCATATATGTTTACATATAAATAAAGTATAGATAATCAAATATGTAAATTTGAGGCATACACTTCTGTAGGAAGTTTCTGACTGGAGGTCAGTAGGTGGTCTCGGACGGGGTACCAGAAAGCTCCATAATCCATCAGGTTTACTATAGACAACATGAGGGGAAAAAGAATTAAACAAAAGAGGTGCGGACCGGCTAATAATTAGTATGAAATGACTGACTTATTCTGTGCTAAAATTATTTTGGTGACGGGAGATACCTGCCAGACATATCCATGTCTGTGTTAGAAACAGATTGCCTCTTGTTCCTAACAGAGGACTCGGGACTACCATCATCTTCTCCCTAGACACAAATAATAGGCACAAGTCAGATACAAAAATAGTCCACATCTATGGTTCTAGTTGTAGGTGCAGTAAGAAATATAGGATACGCTAAAATCTTTGATTGGACGTGGTATTAAATGAATATAACCACTACTTCAACTTTTCACTAGAATGCCACTTGCAATGTAAGTGCTGGATTTGGCTTTTCAAGAGAAAACTAGGAAAGAAAAAAGACATGCACATAAAACTGTACAAAGGGAATGTCCTCATAAATGAGGAGACAGCAGAGCTTAACTTGAAAACAAAGAAGAAGAAAAAAAAGTGATCTAAGAAATTGGAGGAACTGGTCGATCTAATATTGCTCCTGTAATCTTGTGATGCAAACTACACTGGAAAAACTTAAAATACTATATTCATATTTCCAAACATTTATCACCCGATTTCTAAAATCCAAATTGTCAAACTAAAGCAGTAGTTGTACAACAAATAGTATCTTGCCGTCGACATGAGTAATTGCTGCCGGGAAATGAAACTGTGTTACATTACTACATCATTACAGAATAACCAATGAAGCGTTCATTCTTTTGATCTTCCAACATATTAATGCATCAGTTAAATATTTCTTTGGACCATAAAGTTAATTGATCAACATTTGCAGAGAAAATGTATATTAAAAAAATCAGGTGGTAACCAGTATCTCATTAATTGAGTGACTGCTTAGCATATATGGATCATTTGCATATACTATGATGGTCCACACCCACTGTAATAGTCAAAAAAACAGATATATACTTTCAACAAGTCAAGTCAATTATGTAGAAGTTAACTTGATCAAGAAGCTGTTCTAAAGATAAATTTAGCTTTGTCATTAGTCCTAGTGTCGTATGCATCACAAGGTAGATTGTCATTGTTAAATAGATACCTGCCGAAGGGAATCTGCCTTGGCTCTAAAAGATGCCTCAAGAAATTCTGCCTCTTTTTTAAGTTTTCTAATCTTCTCGAGGTCAGAACAAGCAGCTTTTAGATGCTCCTTTCCAGAACTGGAGCTAGATACATGTAACTCCTGAAGTAACTCCTCAAGCTTTATAAGGGCTTCATCAACACTCTCCAATGCCTAAATGAAATACTAGCCACATTGTCATCATAACCATATACAAGATTTTTACTTTCCATTAGACAAGAACAAGGAATAATATAAATATCACAAATTGTTTGGCTATGCAGCATGCAAATAGAATTCAGAAGGAAGAAGAGATCTCGAAGAAAACACAGTGTGTGTCAATGAAATACTGACATAAAGAACTCCTAAAAAAAAAGTGATATCTTTCAGTACCAAACCTTTGATTTAAATGATTAAGAAAAAAAGCCACACTTTTCCAACAAAAAACTGATTATAGCGCATTAGCGCTCAACTTGAGTAGCCATGAGGCAGCCCCAGAGCACCCAGGCTCCACATAACGGCTGGCAGGAAAGTATTAGTTTTCAGTCCTTCCCTACTAACTTCCTAATAATGGCTGTTTTCTTGACTCAAACCATGCCTCCCACTGACATGTATACAAATCTCATTAGAGTTGAATTTGCATAAATGAAGTATAGGGTGAATTACAAAATTCGTCATTGTGGTTTACTATAAATTATGGATTAGGTCCTTTAACTATAAAAGTTACATTGACAGTCCTTGTGGTTGAAGTTTTGTTACCGATTTCGTCCTTTGGCCATTTAAAATGACCATTTTACCCTTGTTTAATAAATATTAGGGTAAAATACAATTTTCGTCCCTGTGGTTATATATAAATTATGGTTACAATCCTTTTCACGTCAAAATTACGGGTGCGTTTAGTTACCAAAAATTTTCAAAATTTTCATATCACTTTTCAACAAAAATGAAAACTTGTTTACTTAACAATTTCATAAATTTTCATTTCACTTTTTAAAATACCACTTTTCATATTCTCTCTCTTACTTTTCTATTACCTACCCTATTTCTTTATAATACTCTCTTTCTCTCTCCTACTTTTCCATCACCTATCCTATTTTTTTATTTTATAATCACTCATCTTATTTTTCTAAAAACAAAAACTTCATCATCTAAACAAGTTTTCACTTTTCATAGAAACCCTTGTTTTTTCCTAAAAACTATAACTTGAAAACTGAAACTGAAAAATGACTAGTTTTCGTTAACTAAACGCAACCTACAATTTCTAAACATATGGTTGTCATTTTGTTATGCTTTTAGTCCTTTGACAAGTCATTTTTTCAAAAATGACCATTTTGCCCTTTTAACTTTGTTTCAGTTTTGGTCCCTAACTAATTAGTTTATTTTTTATATTATTTTAATTACTTTTATCCCATTATTATTTATTTGATATTTAGTCTTTTTCTTATTGTTACAATTTAACTAAAGCATTATTTTTTTTAATATGTTGTCTTTGATTATTATTATTTGTTTATTTATTTATTTGATGTGTTCTTTTTTTTATTAATTATTACAAGAATTTAATTAAAGTAACTTTTATAAATATGGATTTGTATATACATAATTTGATTATTATTAATATTACAATTAAGTTCAAATATTTATTTAACTATATATACATTAATTTTTTAAAAAAATTTATACATATATGTATAAATTTGGACAAAAAATAGACTAAATCTATAAGTATTTATATAAAGTAGAGACAAAAGATATGTAAATTAAATGTATAAATAGTTAAAAACTTTATAGATGAAAAGTAATAAAATAAATAAATACTCTTTTAAAAAATAAATATATAAACAGTTCAATGTATATTTAAAATTTGTATGTAAGAACAATAATATAACTAACAACAATACATTAAGTTAAATTTAGTCATATACAAGTTATTTTCAATTACAATTATTTAGTCATGTAAGTCCTTAAACTATAACAAAATAATAATACTAGTAATAATAATGTCAAATAAATAATGAAAATAAAACATTTTAAATAATTTATTACTTCAGTTAAATTTTAATAGTAATAATGAAATAATATATTAAATAAATAATAAAAGAATAACAAATCATTAAGAAAATGAAATATAAAAGAAATATTTTATTAGGGACCAAAAATGAAATAAAATGAAAGGGCAAAATCGTCATTTTTAAAAAATTATTGGAGAAAGGGATCAAAAGCATAACAAAACTCCAACTATAAGTACTATACTTGTAATTTTACCGTGAAAAGGACGGTAACCATAATTATTATTATTATTAAATAAAAACTAAAAAAATAACTTTTTGAGTTTAGATTTTTGAATTATAAGAAAGTAAACTTTTTTTAAATTAGAAAATAAATGTAAACATTGTCAAAAAGTATTAAAAAGTTGTTAACGTTTTTAAATTACATAAACAACTTTTTAACGCATTTAAAAACATTTTTGTAGTTTAAACGCTTTGAAAAATATGTTTAAAAACTTTTTGAAAACTTTAATTGTTTTGAAAAGTTTAAAATTTTGAAATGTTTTTTAAAAAAGTTTTTAAGTAAATTATTTAAACGTTTTAAATTTTGAAGTAAATTTTTTAAAAAGTTCTAAAAAAATATCAAATAATTTTGAAAATTTTAAATTTATATTATTGTTCATGAAAACATTTAATATTTTCTAAAAAGTATAAAAAAAAAAACCCTAAAGTTAAGAAACTATTTTATTTTTAAATTTTAAATGCCAAAATTATGAGCATAACAATTTATATGTTTTTATTGATGTTTTGAATCTTTTAATCCGCATTAGAAGTCATTTAAGTTAAAAATGAGTACTTAATACATTTAATTATTTTATGATTTAAAAAAAGGTTTACCTTTTATTTTGAAATTTTCAAAAAATCTGAACTCAAGTTAAGTTATTTAATTAGTAATAATACTTATTTATATGTTTTTATAAATATTTTTTTATTCATTTTTACATTAAGTTAAGTTTACTTTTTTTTTAAAATTTTTTTCAAATTAGTTTATTATTGTAAAACAATAGAAATAATAATAAATACAATATTAATAATATTATTAAACAGGGGTAAAAAGGTCACTTTAAGTGGCCAAGGACAAAATTTGTAACACAAGTTCAAACACAAGGACTATCAGTGTAACTTTTAAAGTTAAAGGACCTAATCCATAATTTTTAATAAACCACAGGGAGGGAATTTGTAATTTACTCTAAAGTATATGAAATATCATCCAGAAAGCTTTTACAAGGTCATTAAGTAGATATGCATGACCAAACTGCATTTCTCCAAGAAAGAGAATTAGCAAATTAGATGAATCACCTTCACTATTAGACACACATTTGACTTCTACATACTAATTACTACATATATAAAATAGGATATTAATCCTGGCCCATAAAGTTCAAGTGACCTGTCTTGGTAACTGGTTCGGATCCTATTCAGTCATCTAATTTTTATTGGTAATATCATGTACGTAATTGATATCGGGCACATATAGCTTGATCATCTTATTTTCTGAAGGATCAAACTCTCAAATTGGCAAGCGCCAAACCGCCAAGCACATATGATAATGTTTTTTTCTGCCACTTTTTAACATTCCTAACATGAGCTGATCTGATCAATCGTGGGATCTGAAGATTACTATTAGGAGGTAAGTAAGACTTGTTATTAGTCCAAGATAGTGTTGAAATAAAAGCATGTAGGTTTGTCAGTAGTATGAACATCAAAGTCATTATACGGCTATACGCCTCCAGAGTCATCCAGTCCGTCTGTAAATAATATAGCAATCAACTCAACCATAGCTTAAAGATATAAATTTAAACAGTGGAAGGGAACATTAAAAGATGTTCAAAGGTGCATTCTTCCTAATGGAAGGCCAATAATGACAAGCACAGAGAACTCGGCCGCACCAAAATCACAGTTAACCAAACAATTGTGCATGCCAACCATATACAATCAAACCCACCAACGCTAACAAATATTAAAAAAAATGAAAATGTTTACTAGATTTAGTGAAGATAAAGATACCTTGTCAAAAGACTCTACTTCTGTTTTTAATGGAGCATAACCACCTGAATGAGTAATTCCATACGCGTTTGAGGTACTGCTTTCAATCATCAGCTTCCTGCATTAACATTTTCATATCCTATAAATGATGGGTCTTTACAGAAGGAGAAAACTTAATGGGCGTATCATTTTATTCCAAGTAGCAAGGAATAAGAGTAATAAAAATCAAGATTGTAGGCCTTGGACCTTTTACTAGTAGGTTCTAAGGGTGTGTTTGGTATGCTGGAATGGAAGGGAATGGAAATGGAGAGATTTATACTGTTTTTTCTACCATGAGAATGTGAATACACTTGCAAAAAGTTTGGATTCCATTCCCTTTCCCAGTCTATAGTGTTTACTTGATTCTCTACATTTTGAAAGAGAATTGAGTAAAACACTAGATTGTGTAACGGAATGGAATCCGAACTTTTTTGTAAGTGTATTATCATTCTCATGGTAGAAAAAACAATATAAATCTCTCCATTTCCATTCCACCATACCAATGCACCCTAAACATCTTGGAACATCATTATTTGACTATCAGGAGTTGGCTTTCCATGCATAAGTTTTTCCAAAGATGCCAAAACTGTTGGCTTTAGATAGGACTGCAAAGACAGAGGTCTCCCATGTGGAAGTTTCATCTTTTTGTGCATCCCTCTTCCATAATTTCAATTTGGCAGGGTCTTAACGAACCCCAATTGGGTTGGGATGAAACTTAAAAAGGTTTACTTTGTTGTTCTATTTGAACGGCAATACACATATATGTTTATCTCCATATTTCTCCTAGTTTTAGGTGTCCTCAATAAAGTCCTGCCTTGTAGCGACCACCTAATTGATTTCCTTGACTTGGCTAATGATTTTGAACTACAGAGACCTCAACATAAAATGTCTTTTATGTTTAAGAGATAGGTTTACGGCTGTTGGGTTTTTGTTTGGGTGACTTGAAATCAAGTGGTAAAAATTGTATATTTTCTATTAGGTAAGTTAATTGTGTAATTAGCTTAGAGTTAGTTTTTTCTTTATTTGTATTAGTGTAAATAAGACTCATAGAGTCCTAGGGTCATTGGTGTGAAATAACTCTAAATGTAGACATTAATCTCCCGTTTGTAGAGTTCTTGATTTCGCAATAGAGTTTCAAGAATTTCTTCTTCGTTTTAGGTTTCGTTTTCGATTTGTAATTCGGCACAACAACGGCCTTGTAGGCTGACCAGGTGATAAGATTTCAAAATCATCACATCAAATATTGTGTATAGAGGTAACGCAGAAGTTGGCAGTATAGCATTCTACTTACTTGGGTATGCCTAATTCTTCCACAGACTCCTGTAAAATTTTGTGCCTGAGATAATATATATACGACTTAGATCACCTCATTAAGAGCCAGACTTTATTGAAATCTTCAAAACCCCAAAAAAATAGAAAAGAACAGATGGCACACCCTCTAGAAAGGAAACTTGCAGCCTTGACATTAGAAGGGTTCTCAAGCCATTTACTGTATTTAATAAAGCTCTGAATCCAGTGTGAACAAACATCTAGAACAAGAGGGACAGCTTCCTCATTTGGAGGACCTTGTTTTGTTTTATGCATGTGCAACCCTTTCTGAGTGCCAATATCACCTGGGTAGAATGGAAGCCAATCCAATTCTTCACATACAACCTACAAAATGTTGGCCACTTTTAGAATTTTCAAATTAAACTATATGTATGATATATATTAACCAATATATGCTAACCTCCACATACAGTTGGTAAGAGCTTATTGACGAAAGCTGAGGATAGTATAGCACACTGCCACCAATAAGATACCTGCTTCGAAGGGAGAAAATAATCAGATTCAGATCTGATGCAAAGTTGACATAAGAGCACTGATCAATGGAGAATTGACCATCATCTGGAAACTTTACCTAATCAATCCTTCAATGGGTTTAGGCACTGCCTCAAAGTTATTTGCAGACAGAAATGATTGAGTCCTCCTTCCCAAAGCAATGAAAAAACCAAAAATAGCCAAATCCTTATCCAAGACCTGAGGGCATAAAAATCAACTTAAACAACTACACTTACACTCACAAAAACTCCAATCTACAAAAGTACTGAACTTCAGATTTCAGAAAAAATGTTATGCACCACATTCTATATTGATCGGGCTTGTATATAAGTAAAAGAAATATATGTTCCATTATAAATGCTGGGGTAACGTACTAACATTTCAGCTCCAGTCATTCTTGTTTACCCAAAGTCATAGCAAGTAAGCAGACAAAATTAGCATGTGCGCTAGGTGCCAGCCCAATACCAGAGAATTCTTAAAGATGTCTACGGCATTATCATGAAAGAATTACATGCATCAGAATTTTCAACCAAGACCTTCAGTGAGTGATATATGAATCCATCACCATCTTGCCAAACAGATCTCAAAAGAGCAGCGAGATGCAAAATTTCAAATATCGTATCAGGCAAACTCAGAGTTCTTTGTTTATACTTGTATGGTATAGCATGTTCACACCCTTAAGTTTCTGATTTCTGTTACCGTATAGTAGTTATTATGCAGCTTCTTTGAGGCTCCTAAATTTCTGAGAGATACCTGAGTCCCCTGCAAACGGCACTCACTTGTTCATATTGATGCTGGAAATTTTCTTGATACAAAAAGATAGCATTTGAACGGCGACTTACAAAATACAAAAAAAAAAAAGCAATTTTACAAATAATCACCAAGAGTTATGAGATGATTAGATGAAAGGTCAAGAGAGTGTTTCACGATTAATATGTGTTCTGTTACCCAATGATATGGTCATTGGGAACAAAATTGAAGTCAGCCTCGATGCCAATCCAAGTACGAGAGAGCTTTGAATCGATAGGGTCAGAATCAGAGTGCAATTTAAAGATAAAAGGACCTCCCAAGAAACATGCAGAACACAGAGATAGTTGACCTCAACCATAAAGCAAGATTTATAGAAGACTAATACTATCGACAGTGACAGTGACAGTGACAGCAACGATAACATAAGGGTAAAAGTTAGGATGAAAAAATGGCTAACAAGAAAATAGAGCATGTGCCTAACACGGTGTTTTACCCCAGACTGCAGACAGGGACAAAATATCCATAAAGTAAAACCATTTATAGTTAGAAAACGCCTCCGTTAAATCTGAGTAAACGCTTGCCTCGGAAGTCGTAATGTCGTATGTATACTAGTCACATACCCACGCATTGCAGCGGATTATAAAATTTTATCGTAAAAAATAAATAAACTAAATTGTAATAATATATATATATATATAGTGTGTGTGTGTGCGTATAATTATATATTCCGTCCGATTTATATGTTGTTGCTTATTAAGAAGCAAGGCGCATGATCCTGATTTCTCACTCAGAGGAGCTACACCTTCGAATTATTATTTATTACACAGGTGTACCATATACGACTTCATTCGCTAATATAACAAATGGAATGGAACTGCTTCATCATGGTTATATGGCTCAGGAGCAATATCTGTATCTCTACAAGGTGTGAAAGCCTCAATGCTTTTACCTCAATACTTTCACAGGTTGTCAGTCTTGACCATATTCTCTCTCTATCAATAGCCCGCTGTAGTTGCTTCTGTACAAGACTCACCCAAAACAGAACTTCTTCAGTGCCTTGATCATCTTTCACTCTACATGCTGCAGCTCGAGGTCCGAAGTGGACCAGAAATTCTCTGCGTAGGCCAATCTCCTTTATGGAATTATAAGCTTTTCTCATAGGAACAAACTCAACCAGCATGTCCATCAGTCTACCAGTAAGCTCGGGAAGAACAGAGTAAAACTGTGTGCAAGCAACTTTTGTAGGGCCTAGTTTTGTAATTGCAGCAATGCAGCTCAATGCAAACAGGAGCAAAGATCTGTCACTTGCATCCCCTGAACTCAAGGATGTCCCTTTTCTGAGCCTGGAGAAATGAACAAGTCAGCATGACGTAAAACCAAAAACTCTGCTGCCATATATTCTTTAAACTACTTACACCCCGGTAGCAGCAGTAAACCGTTGATCCTTCTCAAAATAGTTGACAAAACTGGACACCACAGATGGCACTTGCTCAGACCAAAACCAATCATAAAGTTCTGGTTGCTTGTCTGATAGTGCATCTCGGATTACACTTTCCAAGGGAGCAGAATGCCGTGACAGACTGCATAATGAAATAATATCTTTATAATCAACTAGCTTAGTACTTGATAGTGCTAACGATAGACAAAAATATAAATTGCATGCACTTTCTGAGAATCAATTTCATCAAATATGAAACAGGGAATGTCTTCTGAAGAAATAAAATCAATGAACTGTAAAAAGAAGAGAGAAGAGATGATAAAAGGTAATTCTCTTGTATCATATTTCAATTTTCAATAGTTCATTTAACTTTGTCATTCCCTGCAGGAAAATCTCATCCCAGGCTGAAGAACCATAGTTCTTATACGAATGCAACTGATGCTGATTACTATGTTTTGAATTTAATTGGATCCTACGGTGCAACAGAAAATCAACCTTTCAAAACACTATTTCATCAAACTGAGATTTCATTGACGAAATACTTTGGAAGTGTATTGCCATCTGCCCAAGTATTTATCAACTTCCATCATTTGATGTATGCACTATATAACTAGATGAACTTCCAGACATCTTTCTTGACTGTATATGTAAGAAAAAAAACTGTGTTCTAATTTTTTCATGCAGACAGGAGACATCTAATTAAGTGCTAGAAAATCCTACTAAAATCTATACCTTCGCTGAACAAAAACATTGATGTCTCGATCTCTTCTATCTCCACGAGATGAAATCTCGCATGCTGCTAACAGCAATGAGTACACTGAAGCCTGAAGTCATTAGAAGAACTTAGCTTTATGGCATAAGTTGAAAGAACCCAGAGACAGCTATCAACTAGAATCCCAGGGGAATATCAGAACAAACAGTATAGCCATAAAATCATGATTGTGAATTTACAAGATATATAATTGCTATTCAAGTTCTAATAGAATTTTTTCTTCACTTTAGGAGTTCTAACAGTATTTCATGTTTTTTCCTAAATATGAAGCTGATACGAAACAGAGACTGATAGTGATGAAAACAGAGTATATAAGCCAATTATCTCTGATATTGATAAGCAAAATATAGAAAAGGAAGAACAAGTAATAATTCCAGAGAAATTTCTTTCTCACAATCACAAGATTGGAGACCCCTCAAAGCAATAAAGCAATGAGTCTAACAACAATCTAACAATATTTCTGCCCAACTCTCACTTCACTCACCCTTTTATTTATAGATTTGACCAACTAACTAACTCTTAATATTATTACTAATATACCCTTTCTAGAATAATCTTCTAATGTAATTCCCTATCAGAAGCGTAGTAGTCATCAGTCTTTGAGATGCATAGTAGATTTCTGTTTAACTTGCTAATAACGATTTTATATTATACGTATCAAATAGCATTAACCCATTCAGAATCACAACTGGTGGAAACCTATATACAAAGCATCTGAATATTTTAAATCCAAAAGCAACAAGGGTGAAACCATAGCTCCAAAGGGCTTGGAGCGGAAGTCTGTGTACACAGGAACTTCAACCCCAGATCTAGTAGATTATACAATCCATATCAACCCCAGGCAATGAAAGTTGATAGGTCTAATATCCTTTAACAACACGAAGGTATGTTCTCCAATCTCTCCATCCTCACGAGCCCCATAACATAGACATGGAAGTTTTTGGTGAGGTCAGAAGTCAAACTTCAGGAACAATTGCCTGCAACTGGAAGTTTCCATTTTGATGTTCATCCTTACTATCACAGTAAAATAGATGCCGAGTTATTTTGGTTGGTAAGTCATAGTTCTAGTGTACTACTGTTGTTACATCTCTCTTGAGCCCTTTAAAATCACTTCCAAGCGTCACCATGATAATTCCATGGCTAGTTGGAAATGTGTTCATGTGTTGACTACTTGACTTGTTGAACCATTACTTGCATGCCTTCTAGGCTCATCACATTTAGATAACACCATCAACAAAACCGTTTCCAAGCAACTGATGAGCCCAGTCTCAAGATATCTGTGAAGGTTGGACCTTCCAGGATCCATTGGATATTTACCACATCTTCAGATAAACATAAGTAAGTTTATTCTAAACGGGTCATGAATACCTAGTGGTCTTTTAACCAATCGGTACCAGACTAGTTAATGAAGTCTCCCAATTTAGTAATTGTGAGTTTAGTCTCATAGTTTCCCTTTTCAGCAACACATTAATTAGTGTTGGCTTTCTGTCATTGAAGGTAAAGCTGTTGGTGTCTACCAACTAATTTGGCCTACACAACGTTGAAAGTCTGGCTAAGTCGTGGGATAAGGGATGAGTGCGGAACTGATGCTCATCTTATTCTTATGTCTATGAAGCTTAGCTCCTAGGAGGCTTGGCAAAAAAAACTCATCCCCGACGGGGAACCCGTAACTCGACCCCGATTTGACCGGGGAATCCCCGAGTTGACCAGGTATGGGGATGGGGACGGGGAATCCCCGATTTAAAATAATGGGGATGGGGCGGGGATGGGAGACACTTTAATCCCCGAACCCGACCCCGGTTATAAATTATGTTTTAATATAAATTATTATATATATTTAACTTTACAATGTAAATTATTCATTACATTTTATATAATATATTAAATATCATTGTATATGACTTTTATATAGTTTATAATACTATTGTTATTTTCCATTTTATTGGTTTTATAAATGTTTTGCATCCATTTCTTTGTTTTAGTTTTATTATAACTTACACATTATATATGTAAATACCTCAAATATGTTTGAATTAATTTTTTTAAAGTTTATTTACATATATTTTTCTACTAAATTACTATTTATAGTTTAAACTTAAATAATCTTTAGGAACTTGAAAAACCCGATTTTCCGACAGGGATGGGAATAGATACTCATTCCCCGACGGGGATGGGGGAGAAGATTATGAAGCGGGGATGGGGATGGGGATGGGAACTGAGATCCCCGCCCCGCCCCATTGTCATCCCTCCATATCAGGTGAACTAGAATACTACATTCTAACTAACCAGCAGTTCATTGTATAGAACTTATGAAAGTCCCGTCTCTGAAACAATACTATTAATGATTTCGTTCTTCTACAAACGAAAACGTGCAACCCTAAACAGAATATTTAGAAAACTAGACATATTTCTGGGGCATACACTGTTAGGGCAGTACAAAGACAAAAGGTAGTGACGTGAAAGATAACATTTATAATAATGGCATCAAGAATGTGTCTAGGATTTTCACAATAGATTTTCAAAAATTAATAATGTTTGTCTGAGCAAATGTCTTCATGCAATCGGTTAGCAATCTGAAATAACAACGGCACACTACCAGAAGTTGTAGCATTCAAGTTCCATTTTCATATTACATTGGCAAATTTTACTCCAAATAAGTTGTTGACAAAGAAAAATATTATGCCAAATATGATTCAAATATAAAATAAAACAAATATGGATGATCTGCTGATACTTAATATGCTTGTGTTCCAAATCAGAATTTGTATAGGATATATCCACTAGAATACAATATGATCTTCTGTTTGTACGACTGGAATCAAGCTTGAAATCAATAACCTAAAATTTTAAATAACATCAATCTCGTTTTATAGGACAAATAGAGGGACCATAAGATCATAAGACTCTTATAATTATCATATGCAGATCTGAAAACACAAAATATGCCTACTGTGGTATGTACATATACAAACATTCATTTATGTCTATATCAAATAGCATGAGGCAGGCAAATAGAGGGACCATAGATCATAAGACTCTTATAATTATCATATGCAGATCTGAAAACACAAAATATGCCTACTGCGGTATGTACATATACAAACATTCATTTATGCATATACTTTGTCTCTAACAAATAGCACGAGGTAGGCAAATAGAGGGACCATATTAACATAAGACTCTTATAATTATCATATGCAGATCTGAAAACATATAAAATATGCCTACTGTGGTATATACATATACAAACATTCACCTATGCATATATTTATTTGTCTCTAACAAGAACATGAGGTAGGCATATATCACAAGAACGTTCAGAACAGTCGAACAAACCTGATAAGATAAGTCCTTCACCCAAGCATTTTGGTCAATACCAAGCCAAGCTGTTGAGAACCATGATAACTTGGATGCAGAGCTCTGCTCTTTAATGGCCAGCTCATATACCCTTGCAGCATCATGCAATGACTGGATAAGTGCACTGTTATATTCTTCATATTGCAATGATTCGTCAAGCTTGACCCTCATTTCCTCAACATCGCGCGTACTTGCTTGAGGATTGCCATTGACTGTTACACCATCATCAGCAGAAGCAGATGGCAAAAACTGTCTTGTTCTTCTTGATTTGTGATTGATTAAGGATAAGTGAGAATCTACTGATCTGGAACAAAAACCAAGAGTCCCATCTTCTAATAAACAAAGATTAATGTGACCACTCTTCCTGGAATAAACCTTGTTGAACAGTAGGTGACCAACAACAGCTACCTTCTTGTGAAATAAACAGTTTTTGGAATGCTTATATGAAATCCATGGATTAAGAGATCTGCATCACAAATGTGATGTTAGAAAGAAAAGGTTCGACAAATACAAGCCCTCCCTTAGTCTGCTGTATTCCCCTTTGTACCATATCACATGAATAACTCTTTCATGAAAACTGTGGCGATAGCATGCTCAATATAAATAGTCGTGATTCAAAACAGCCTATGTTTCACATTTGATTATGTTCTTCTTGCTTCCACTAACTCCATCTGCCTCATTAATAATGAACTCATGTTTCAACTTTCATAAGGTAGGACACAATACTGCTATCCTGATTTTAGGCTTCTAATTAATGCATTAATGATTCAGCAAGGCTTATAAACCTACGATAGCTAGGACGCTTTACTTGTCACTTATCAAACACAAAACTACCTCGAAAACATTTTTCATAATCCAATTATCCAGTTACTAATGTGCGCTTTATGATATTCAGAATTCAATTTTAAGAACTTTATAAGCTAAAATCAAAAACCTACAGCAAAATCTGAAAATCATTAAGCACAAACAATTCAACTGCGTCGAATTTCACTAGACTAATCGCTAATCAACGATATTAGACGATAAAAACAAACGAATGAAGTTACATAACTACGCACAACGTTACATTAAAAAAGATAATTAGGTTAATGAAAGAAATCGAACACTTACTTTTTTAAAGAATTAGAACGGGGACAACAAACACTGGGGAGAGCGTGAGGTTGAGAAATCGTCATCGATCATACATGGATATAATAACGTTTCGCCGGCGACCAGTGGTTTGATAAAGCAACGGTGGGAGGAATGATGATAAGGAAGAGGAGTGATCGGCGCGGAGAAGCGAACGGCGAAGAGCCACGTCGGTGGAGAAGAAGCTTGTGGTGTTTGAGAATTGAGATAGAGAAAGCAAAATACAGATGAATAGATAGATGATAGGGTCGGGTAACGGCGGCCTGGCGGGTGGGTCGTGGTTCACGAGTACTATTTTGACCGTACCACTTTCAGATTTGTTTCATTTAATCACTGTACTATTTTTTATTTCGATTTAACCATTTTAGTTTATTGTTCTAGTTTGAGGAAAATAAATAAAACTAATGGTTAAATCGATACAAATATGATAGTTTAGTGGTCAAATCGGAACATTTTTTAGTGGTTAAATCAATAAAAAAAAGATTTATGTGCTTTTTGATTGCATAAGAGGTTAATTGTCTGATGTCTGATTCCACTTCTGATTGATGAGAGGTGGTCCTGATAAGATACTAAGATCTGATAAGAGAATTCAATAAGTCTGTTTGTTTTATAAATTATCTGATTCTGTTATTTTTATTAATTTTACATATTAATTTCCAAAACCAAACAGATATCGTTGATTAAAGTCAAATATCAAGTACGAATAATATCATTGAATCAAAGTGATATATGTAAACATTTAATATCATTTAAATAACATTAACAAGATTTAAGTAAGAAACCAATTCAAATTTATAAGTTATAATCAAGTAACATAAATGCATTCAATAAACATATAACCAACATGCTTTCAAGAATCAAATAAAAATTCAAGTTTATAAGTTGTAATCAAGTTTATAAGGTTATGTTTATTAACTTCCAAATAACTTAAGTTTATAAGTTATATAGATATGTTATTGAAAAATAATCAATTTTATCAAAAAGTGTTGGAATATTTCTCGTTATAATAAATATGGTAAGAGGTAGGGTAGGGGTGGGGTGGGGTAGGTTGAGGGTGGGGTGGGGTAAATAGGGTAGGGTAATGGTGGGTAGGTTTGAGGGGTAGGGGTGGGAAGAGATAGGTGGGGATGGGTAGGTTTGAGGGTTAGGGTAGGGTGAGATTAGGTGGTTGAGGATAGGTTATGTTTAGGGTGGGGTGGGGTAGGGTAGGATAGGGTAGGGGTAGGGGGTTTAGGATAGGGTAGGGTAGGGTAGGGTGGGTGAGGTAAGGTAAGGTATGGGGTAAAGGTAAGGGTGGGTGGGTGGGGTGGGGTGGGGTAGGGTAGGGTAGGGTAGGGGTATGGGGTATGGGGGTTTAGGATAGGGTAGGGTAGGGGTAGGGTGGGTGAGGTAAGGTTATGGGTGGGGTGGGGTGGGGTGGGGTGGGAGAGACGTGTATTTTTTTTGGTGTGATAAGTGGTGATAAGTAGCATATCAAAGTCTTATCCTGATAAGACATGATAAGCGAATTTTGACTCTTATGTCTTCTGCATATCAAACGCACTTATCAGTATTTCCTCTTACCGAATAAGAGGTTACCTCTGATAAGAGTCTGATAAGTGGCTATCAAACACCCTCTTAGTGGCTAAATTTGTATTTAAAAAATAGTTTAGTGGCTAAATTGAAATTTTTCTAAAAGTTAGATTGTCAAAATAGTACTTGACCCTTCGTATAAATATAAATATAAATATCTATCCATTTCATTAAAAGAAACTAAATTGTAGTTGACATTTAACTACATTGCTAATTGGCGCCTTAATTTGACATGTGTTTATAATTTTTTTTATTTAAATGTATAATTTCAATTCATCATATAGTGGTATATTTTAAGGAATCTATTACCAACTTTGGCTTTGTAGACACACTTTTCAATGGTCAATACAATAATACATCATACTTGCAAATAAAAATTTCAAATTCTAAGTGTTGATATTATTTATTAATAAAGTTAATGTTTATTTTATCTCAATTATGTTTTATTATTAATTATAAATAATTCTAAAGGTTTTACTATGATTTTTTCATTCATTATTCAGAGATTTCTTAAATTTTTTTTCTAATTTTTTTTATTCTATAGTGTATAATGTTTAAATAAATTTTAAGTCATCTCTGCTTCGTAATATTAATAGTTTGTAGCGTTTTATTTTCAAATTTTATAATTATTCTAAAATTTATAATTTATTAAAATTGTTATTATTCAAACAGATTCGTATATTATACGGGTAAATAAACTAGTATAATGGTAAACAAAACATAATCTCTTTTACTTGAAATAACAATCATAAAAAAAAAAACAATTTTTAACACATCATTAACAATTTTAGTAATAAAAATAATAACATACTATATAGTTTTAACGATAATAATAACACATTAAATTGTAAATTTTTTTGTTTCAAATTTATATATATATATATATATATATATATATATATATATATATATATATATATATATATATATATATATATATATATATTGATGAGGGTTCTTCTAAGAACCATAAAAAATGTGAGAACCTAAGAACCTTTTATGGTCTTTGGATTAATGATAATCAATGTTTGATATATTGGATGACAATTTTGTAATTATTTTGAACTTTGATGGTGGAGAATGTTTAAAATGTGTGAAAAGAGTATTTTTTGAAGAACAAAAAATCTGTATTTTCTCTTTTTCTCTCTTACTTTTTTTCATTTTCATTTTATTTTTCTTTTATTATAATTTATTTTTAAAGTAAAAAAACGTTTGTTATAAAAAAAAGTATTTTTTCTATATAGAAAATTATTTAATTGCTAAAAAAATAACGTATGTTATATCTAGGGGTGAGCAGAAACCGAACCAGAAAACCAAAAAATCGAAAAACCCGGAAAAACCAAACAGAAAAAACCGGAAAACCGGAAAAACCGTTTTAAACGGTTTGGTTTCGGATTGCACCTCAAAACCGAACCGAATAAACTGAACCGAACCGGTTATTATATAATTTAAATTTTTTTTAAATATTTTTATTATATCCTTATAATCTTATATCAAGGTTTAACCTTTCACAGCCTCCATTCCTTTCCTTCTGTTTCTGCTCGTCGGCCACAACCAATACCCCTTCTTCCTTCTTGGCTTCTTGCGATTCCACGGCCACCGGCCACCGGCGGCGGCCATACCTCTATCTTGCGATTCCACGGCTGTTGTGATTCCTCTTCGGCTCTTCCTGCTTCGATTCTGCTCACGGCATCTGTTGCGATTCCACGGCTATCGAAGCATACAGGTTTTGTGAGTTTAACTTGATTTACGTTTTATAGATTTTGTGAGACTCATTTTATTTACGTTTTTTAGGTTTTGTGATGTCAAATTTTGAATGCAATTGATTTTGTTACTTGATTAGAAATTATTTAACATGAATGATTGAATGTAGTTGTTAGTTATTTACTTTATTTGATAATTCGTACGTTATTGTTAACTTGAATGTAATTGTTAATTGTTATTAGATTTAGGGTTAATGTTGATATTTAGTTATTTATCACCTATTTGGCTATAATATCTTAGAATTTAGAAATCTTAGTTACTTATTAATTACCTATTTGGCTATATATTATAAAAGTTAATATCTTAGAAATCTTAGTTACTTATTACTTATTTTTCATTATTAACATCTAGTTATGTGTTAATGTATATCTTGTAGATGGAACTAAGTCAATCAAGTGACCCAATTGAACTTCCAAAGCATGGTGATGCGGCCGAAAGTAGGAACAAAATTGATGAGCCGAATGACGATATAAAAGAAGAAAAGGTTGAGGATGAAGATGGCAAGAAGGGTTGTAGAACACGGTCATTTGTATGGGATCATTTTACTTATGTTAAGGATGCAACTAATGTGAAATGTCCATATTGTAAAAAGACGATGGCTGCTAATACAAAGAAAAATGGTACAAGTGCATTGGCTAGTCATTTGCAGAAGTATTGCAAGACATCACCTCTTTACAAAAAGAGTGATTCCAAGAAGCAATCTACTTTGACTTTCAAGCCCCCAAAAGCAGAAGGCGGTGATTGTTCTTTGAGTACACATTCTTTTAACCAAGAAAAGTGTAGGAGGTCGTTAGCATGTATGTGTATAATGGACAATAGACCTTTTAGTGTGGTCGATGATGAAGGTTTTAGGCAATACACATGGGATTTGAATCCTTTGTTCAAAATCTCATCGAGGTGGACAGTGGCTAGGGACTGTATGACGATATATAAAGAAGAGACAAAGAATCTGAAGAATGTCTTAAAAGACAAAATGGTATCGCTTATTACGGACACGTGGACATCAGTTCAGAATTTTAATTATATGTGTCTTACAGCACATTGGATTGATGATGATTGGGTTTTAAGAAAGAAGATCTTAAATTTTTGTCCCATAGCAAATCACAAGGGTGAGACGATTGGTAAGTTGGTGTGAAATGACCATTCACATGGATGACTATTCACATAAATATGCATTGAGCATTCACATAATTTTTAAGGACACAGAAAGTGTGAATGTATGTGAAATTCATATATCATGCGTATAACATTAAATTAAACATAGTTATGTGAAAAAAATTTAAATTTTTTTTTTTAAGGTTGGTACCTTCAGGTGCACTTGATTTCGAGAGGTACCTTTTTGAACCTGAATCTATACATACATATATATATATATATATATATATATATATATATATATATATATATATATATATATATATATATAGATTGAGGTTCAATTGAGAACTTTTATGCACCGAGGCACCTCTAGGAACTTTTGTGCACCAAATAATCAAACAATGGTGCACTAAGGGTATTCCTGGAATATTGAATATGTAAAATTAAATATATGGAATTAATTATAATATGTAAATTAGAAATAAATAAGGAATAAATATTCAAAAAAAGTAACCACCTCCTAATATCTCTCTCTTTCTTTATTTCTCTCTCTCTCCCCACCGTATCCACCACACCACCATCACCTTTGTTGTAGCCACCTCTCCACCCTATCTCTCTTTATCTTTCTCTCTCTCTATCTCTCCACCGTATGCATCGAGGAACCCCGCCAACCGCCGCGATGATGATGAACAAGAGATGCAACCATGATGAACAATACGATGAAACACGATGAACATGAAGAATACGATGAACGAAGAAGATGATGATGAACACGTTGATGCATCCATTGGAACAATGATGTTGATGATTAACGACGATGCACCATGATGAACACTATGCATAGATGAACGATGATGATAAACGATGAATACGAAGATGATGAACGATGATGATAAACGATGAATATGAAGATGATGATTAACAGTGATGCATCACGAATTGTATAGATTTTGTATAGATAAAACCGATATGCATCACGAATTGAACGATTAATATGAAATGCATCAAATTCTCCATCATTTTTTTTTGAATTTGTGTGACTTTTGTTAAATTTGGAAGTGATCAATTGAATTTATTTTAACATTTATTATTTTATTTTTTGTTAAAATATTAAATTTAATGATGTATGCACAATACCCAAAATGTCCTTCCATGTTTTTTTGTAATGCACAAGATGCATAAAATTGTTCAATTATTTACCCTTTTGCCATTTAATCTAATCCATACAATTCTTTGATCTAATGGATGATATAGGCTCTTTTGTACCTCGATGTATAAAAGTTCTCAATTGAACCTCCCTATATATATATATATATATTATATATATATATATATATATATATATATATATATATATATATAGGGGTGGGTTCAATGGAAAACCATTATTCACCTGAAAACTATGGAGACCTACGCATACTGTTCGATTTGGTGCATTTTATGAAAAACGCGGTGGCATGATCGTAAATAAGGTGATGCATCACATGTGAATTTTGATGCATCACGCGGGAACACTACTACAAATGAGCCTATTGCAACCTTTTATAGGCAACTTTTATATAATTAGTTGCATTTGATTCTAAAGCAAGTTTACAAAAATAAAGGTTGCATTAGAAGATCTAATGCAACCTTTAATTTAAAAGGTTACAAATTTGTTTGAAAAAGGGCAACATTTATAAAAAAAGGTTGCATTTGTTATAGATTAAAAGTAACCTTTATTTTAAAAGGTTGTATATATGTAAAGTAAATGCAACTTTTTTAAAAAAAAAGTTACATCTAACATGTTAGTGTAATTTTTTTAAATAAAATATATAACTATTTTAGGATGTTTTCATTTTTTATAAATTCGTCTCCCTTCACAGGTCTTCTAAACCTCTTGGGTGGCTCTTTATAGTTCACAATCCAAAAATCCTCGTGTTTGGTATTGAGAAATAAGGACAAAGAATGACATAGAAAAATATTTTCATTGTTTGTTTAGGTTTCAGAAATGAAGAATGAGAAATAAGGGTATGTTTGGTATGAGAAATTAAGAGTGCATTTGGTACAGAGAAATAGAATTTAAATGAATTCTCATGTTTGTTTAACTTTTAAGCATGTTTGGTATAAAGGAATGAAAACATCAAAATGAAATTGAAAACAAATATCTTATTATTTTGACCTTGAGAAATGAGAAATAAAACTAACTCTATTTCCTATTTTTATTTCACCGGTAACAAATGGAGAGAAAAGGAAATTCTATTACTCAACAATAAAAGAACGGAACTGTGAGAACCCTCGTTTGTAAACAAAACATCTGCCGGTTATCTCTCTACAAACCCTAGGAACCGCCGGCCAACCCTCAGCCGCCCCCAACCTCGGCGGTGACCTCCAACCGTCGAGCTCTCTCTCCCGTAGACAACCCTAGCAACAACGAAGACCTCCTCACAGGCGAGCGCTCCTTCTCAACCATCGCAACCATCAAACGACAAGGGCTTTCCTTCTTCTTCTCCGGTTTGTAGCTCCTTGAACCTTGTAAGGTATATATTTTCCTCCCTGTTTCAGATCTTGTTATATATTAAACTTGATGTGTCTAACTTTTTTATGAATTTGTTTGATGTATCTAAGCTTGTTTATGAACATCAAATTGTTGCTTAAAACCATCAATTTTGCAAGTCACTGCAAACCAGATTGACTTTTTAGTTCAAAATTGTTGAAGTTATGTTTTTATAATTCTTAGTTAATTTGGTGAGGGTATCTATTAATCGTGTTTATAACAAACTGCAGCAGGATAATGGGGACGATTAGAGGTACAACTTTTCTCTTGAACTTTTCATCAGACCATCCTTTGCCTTCTAGTCAAAAATGAAATCAATATTTTGTAAGTATGGACCATTGATTGAATATGAGACAGGTTTCAAATGAAAACCGGTCAAGTCATGTTTCTTGATTCTTCTAGTGCTGGGGAGCCGTAAAATGATCAACCTTTCGGGTAGGCTCTTGTTAATTACAGATGCCATCTTCATTTACTTTGAACGTATGTAGGTGTGTAGGAGGCGAGACAAAATGGTAGTTATTAAGGTCAGCTTTAAATCCTTATAAAATTTGCTATTTTACGTTTTTTGAGTACCAGCACAGAGTAAACTGATGTTTATGTAAACATTCAAGATTTGAGCTTTAGGGGAACGTGAGACTTGGAAGGGTTGGATTTCAGTTTCTGTGATTGGAACATCTACTTTTATCCCGGAAGAAGGTAATTTATATTTGTAAAAAAGAAATTTTATAAAATCAAATTCAGTACCCAAATGGTTTTTCCACTTTGAAAAGTCTAATTAACAAAGTAATTGACAGGTGCAGATTGTTTTGGAGGGCGTTGTTATACTTAGGGGAGGATGCATTATGACGGTGAATCTATGTTTGATCAGGTATATTGTTGTTGAGTTTGCTTCAATTTGGCATGGGATGGGTTCGACGGTCAATCTATGTTTCAGAAAATGGATATATACATTAGCAAAATATGGATTAAAAGTGATGGCATATATACACGATGAACCTTTATACATATGTTTGATCAGGTATATTGTTGTTGAGTTCCCTTCTATTTTGCTGCTGTATATATACATATTTAGGGTTGTTGTAGCTGCTGTTGTAAACTATAGGAGGACAGCAGCCTGTACATGGTTTTTAGACATAATTGAAACGCCCCGTTCTAATAACGCGACGTTTTTACTAAAATCTGCAACATAAACCTCGAAGTAATATAATAAAGCGTTCTAATCTCAAACTTCAATTTCAATACATAAATAAACTAAAACCACCACATTCAGAGTGCGCTAAAATATAACATCTAATTATTACAACCAAATTGAAAGTCTAGGGATCTACCCATCCCAAGTACAAAATATAAATCAGAGTAAATGCGGAAGTCTTTCTGATACCATAAATTCTCAAACTCTAGATCCTGAAGTTGGTGCCTTTCCCTTATCAGCTAAACCTGAAAAGTTGTCCCCACAACCGGGGTAAGCCGTCGCCTAGCAAGTAACAGATTTAAAAAGACAGACAAATATATATAACATGATCAACACAAATATCGGCTCAAATTCAACATGTGTAGCATTACGACTCGCTCGGTTTAGCATACACGAATAGGGGTCGTTACCGGCTCGCCCGATAACAAGTACACGTCGTACGACTCGCTCGGTTAGCCCGTGTACAAAACATGCGGCTCGCCCGACATGCAACTCGGAAGCACACATCAACCTCACTTATTCCACATAATACACAGTATGCATACTGGGGAAAAGGGTTATCAGATATCGGCTCAAGGCAATGAAATAAATAACAACATTCAAGGCTAAGCATGGTAGTTAAAGAATAATCATGGCAATAGAAACGAAAGAGATATCCAGTGCAAGCATATCATTTATGATCATTTGCGAAATTAAATCAATTACTCACAGTGCCTGCAATCTGTACTCGCCAAGCGTATACCCACTAACAGCTGGGATCACTAAAGAAATCCACACGCCTCAATCAAACTACTAAGGACCTGGTATAAAAGTACATTGTCTATTTGTCAACATTCTCAACTCTATAATTAACTAGGTCTGCTGTCTATTTATGTTTTTAAAGTTCAAGGACTAAATCAGTAATTTATTAGTGTGAAGACCTTCCCTTACGGGACAGTCCTTAGAGTCTAGGTCCCAATTCATACAATACAATATCAATCATACTAAGATAGGGTAATTATATTGCGGAAAAATAAAATTACATGTACATTTCAGATTAGGATTTAAGTTTACATATTCCAAAAGAAAGTTATAAAAGGGTAACATCTAATCTAGTAATAACATCATACATCACATCAAGTCTACCCAGAACCACCACATTTGCTGTCTTCCGATCAGTACCAGAAGGTTTGTTGAGTAGTGGTCTAAGAAAGCTTCAAAACTTGGATCTTGAATGACCTAGGTACTAGGTCCTGCAGGTGATTTTCCTTTGGCTTTTCCTGTAAAATATTAATGCAACATCTGTAAGCAATGCTTAGTGAGTTTAATGATTTTCAATATCAACATGCGTGTCAAGCGGAGTCATTAGTCTTAGCGTGATATGTCTTGGCTGCCGCTACAGCCCTCATGATTGAGATATAGTATCATAAGATCGGATGATGTTCAAGCCACACTCACGCTTAAATCGTGGGGATCAGCCACATACTGGGCTAGCTACCAGTAAGTCAATATGGCGGAACATCGGAGGTCATTACCAATTCATAAGAACTGGTGAAATAGCCGAGTCTAGAATAATAGACCTTAAGGGCTAGTCAAGCTGAATCAATCTATCAAATGTCTGATCAATGATGAAAGCATATGTCTTAGAAGTCATGATAGCAATGAATCATAAAGCAAAGTCTGAAGCAATATTAAATGCAATATGAAAAGATAATCAAATAGCTATCATGATCCACTGGGCAACACCCATCCATGGTGTGCACAGGTCTCATTCCAGCTGATAAATGAATGTCAATAAATCTAACAGCAGCAATATATCTCAACCGGAATCTATGCATGTTCAATCTGAATATCTATAACTCACAGATCTGGTCTTTGTCAAACAGATATAAAAATCTGCCACCTGAGTTATCTCAGGATTTTATCTTTGTCAATTCTGTTCTGTCAATCAAATCTCTGACCCGCTTTTTAGTCTTTAAGTCTTTAATCTTTGTTCAGAAAATACTGAACCTGTTCAAAATCATTCATGATGATATCATGTCAATTTCATCACTTTTATCATCATTTTAGTCTTTAATTTCTTGAATTTTATCTGATTCTGATAACTGATAATTATTTATGTCCTTTTTCATGGTCATGTGTGATCTTTGTCATGCTTATGTCCTAATTTTGTTTTGACATTAATTTTATAAAAATGATCACTATATGTTTATATATACATACACATGAGATATGTATATATATCCATATATCACTTACACACATGCACATTCTTTTAGTTTTGTTGCATGGAGAACACTCACACACCTGCACATATACACACATACTAAAAATAACTATGTATGCATGCTTATGAAAAGAAAACCCAAAAGATCCGAAACCTAAAAATAGTTTCGGTATTTTTCAAATGTTACCGAAACTTTTGGATAGTTTCGGTATGTCTCTGTAACATGTAAAGTCTCGGTAGTTTTCTTGGTTTCGGTATGTATACCGAAACCTTTTAAGGTTTCGGTATCCTTTAAAAGGTTTCAGTACTTCATGCTGGTCTCGGTAGTGTGGTAGTTTCGGTACCTAGTACCGAAACCTCAAGGTTTCGGTACCCCTTGTGAGTTTCAGTAATTATGCATAACACACACATATAGTTTCGGTATTGTGATAGTACCGAAACCTTAAGGTTTCGGTACCCACAACTTGGGTTTCGGCAACATCAAGAACACACACAACACACACTGCTTGTTCCCTTTTCATTCTGTTTTCTTTCTAAATAACAATTTCAACAATTTTAAACACTTAATCCTTACATGCATGTGTATTACTTCAAGTTTTATCACAAATCTTGCTTAAAATTTGAGAATTTTGAAGTTGATTTTGGGTTCACAGAACCCATAAGCCGTGAACAACAATTTGCAACAAGAATCAATTTTAAACATCAAATTACCTTAAGTATTGTAGAATCCTTGAATGGTTGATGTTTGTTTGTTGATAATTCTTGACTTTAATCTAAATTTGTTGTGATCTTGATGATCTTTGATGAAGATTGAAGATGAAGAAGAGAGGAGACCGTATATAGAGAGAGAGTAGAGAGAGAAAGAGATTTTAATGTTTATGATCTTAATGGATCATTATCTCTGCTTTTATATTTTAATTAAATTTAACCCACTTCTATTTTTGTATTTTACATCTCTTTTTAATCTAATCATCATTAATAATTCATAATATAACTTTTTATTTAATTTATAATTTCATCATAAATTAAATTGCTTCATACATAATATAACAAAATTATATTATTATCTCAAAATCATATATTACATAATCGACAAAAGTTAGATTGTTACAGAATGGGCTCCACCACGCACAAACTTCGTCCCCGAAGTTAGCTATGTTCGAACAGACTTGGATATGTAGCTTTCATAACATCTCTCGATTCCCAAGACTGATGCGAACCTTTGTGGTGTTTCCACTGGACGAGCACCATCTGTATATCTTTGTTTCGAAGCTTTTTAGTCTTCGAGTCCAAAATACACTCCGGCTCTTCAATTATTCGAAGCTTCTCATCAATCTGCAAGTTAACATGTGGTATTTTAACTTCTCTTTCGTCTGCTAAGCTCTTTCTCAGATGACTGACATAGAATACAGGATGTATTCCAGCTAAGTCCGCTGGTAGATCAAGACGATAAGACCGATTCCCAATCTTTTCAACGATCTTGAACGGACCGATGAATCTTGGAGCTAGCTTGTTTCTTTTAATAAACCGCACCACATTTTTCATTGGGGATACTTTTAACATCACCCAATCGTTAACTGCAAAACTGATAGATCTGTGCCGGTTATCATAATATGACTTCTGCCTGCTTTGAGCTTCAAGAATGTTTCTTCTAACAAGTTGAATCTTTTCGTGAGTCAACTGTAGAAGGGCAGGTCCTGCTATTGGCGATTCACCTGTTTCGCGCCAACAGGTGGGAGTTCTGCACTTTCTTCCGTATAGAGCTTCAAAAGGAGCCATCTTGATCGTTGAATGATAACTGTTGTTGTAAGAGAATTCGACCAACGGCAAATGGTCATCCCAGTTACCACCTAGATCAAGAACGCAGGCACGAAGCATATCTTCTAGAGTTAGGATAGTACGCTCACTCTGGCCATCTGCATTAGGATGATAAGCAGTACTCATAGAGATCCGAGTACCCATCCCGTCTTGTAGTGCTTGCCAGAATCTGGATGTGAAACGACTATCACGACCAGAAACGATAGACTTTGGCACACCGTGACATGAAATAATTTCAGTGATGTACATTTGTGCCAGTCTATCGAGAGAATAAGTTTCTTTCATTGGTATGAAATGTGCTGACTTCGTTAAACGGTCAACGACTACACAGATGGAGTCGTGTTGTCTCTTGGTCTTAGGCAACTTCATGATGAAATCCATAGTTATATGCTCCCACTTCCATTCAGGAACGGGTAGTGGTTGCATATCCCCAAAGGGTTTCTGGTGTTCTGCCTTAACCATCTGACAGATTCTGCAGCTTTCAACACATAGACCGATGTCTTTCTTCAATCCTGGCCAACAGTAATCAGCTTTCAGATCAAAATACATCTTTAAGCTGCCAGGATGAACAGATAACTTGGACTTGTGAGCTTCAGAAAGAAGAGTGCTGCGAATAGAACCATATTTAGGAACCCAGATTCGGTTTTCCTTGAGACAGTGAAGTCCCAAATGATTCAAAGTTAGAAATTGTAGCTGCCCTTTAAGATTTTCAGAACTGATATTCTCTTCTTTCATTGCTTCAGCTTGAGCAACTCTGATGTCTTCAATAAGATCAGAAGAGAATAATACAGGAGTCAGGGCATAACAGCACTTTTCAGGATAGACTTTCCTACTCAAAGCATCCGCGACAACATTAGCTTTGCCGGGATGATATAGGATCTCGCAATCATAGTCCTTAATAAGCTCCAAGGACCGACGCTGTTTCATATTTAGATCCTTTTGAGTAAAGAGATGTTTGAGACTCTTATGATCGGTGTAAAGCTGACACCGAGTCCCATAGAGATAGTGACGCCAGATCTTCAGAGCAAAGGTAACGGCAGCCAACTCAAGATCATGAGTTGGTGCACTTTTCTCGTAATCCTTTAATTGCCTTGAAGCGTAGGCAATAACTTTCCCCTTTGCATCAGAACACATCCTAAGCCAGTACCAGAGGCATCACTATAGACAACGAAATCATCATTGCCTTCTGGCAAGGCTAGGATCGGCGCTTGAATGAGCTTCTGTTTCAGAATGTCAAATGCCTTGTAACAACCCAGCTTTTATCTCAGTCTTTTATTTAGTTTTTGATCTAAATAATGTAAATTTAACTACATTATTAGTTATGTAATTAATTAAGTTCAAAGATTATTTAATTGAATTATATTTTGTTATAAATTATTAGAGATGATTAAATTAAAAGATATGTAAAATACAAAAGTTTAATGGGTTAAATAGCAAATTTAACCAAAGTTTATATATAAACCTTGAAAATGATCATTTAAGATCATTAAATACAATTAACTCTCTCTCTCTAATTTCTCTCTAAACCATACGGCTAACATCAAAATTCATCAAGAAAATCCATCAATTTGCAATCAATTGAAGAATTAAAGACAAAAGGAGATACAATTAGCAACAATCAGCAAGAATCTGCAAAATTTGAGGTAAATTTACTTAAAAATTTACATATATTGATTGTTTGGCTCGGTTTTATGAGAAACCGAAACCAAAGAATTAAAGTATGAGATTTAATTGTTGCATGAATAAAATTTTACTAGTTTATGATGAATTAAAGTTACTAAATGAATCAGAAACAAAATTTGTGGGTTGGATTGTCCAAAATAGCAACAAATCGGAATTTCTTGATAAAATTGAGTTCTTGGCAAAAGTGCCTATTTCGGACAATCTTGATCAGATTATGGTGTTAATGATAAGGAAAATAGTATAAAATCAACCAAATAATGATAATATAACATTATTCTAAGTTGCATGTTGATAAAATGGACTTTTGGGAATTTTTATGAAAAATCCGTAGGTATATAAGATAGAACACGAAGAACAAATTCTGGGAAAATTATGAGTACGGGATCCGAATTCGGATAATTCCCGAATTCGGATGAAGCACCCATTTCGGATGAAATGCCCAGTTCGGATCTCAACTCAAACATAATTCAGATTTTCTAATTTCGGATCTTGTATCCTTTCGTATGAAGTACCATTTCGGACGGAAGGTAGTCCGAACTCGGATGACCCGAGTTCGGATGGCCCATTTCAGATGGTGCTAGTTCGAATGAATCATTTGGACCAACTTCGGATGTGCCATTTCGGATGACCTAGAACCGAATCCGGATGATCCGAATTCGGATGGTCCTAATCCGGATGTGGTTTTTATGATTCAAAATATAACAACAGAATTCCTTATATAAATATGAATGATTAGATTTCAGAAATGTAACTTTATAAGACTTTGAGATTATTACTGACAAAGAATAGAAAGATTCTGATAAGATTTATGAGATTGATGATAATATGATCAAAATATAAGATTGTGAGATCAAAGACCAACGAATGAATCTTGAGCATAAATGATGAACACTGAATATATATTATTCAGATAATATAAGAGCTAATAAATATCAGAAATGATATTAATAACAGATTGAGCAACGAGCAAGATGATGAGCAACTGAAAGTCTGGCATACGTCAGATTGTGGTTCTTATCCACTACAGATTGTGAGCAACAGAGCCAGAGCCAGAAAGTACAATTAACCAGTAACTGTGAGTTGTAGATTTCACTTTAACTGCATATTATGTGAATTGAGACTTTTGTTGCATGATCCTGATTTATTTGACATTCTGATCTTGAGCTTGTTGATATATTGTCATAGTATATTTACTATGATTTGTTGATCTGAGTATTTCTTCCTCTAGATTCGATTCTTTGATGAGTCATTTGATTGTTAAGCTTAACTCCATCACTATTGCTCAGTGTTGGGTTAATGTTAGGCTTATGATGTGCTGATTTACGTGATGAAAGCACAGAGGGTAGCTAGAGCTGAGCATTCCGATGATATCCATATAGAGCTTTTACTGGTAGCTAGCCCAGTACGTGGCTGATCCCCACTAATGATGCGTGTGTATGGATTTATCATCATCCGAGCATTCCTTATGAAATTGTCTAAAAGTCTCAAGAGCAACAACAGTTTTATAACTGGAAGCTGAGCAAAGTCGCGCATCAAAAGAGCATTAATTGGCCAATGACCCTTCGAGATTGAGCTGTGCATGAGCCTAGTGCAGTGCATATAGAGCTGAGCCGTGCATGAGCCGAGTGCAGTGCATGTGCTTCCACGTTCATAATTGCATGTTAAATGTGAAATTCTACATTCTCACTAAGCAAATAAGCTTACCCGTTGTTGCATTATTTTTCAGGTAAAGGCAAAGGATTGGCTGGACCTAGTTCATAGGACAGGACTCTGAAAGAGCTTGAAGGGCATTAGAAACCATTTCAATACTTTGGTATTGTCAGATGATAGAGCTTTGGGGTTCGGGTCTAGTTTATAATATGTGATTTGATGTAATAGTCTAGATGTTTGTACCTTGCTACTTAAATTTGTCTCTGTCTATAATTTAACTTTAATTCCGCACTGTAAATTTTATCTTAGTTTCATGATTGATATTGCATTGCTAATGGGACCTAGACTTGAGACCTTTGAGAAAACAGAGGGTCTCACATGCCTCTTGCTGTTTATCGGTCCAAACGAAAGGAGTATTCTTTCGTGTTAGCATCGTTAGAGGTACAACAATCTTTGAGAAATCCTATATGAATCGCCGATAATAACCGGCCAATCCAAGGAAACTTCGGATTTCAGAGGCATTACGAGGCGTTTGCCATTTCTGAATGGCCTCAACTTTCGAAGGATCAACGGAAATCCCTTCGCCAGAAACAACATGGCCAAGGAACTGAATCTATAAGAATCAAAGTAGAAATTCAAGTTCTGATGTAAATCAAAGGATACTTAGGAAATAACTCAAGACATATATAATAGAAATTATACCTGTCTGAGCCAAAATTCGCACTTAGAAAACTTTGCGTAGAGTTTTTCTTTTCTCAATAAATCTAGCAATTGCCGCAGATGAATAGAGTGATCAGCCTCCGTTTTGGAGTAAATCAGAATATCGTTTATGAATACGATAACTGATTTATCCAACATTGGTCTGCACACACGATTCATGAGGTCCATGAACGCTGCTGGTGCATTTGTCAAGCCGAACGGCATCACGAGAAATTCGTAATGACCGTATCTTGTACGGAAGGCTGTTTTTGGAACATCCTCATCTCTAACTTTCAACTGATGATACCCAGAACGAAGATCGATTTTCGAGAAGTAGCTGGCTCCTTGTAGCTGATCAAACAGATCATCGATCCTGGGTAGAGGATATTTATTCTTTATTGTGACTTTGTTCAACTCGCGGTAGTCGATGCACATACGGAAGGTTCCGTCTTTCTTTTTAACAAATAGAACAGGTGCACCCCACGGAGATGAACTCGGTCGGATAAACCCCTTCTCTAACAGTTCTTGCAGTTGCTTTGACATTTCCTGCATTTCTGCAGGTGCAAGTCTGTAAGGAGCTTTTGCAATAGGAGCCGCACCAGGAACCAAGTCAATACTGAACTCGACTTGACGTTCCGGTGGCACTCCGGAAATGTCATCAGGAAAAATGTCTGGGAACTCGCAGACAATAGGAATATCGGGCAGAGATCTCTTTTCAGAGCTGGACTCAGATAGAGCATAACAAAGATAGGAGTCGTGACCTCTAGACAAGTATTTATGAGCTTTTTCTATAGATATGAAGCAATGATCACCTTTTCTTTTCTCTCCTTTAATCTCCAATACCCGACCGTCTGAAGACTTGATTCTAATGATTCGCCGGTTGCAGATAATTATAGCCTCGTTGTTCATTAGCCAATCCATGCCGATTATGACGTCAAATTCTTTCAACGGAATCGAGATAAGGTCGAGGTTGAATACGATGTTGTTAACAAGTAACGTGCAATTACGGTAAACAGAATCAGCCATAACGAATTTGTTACTGGCTGTCTCAATATCTAGTATCACGGGAAGCTTTGATGGAGTCTTACATAATTGCCGTGCAAAAGAGGTTGATATGAAAGAACGACTCGCGCCGGAATCAAATAGTACTCGAGCAGGAATAGAGTTAAGCAGAAACATACCGGTAACTACTTCAGGTGTTTCTTTTGCTTCCTCAGCTGTGATTTGGAAAGCTCGAGTCTTTGCAGTCGGCGTTGCAGCAGAACTCTTAACTGTAGACCCTCCAGCTGATGACTGAGACTGATAACGCGGCCCGCTACGACACTGATACATAAAGTGTCCCCTTTTTCCACATTTTGCGCATCCACGTCCCTGCTGTGGACATTCTTCACTACTGTGACCGATCATGTTGCACGCAAAGCAAGTAACATCATCTGGATTGCACAGTCCCATGTGTGATCTCCTGCATCGCTTGCAGAATCGTGGTTCGTTCGTGAGGGAGTAAACTTGTGCTTTCTGCTGTGAACTATGCTGATGGGATTGCTGAGATTGCGACTTATTTGGCTTGAAAAATCTGCCAAATCTTTGTTTCTTCGGAGGAGACGGATTCATTGGGTTAGTCGTTGGAGCGTATAGCTAATCGCCATACTCTAGATATCCTCTCTCAATCTGTCTGGCTGCTTCTACCATTTCCAAATAACTCTTGTATTTGATAGCGCTCATCGGATGCCGGTATCTAGGATTGAGTCCTACACGGAATCTATTCATCTTTCTTTCTTCAGTAGCTACTTGGTATGAGGAGTAACCGCATAGTCGTGAAAACTCGTGTTCGTATTCGTCAACTGTCTTCGTCCCCTGAGTCAGCTGCATTAACTGTACCTCCATCTTATCTCGCTGATCGACTGGACAGTACTTTGCGTTAAACTGTCAAGAAATTGGTTCCATTCTAGAGTCTGAATTATTTCTTCGCCATAGATACTTCTCTGGGTCTTCCACCATGCACGAGCAGCTCCGACAAATAACGCGGACGCATAACTCACTTTCTTCGAATCTAAGCAATCAGAGATTCTGAAAATCTCTTCGGTATGGCTGATCCAATCCATCGCTTGAATTGGATTCACTGTACCCTCAAAATTCAGGGCACCGCTCGCTTTGAAGTCCTTGAACTTACAGCCTTTAGGCTGAGCAATTTGGGTTTCGGGATTTGAATTATCAGAATCAGATTCATTAGTCTGGACTTGCTTTTCTTTTCTTTTATTCTTTTTATCTTCACGTCTCTTAGCTTCGGCCTCATCTCTGGCCTGAAACTGTTCTTGCATTATTTTGTTCTGTTGTTCTGAGTGTTGGGCTAAGAGTTGTTGCATCATTTCAAACATTTGTTGTGGATTCATGTTGCTGGGAATATCACCTGATCCTGATCCTGACATCTTCTACTGAAAATTAAAAGCATGTAACTATCAGTTTATAGACTTAGATCTATGTACCCTTTTCCCATCCTAATAGTCTGTACATCCTATCTCAGTTCAAACCACCTAAATGATTGATACATATGTATTGCTTCAGTTTGAGACCAAGTATACTCACGTAATACTTGATTCACTCAAACTAGTGCTCTGATACCATCCTGTGAAGACCTTCCCTTACGGGACAGTCCTCAGAGTCTAGGTCCCAATTCATACAATACAATATCAATCATACTAAGATAGGGTAATTATATTGCGGAAAAATAAAATTACATGTACATTTCAGATTAGGATTTAAGTTTACATATTCCAAAAGAAAGTTATAAAAGGGTAACATCTAATCTAGTAATAACATCATACATCACATCAAGTCTACCCAGAACCACCACATTTGCTGTCTTCCGATCAGTACCAGAAGGTTTGTTGAGTAGTGGTCTAAGAAAGCTTCAAAACTTGGATCTTGAATGACCTAGGTCCTAGGTCCTGCAGGTGATTTTCCTTTGGCTTTTCCTGTAAAATATTAATGCAACATCTGTAAGCAATGCTTAGTGAGTTTAATGATTTTCAATATCAACATGCGTGTCAAGCGGAGTCATTAGTCTTAGCGTGATATGTCTTGGCTGCCGTTACAGCCCTCATGATTGAGATATAGTATCATAAGATCGGATGATGTTCAAGCCACACTCACGCTTAAATCGTGGGGATCAGCCACATACTGGGCTAGCTACCAGTAAGTCAATATGGCGGAACATCGGAGGTCATTACCAATTCATAAGAACTGGTGAAATAGCCGGGTCTAGAACAATAGACCATAAGGGCTAGTCAAGCTGAATCAATCTATCAAATGTCTGATCAATGATGGAAGCATATGTCTTAGAAGTTATGATAGCAATGAATCATAAAGTCTGAAGCAATATTAAATGCAATATGAAAAGATAATCAAATAGCTATCATGATCCACTGGGCAACACCCATCCATGGTGTGCACAGGTCTCATTCCAGCTGATAAATGAATGTCAATAAATCTAACAGCAGCAATATATCTCAACCGGAATCTATGCATGTTCAATCTGAATATCTATAACTCACAGATCTGGTCTTTGTCAAACAGATATAAAAATCTGCCACCTGAGTTATCTCAGGATTTTATCTTTGTCAATTCTGTTCTGTCAATCAAATCTCTGACCCGCTTTTTAGTCTTTAAGTCTTTAATCTTTGTTCAGAAAATACTGAACCTGTTCAAAATCATTCATGATGATATCATGTCAATTTCATCACTTTTATCATCATTTTAGTCTTTAATTTCTTGAATTTTATCTGATTCTGATAACTGATAATTATTTATGTCCTTTTTCATGGTCATGTGTGATCTTTGTCATGCTTATGTCCTAATTTTGTTTTGACATTAATTTTATAAAAATGATCACTATATGTTTATATATACATACACATGAGATATGTATATATATCCATATATCACTTACACACATGCACATTCTTTTAGTTTTGTTGCATGGAGAACACTCACACACCTGCACATATACACACATACTAAAAATAACTATGTATGCATGCTTATGAAAAGAAAACCCAAAAGATCCGAAACCTAAAAATAGTTTCGGTATTTTTCAAATGTTACCGAAACTATGGATAGTTTCGGTATGTCTCTGTAACATGTAAAGTCTCGGTAGTTTTCTTGGTTTCGGTATGTATACTAAAACCTTTTAAGGTTTCGGTATCCTTTAAAAGGTTTCAGTACTTCATGCTGGTCTCGGTAGTGTGGTAGTTTCGGTACCCCTTGTGAGTTTCAGTAATTATGCATAACACACACATATAGTTTCGGTATTGTGGTAGTACCGAAACCTTAAGGTTTCGGTACCCATAACTTGGGTTTCGGCAACATCAAGAACACACACAACACACACTGCTTGTTCCCTTTTCATTCTGTTTTCTTTCTAAATAACAATTTCAACAATTTTAAACACTTAATCCTTACATGCATGTGTATTACTTCAAGTTTTATCACAAATCTTGCTTAAATTTTGAGAATTTTGAAGTTGATTTTGGGTTCAAAGAACCCATAAGCCGTGAACAACAATTTGCAACAAGAATCAATTTTAAACATCAAATTACCTTAAGTATTGTAGAATCCTTGAATGCTTGATGTTTGTTTGTTGATAATTCTTGACTTTAATCTAAATTTGTTGTGATCTTGATGATCTTTGATGAAGATTGAAGATGAAGAAGAGAGGAGACCATATATAGAGAGAGTAGAGAGAGAAAGAGATTTTAATGTTTATGATCTTAATGGATCATTATCTCTGCTTTTATATTTTAATTCAATTTAACCCACTTCTATTTTTGTATTTTACATCTCTTTTTAATCTAATCATCATTAATAATTCATAATATAACTTTTTATTTAATTTATAATTTCATAATAAATTAAATTGTTTCATACATAATATAACAAAATTATATTATTATCTCAAAATCATATATTACATAATCGACAAAAGTTAGATTGTTATAATTAGTTTAAATTATTAAGATCAAAGAATCTATATTTATAAGTAATTATCCCATCACTAAAAATCTAGATTTAATAATATTTTAATCTTTATAAGCCCAAAACTCTTTACATAATAACACAAATTAATTCTTGAATTCCTTTACAAGTTCTAGTTCATTAAGTTAACAAGTTACATATAATAATGATGAATTACATAATTAATAATTGATATATCTTTTAATTCCTTGTAAATTTTCATCTCATCTTATTAATAAATTTTAAACTCAAACAAACTAAAATATATAACTCATGTATGGAATTTAAATAACCCAATATACTAAATTCTACTAAATCAATTAAACCCAAGGAAATTTATAGATTTTAAGCCAAGTAATTTAATAAAATTCTTTTATATTGAACATATCATATATATGTTCAATCCACTTAATTTAATTTATCAACCCAATCTTAATCAACTAAAATGAACCCAAAAGTCAAATAATTATTTAGCCCTAACAAACATCTAAATAAACCCAAAATCAAATATTTAAACACAAGCCCAACCCAAAAAAATACAAAAAAAACCCAACTCTTATCCATTTAAAATATGAGAAAGCCCAACAGATTTTTTTTTTTAAACCTAATTGAATTTAAAAAAATAAATAAATAAATAAATAAAAGAAACCAAAGAAAACCCTTTTTCAATCTCTATTCTCTCTCAGTTGGCCAACCAAAAGCAGAAGGAAAGAAAAGTCAACAACCCCTCACCGATGGCCTCCCCAACCGCCGGCCAAGGAAGAAGAAGACCGGCCAGTCGACGGTCAAGGCGTCGGCGCCGATCAGTCAACCACCCCAATCACACACTCGACTCCTTCGTCTCTTGATGAACGAAATCAGAAAGGGAGCAGACAAGGCAGCTCACGGAGAGCAGAAAAAAGAAGGCTGGTGGCCACCGGCCACGTCGCCGGCGCCGCCTGCTTCTCCGGCCGAATCCCACGCAATCCACACACATCTCTGTCTCTCCCACTCGGCTGAATCAAAAACAAAGAAAAAGCCAGACAGGGCAGCCGCTGGAGCTGCTGTCGTCGCCGCTTAGACCGCCGGCCGACCACCATGCTATTCGGTTTTTCTCCGGTGGTTCCATTTCTCATTTCTTTCTTTAATTTCCATTCTCCTAAACTATCTAATTTGCATTTTTTTTATCAAAATACAATTCTCCAAAAATATTGAAAACCCACCAATAGATCTCTAATCCAAGATTATTCATCTAATATAAAACTAGAAAAGTTTCTAATCATATTTGGATCATTTTTAGGTAAATTTTCGGTTTACAACGTACACCCACTTAAAACCTTCAATGAACTCCATTAATGGGGTTTCAAGCTTTTCAAATAAGCATAAATGAAGATTATAAATCCAGAAATTATTGGTTGTTCATTTTCAGATTTTATAAATTTCTAAACAACATTGTATGAGTTCTAAATTTACCTTGAATATTACATACGGGAACTAAATTTTTATTTGGGTTCATAAACATTACCTCAAGATTCCAATGATGGTGATGAATGTGATGATGAGGTTAATATTGTTGCTCCAATCTTGAATTCCAGCCCAAAGATTAGAAGAAAATTTCCAGATTTATGATAGTGTGTTTGTGTTCTTGAGGAGCAAATTAATTTGCTATTAGGCTTTTATGTATACATAAGGATTTATGTATTGGGTTGATGATGATGATGATGGTGGTTATGGTTGTAATGCATTTCTTGCATGCATAACATTATATATATATATATGTATATTTATTTATTCTTTTTTTTTTCCATTAATGTATGAACATGATGAGATTTTTCATATACATATATATATACATCATAATTATTTCTAAATTCTTAAAATTTACAATAAAAATTCAACATTTTAAATACCATGGAACTTGATAATTTATATCTTATTTTTCGAATTAACAAATGAGTTAAATGACTTGAAATTACTTAATTCCCTCGAAACTAACGGGTGTTACAATTTCCTACGAGTTGGATTGATCTCGTCCTCGAGATCATAAGAAATTACATTAAATCGAATATCACACTTAAATCTCTGTCTTAGATTTTCACGTATAATTCGAATTTCGGTAATACGTCACCTTGATTAAATCATCTTGACATTTCTAAGCTTCATATCAATCTTATCATCCTGTCGGCATTCTTCAAAAAAAATTTTTAAATAAAACTAAAATCATATCCATCATGTACATTAACAAACTCCAACGGTAATCCTAATTAATAATAATGCGCACCTATTCACTTTATAGTCTAACACAATAGAATGAACTTAGTATTAAGCTTCTTTTTTTTTTTTCCTTCCCAAACGATACTCTTAGCGTCACATAACTATCAACTTCAAACTCAAGTGATCTATGTTTAAACCAGATATATCTTCAGTCAATCATGAACAACTCTCAATCACTCGCGAATAATCTGAATCCAATCATGTGCACAGTCTTCAAATGTTAACTGATAATAGTTACCTCAATAAATTCAAATAGTAAAATTCTTTCCTAATGCACGACATAGTAAAATTATAACTTCACGTATTAATGACTAGCTAACATCCCTTGCCATTAAATTAACATCTCTATAACTTCAATGTGAACATCATCGCAGCCAATTCTAAGTCGCGTATCAAATCTTTCCCCTCATGGCATTTCAACTACCTCAATGTATAAGTGATTACTCTTACTTGTTGCATCAAAACACTATAAATATATGTATCTTTTTCCTAGTCACTCAAAATATGAATACTACGTCTCCAACAGGCGATATGAACATTACCAATAACCAACCAAGTCATACTACAATCACATTCAATTCCTTAGTAATTATAACTATAAGTTCTAAAATGAAATATTGATCACCAAGACAAAACATATAAGTAAGTCTTTTAAGCCTATGACACACGCTCGCTCACGGTCTCAACGTTTATGGAATCATACCATAGAAAAGAATCACACTCAGATTACATGCAAAAAGTGGCACACATATAAAAAAATATATTGAATGGTGGCACCCCAGCTAAATAATAAATAGATGAGTAAAGCGTTAACTTAGAAATACCCGTAACCACATCAGGAGTCTCATAGGCCTCATCAGCGGTGATCTGAAAAACACGGGTCGAAACTCTATCAGTGTCGCCTCTCCTCGACTAAGCTGGAGCTGTAGCTGGCTGGCTCATAGATACAATGCTAGTACTCATATTCTGACTCTGCCTCCGCTGAGGGCAGTTCCTCGCTACATGTCCCTGAACCCCACAATCAAAGCAAATTAATGGATGTATCGGACAGTTTACTCTGATGTGCCTGGTATCTCCACATGCGTGACACCCTCTAGAAAAACCACTACATAATCCAGTATGTCTCTTCCCACACTGCTGGCAATCGTGCGGCATATGTGTCGGTGATGTATACTGCTGCTGGTATTGGGAGAAAGAAGAACCAGATGATTTTGCAGAGGTCTGAAATAACCGATCAGGACCCGCAGTCCTAGCTTTCTTGGGTGATGACATCAAAGAAGTAGTCGAACCTAACAATGCTCGTTCGCGCTTCCGTGCACTCATGACTGCCTCCTCAAGGGTCCCATAGCTCTGCATCTCGACAAACTCTTTAATTTCAGCACGAAGCCCAGTCACAAACATATCTACTCTCGTCTCCTCATCTAGCGCATATCTAGTCACAAACTGAGATTTCTCCCTGAACGCAGCCTCATACTCCTGAACTGTCAGGCCCTCCTGTCGTAGAGCTAAAAACTGTCTCTCAATCTCCCTCGTCAAGTCAGCTGGACAGTACTGATCCTGGAATCTCTTCCTAAACTGAGCCCAAGTCATCGTCCCCACCAGATCAGAACCAATAGCCCTCGAGGTATTCTTCCACCATGTCAGCGCTGGACCTACTAACATCCCTGCAGCAAACTCCACCATATCAGTCTCCAAACAGTGGCTCAGGCGAAATGCCTTTTCTGAACACTCCAGCCACTCCAAAGCCTTCACAGGCTCCATAGTCCCGTCGAACTCCTTCGCCCCAGACCCTTTAAAGGCCTTAAACGTAGCGCGGTCAGTTCGTCGTCCGTCAGTCTCGGTCCCCACAATGTTGCCCCCGCTAGTAGGAGCAGATACCAAAGGATTTCCCGCATCAAATCGGGATGAAGCAATCAGGTCACGAATCTCCTGAAAACCCAGCTGCACCTCCGCGCGGCTCTCATCCATAACATCTCGTACATAACGGGTCATGTAACTCATCATCCAGGTCTCACGAGGGGTCAACGGTCCTCCCTCGGGTCCAATATCATCATCTAAATCATCCCCATCCTCACGCTCTCTGTCAGAATGCTCTATATCATCTGACACTACAACAACTCGCTCATCGCGTGGATGACTGTGGCTCTCATCATCAGCCATGATGCTGAAATTAAATTTACGAATTAAATTAAATTTCAGTTATATTTTCATACTTGATTAGTTTCTAGTTTACTCATAAGGGTATATGTTTACATAACTATAAAGTTTACAGTTAAACCTTATCTTAACCGTACCCAATTTCCTATGGTCATCAGGTTAGAGTTTACCTCGTACAATCATAACTTACACTACTAGTGATCTTACGGTTTAAGACTAAGAACCAAACAAGTACTTAATTCACTTAAACCAAACCTGGCTCTGATATTGAAACGCCCCGTTCTAATAACGCGACGTTTTTACTAAAATCTGCAACATAAACCTCGAAGTAATATTTTTTAACTAGGTCTGCTGTCTATTTATGTTTTTAAAGTTCAAGGACTAAATCAGTAATTTATTAGTTTAAATTATTAAGATCAAAGAATCTATATTTATAAGTAATTATCCCATCACTAAAAATCTAGATTTAATAATATTTTAATCTTTATAAGCCCAAAACTCTTTAAATAATAACACAAATTAATTCTTGAATTCCTTTACAAGTTCTAGTTCATTAAGTTAACAAGTTACATATAATAATGATGAATTACATAATTAATAATTGATATATCTTTTAATTCCTTGTAAATTTTCATCTCATCTTATTAATAAATTTTAAACTCAAACTGTAACAACCTAACTTTTAGCCAGTTATGTAATGACTATTTTTGAAATAATAATATAATTTTGTTATATTATTTGGAATTTGCAAATATTGATTAAGAATAAAAATATATTAAGTAAATATAATTTTATATTATATTTATGATATAATTAAATTGAGTAAAATAAAAGAGATGTAAAATACAAAAGTTTAGTGGGTTAAACTACAAATGAAACTAAATGAAATATATATACTCAAATAAATGATCAATTAAGATCATTAATATTGAAAGCTTTCTCTCTCTACATTCATACGGCCATCATCATGATTTCATCAAAATATCCATAAATTGTGTATTAATTGGAGAATCAAGGCAAGGAGGAGTTACAATTAGCAACAATCAACAACAAACAACAAGAATTTGAGGTAACAATCGTTTAAAATTTCGAAATATATGAAGTTTGGTTCGGTTTTTGTGTATAACCGAAACCAAGAATTAAAGTTATGAATTTTTATGTTGCATGTGTAAATTTATGAAAGATTAAGATGAATTGAAGTTAATAGATGCTAAAGAAACAAAGATTTTGGTTAGAATCATCCAAAACATGATCAAATCGGAATTTTTAATGAAAATATGTTCTTGACAAATATGGTTATTTTTGCATGATCTTGATGAATCTATAGTGTTTTTGATAGGGAAAAATGTATAAAAACAACCCAATTATGATAATAAAACATAATCTTAAGTTGCATGTTACTAAAATGTGTTTTTAATAATTTTTATGAAAAATCCGTATGAATAAATATGAAGAACCTGAAGAACACCAAGAACAAAATTCTGGGAAAAATGCTAAGTATAGATCCGAATTCGGGTAGGACCGAATTCGGATGATGTTTATTTCGGACCTATATTTCGGTTCGGATAATATGTAAATTCGGACCCTACAATTCGGATGCTTTCAAATTCGGATTTCTATATTTCGGACCCAATTAGATTCGGATGTCATGCTAAATTCGGATATCTCAATTTCGGTTGAGTCATGGTCCGAATTCGGTAGTCAATTCGGATCTCTAATTCGGATGTGTCCGGATCCGGATGATCCGAATCCGGATCCCAATCCGGGCTGATCCGAAATTTATGATCCGAAAATCCAACTTTTATGAATTTATGACATTTCAATAAATTAAATGATTTATATGCATAAGTTTTAGTTATATATATATATATATATATATGATATATATATAGAAAACTTTTGAAGATATTATGAAACAAAGAATCTAATGAGAGATTGACAAGATATCAGCTATAAGAATCAGATAGAAGAATTAAATGACCAAAAGATGATGGCATTGATAAGACAAATTATCAGATATCAGACTCAGATAAAATACAAAATTTAAAGACTAAAATGACGATGATAAAGATGATGAAATTGACATGATATTATCATGGATGATTTTGAACAGGTTCAGTATATTCTGAACAAAGATTTAAAGACTTAAAGACTTAAAAGCGGATCAGAGACTTGATTTGACAAAGAACAGAATTGACAAGATAAAATCCTGAGATAACTCAGGTGGCAGATTCATATATCTGTTTGACCAAGACCAGACCAGTGAGTTATAGATATTCAAATTGAACATGCAAAGATCCGTTTGAGATATATTGATGCTGTTACCTTATTTGACATTCATTTATCAGCTGGATTGAGACCTGTGCACACCATGGATGGGTGTTGCCCAGTGAATCATGATAGTTATTTGCTTATCATTTCATATTGCATTTATTAGCGTTTCAGACTTTGCTTTATGATTCGTTGCTATCATGACTTCTAAGACTTATGCTTACTTCATTGATCAGACTTGATAAGATTTATTCAGCTTGACTAGCCTTATGGTCTATTGTTCTAGACCTGGCTATTCCACCAGTTCTCACGAACTTGGTAATGACCTCCGATGTTCGGCCATGTTGACCTACTGGTAGCTAGCCCAGTATGTGGCTGATCCCCACGATATAAGCGTGAGTGTGGTTTGAACATCATCCGATCTTAAGATACTATATCTCAATCATGATGAGGGCTGTAGCGGAAGCCAAGACTTATCACGCTTAGAATTATGACTCCGCTTGACACGCATGTTAATATTGAAAATCTATAAACTCACTAAGCTTTGCTTACAGATGTTGCTTTAATATTTTACAGGAAAAGCCAAAGGAAAATCACCTGCAGGACCTAGTACTTAGGTCATTCAAGATCCAAGTTTTGAAGCTTTCTTAGACCACTACTCAACAAATATTTCTGGTACTGATTGGAAGACAACAATTGTGGTGGTTCTGGGTAGATTTGATGTAATGTGTGATATTACGATTAGATTAGATGTTACCCTTTTACAACTTTATTTTGAAATATGTAAACTTAATCCTAATCTTGTATGTACATGTAATTTTATTATTCCGCAATTTAATTACCCTATCTTAGTATGGTTGATATCGTATTGCTATTGTGGGACCTAGACTCTGAGGACTACCCCGGAAGGGGAGGTCTTCACAGGATGGTATCAGAGCACTAGTTTGAGTGAATCAAGTATTACGTAAGTATACTTGATCTCAAACTGAAGCAATACATATGTATCAATCATTTAGGTGGTTTGAACTGAGATAGGATGTACAGACTGTTAGGATGGGAAAAAGGGTACATAGATCTAAGTCTATAAACTGATAGTTAATTGATTTTAATTTTCAGTAGAAGATGTCAGGATCAGGATCAGGTGATATTCCCAACGATATGACCCAACAACAAATGTTTGAAATGATGCAACAATTTCTAGCCCAACACTCAGAACAACAAAACAAAATGATGCAAGAACAGTTTCGTGCCAGAGATGAGGCCGAAGCTAAAAGACGTGAAGATAAGAAAAATAAGCGAAAAGATAAGCAAGTCCAGAATGAAGAATATGATTCTGATAATTCAAATCCAGAAACCCAAATAGCTCAGCCAAAAGGCTGCAAATTTAAAGATTTTAAAGCCAGCGGTGCCCTGAACTTCGAGGGTACAGTTAATCCGATTCAGGCGATGGATTGGATTAGTCATACTGAAGAAATCTTCAGGATTTCTGATTGTTTAAATTCGAAGAAAGTAAGTTATGCATCTGCACTATTTGTGGGAGCTGCCCGTGCCTGGTGGAAAACCCAGCGAAGTATCTATGGTGAGGAGGTGATTCAGACTTTAGAATGGGAGCAGTTTCTTGAAATGTTCAATGCAAAGTACTGCCCGGTCGACCAGCGAGATAAAATGGAAGTACAACTGATGCAGCTGACTCAGGGAACAAAGACAGTCGACGAATACGAGCACGAGTTTTCGCGATTATGCGGTTATTCTTCATACCAGGTTGCTACTGAAGAAAGGAAAATGAATAGGTTCCGAGTAGGACTCAATCCTAGATACAGACATCCGATGAGCGCGATTAAATACAAGAGTTATCTAGAAATGGTAGAAGCAGCTAGACAGATTGAACGAGGGTACTTAGAGTACGGCGATCAGCTCTACGCTCCGTCTACTAATCCGATGAACCCGTCTCCTCCAAAGAAACAGCGATTTGGCAGAATCTTTAGGCCAAATAAGTCTCCGTCACAATCTCAGCAATCACATCAGCACAGTTCACAACCGAAAGCGCAAGCTTACTCACTGACAAACGAGCCTCGATTCTGCAAGAGATGCAGAAAGTCTCACATGGGACTATGTAATCCGGATGACGTTACTTGCTTCGCGTGTAACATGATCGGTCATAGTAGTGAAGAATGTCCACAGCAGGGACGTGGATGTGCGAAATGTGGAAAGAGAGGGCACTTCATGTATCAGTGTCGTAGCGGACCACGTTATCAATCTCAATCATCTGCAGGAGGTTCTTCGGGGAAAAGTTCTGCTGCAACGCCAACTGCACGGACTCGAGCATTCCAAATAACGGCTGAAGAGGCGAGAGAAACACCTGATGTAGTCACCGGTACGTTTCTGTTAAATACGATACCTGCTCGTGTGCTATTTGATTCTGGCGCTAGTCGTTCCTTCATATCGACTTCTTTTGCATCAAGATTATCTAAGTCCCCATCGAAGCTTCCTTTTGTACTTGACATTGAGACAGCCAGTAACAGCTATGTTATGGCTGATTCTGTATATCGTAACTGCACTCTACTTGTCAATAACATTGTATTCAATCTCGACCTCATCCCGATTCCGTTAAAAGAATTTGACGTCATCATCGGCATGGATTGGCTAATGAACAACGAGGCCACAATTATCTGCAACCGACGAGTAATCAGAATCAAATCTTCAGACGGCCGAGTAATTGAGATCAAGGGCGAGAAGCGAAAAGGTGATCACTGCTTCATTTCTGTTGATAAAGCTTATAAGTATCTAACCAAGGGTCACGAATCCTATCTGTGCTACGTTTTATCTGAATCCAACTCTGAAAAGAAACCTTTGTCCGATATTCCTATCGTCTGTGAGTTCCCAGACGTATTCCCTGACGACATTTCCGGAGTGCCACCGGAACGACAAGTCGAGTTCAGTATTGACTTGGTTCCTGGTGCGGCTCCTATCGCAAAAGCTCCATACAGACTTGTACCTGCAGAAATGCAGGAAATGTCAAAGCAACTGCAAGAACTGTTAGAGAAGGGGTTTATCCGACCAAGTTCTTCTCCGTGGGGTGCACCAGTACTATTTGTTAAAAAGAAAGACGGAACTTTCCGTATGTGCATCGATTACCGCGAGTTGAACAAGGTTACAATAAAGAATAAGTATCCTCTGCCCAGAATTGATGATCTGTTTGATCAGTTACAAGGAGCCGGTTACTTTTCGAAAATAGATCTCCGTTTTGGGTATCATCAGTTAAAAGTCAGGGAAGAAGATGTTCCAAAAACAGCTTTCCGTACAAGATACGGCCATTACGAATTTCTCGTGATGCCGTTCGGCTTGACAAATGCACCAGCGGCATTCATGGATCTCATGAACCGTGTGTGCAGACCAATGTTGGATAAATCAGTTATCGTGTTCATAGACGATATTCTGATTTACTCCAAAACGGAGGCTGATCATTCTATTCATCTACGACAATTGCTAGAGTTATTAAGAAAAGAAAGACTCTATGCAAAGTTTTCTAAGTGCGAATTCTGGCTCAGACAGGTATAATATCTATTATATAAGTCTTGAGCTGTTTCCTTAACTATTCTATGATTCACCTCAGAATTTGAAATTCTATCTTAATTCTTATAGATCCAGTTCCTTGGCCATGTTGTTTCTGGCGAAGGAATTTCCGTTGATCCTTCAAAAGTCGAGGCTGTTCAGAAGTGGCAAACACCTCGCAATGCCTCAGAGATAAGAAGTTTCCTTGGATTGGCCGGTTATTATCGGCGATTCATAAAGGACTTCTCAAAGATTGCTGTGCCGCTTACAATGCTAACACGGAAGAATACTCCTTTCGTTTGGACCGATGAACAGCAAGAGGCATTCGATATTCTGAAACAAAAGTTGATTCAAGCGCCGATCCTAGCCTTGCCAGAAGGTAACGACGATTTCGTTGTTTACAGCGACGCTTCTGGTACTGGCTTAGGATGTGTTCTTATGCAAAGGGGAAAAGTAATTGCCTACGCTTCAAGGCAATTAAAGGATTACGAGAAAAGTGCACCAACTCATGATCTTGAGTTGGCTGCCGTCACCTTTGCTCTAAAAATCTGGCGGCATTATCTTTATGGGACTCGGTGTCAGCTCTACACCGATCATAAGAGTCTCAAATACCTTTTTACTCAGAAAGATCTGAACATGAAACAGCGTCGATCCTTGGAGCTTATCAAGGATTATGACTGCGAGATCTTATATCATCCCGGCAAAGCAAATGTTGTCGCGGATGCGTTGAGTAGAAAAGTGTATCCCGAAAAGTGTTGCTATGCCCTAACTCCAGTTATATTCTCTTCTGATCTTATTGAAGACATCAGAGTTGCTCAAACTGAAGCATTGAAAGAAGAGAACATAAATTCTGAAAATCTAAAAGGGCAACTACAATTTCTGACTCTGAACCATTTGGGACTTCACTGTCTCAAGGGAAACCGAATCTGGGTTCCTAAGTATGGTTCAATCCGCAGCACTCTTCTGTCCGAAGCTCATCAGTCCAAGTTATCTATTCATCCTGGCAGCTCAAAGATGTATTTTGATCTAAAAGCTGACTACTGGTGGCCAGGAATGAAGAAGGACATTGGAAAATGTGTTGAAAGCTGCAGAATATGTCAGATGGTTAAGGCAGAACATCAGAAGCCCTTCGGGGATATGCAACCACTGCCAGTTCCTGAATGGAAGTGGGAGCATATAACAATGGACTTCATTACGAAGTTGCCTAAGACCAAAAGACAGCACGACTCCATCTGGGTAGTCGTGGATCGATTAACGAAATCAGCACATTTTATTCCGATGAAAGAAACTTATTCTCTCGATAGATTGGCGCAGCTGTACATCACTGAAATTATTTCACGACACGGTGTGCCAAAGTCTATCGTTTCAGATCGTGATAGTCGCTTCACATCCAGATTCTGGCAAGCATTACAAGACGGGATGGGTACTCGGATTTCTATGAGTACTGCTTATCATCCAAATGCAGATGGCCAGAGTGAGCGTACTATTCTAACTCTCGAAGATATGCTTCGTGCCTGCATTCTTGATCTAGGTGGTAACTGGGATGACCACTTGCCGTTGGTCGAATTCTCATACAATAACAGTTATCATTCAACGATCAAGATGGCCCCTTTTGAAGCTCTATACGGAAGAAAGTGCAGAACTCCTACCTGTTGGCGCGAAACAGGTGAATCGCCAATAGCAGGACCTGCCCTTCTACAGTTGACTCACGAGAAGATTCAACTTGTTAGAAGAAATATTCTTGAAGCTCAAAGCAGGCAGAAGTCATATTATGACAATCGGCATAGATCCATCAGTTTTGCGGTTAACGATTGGGTGATGCTGAAAGTATCCCCAATGAAGAATGTGGTACGATTCATTAAAAGAAACAAGTTAGCTCCGAGATTTATCGGACCGTTCAAGATCATTGAAAAGATTGGAAATCAGTCTTATCGTCTTGATCTACCAGCGGACTTAGCTGGAATACACCCTGTATTCCATGTTAGTCATTTGAGAAAAAGCTTAGCTGACGAAAGAGAAGTACAGTTACCACACGTTAACCTACAGATAGATGAGAAGCTTCGCGTGGTTGAAGAGCCAGAATGTATTCTGGACTCAAAGACTAAGAAGCTTAGAAATAAAGAAATACAGATGGTGCTCGTCCAGTGGAAACACCACAAAGGTTCGCATCAGTCTTGGGAATCGAGAGATGTCATGAAAGCTACTTATCCCAGTCTGTTCGAATCTATCTAACTTCGGGGACGAAGTTTGTGCGTGGTGGAGCCCATTCTGTAACAACCTAACTTTTAGCCAGTTATGTAATGACTATTTTTGAAATAATAATATAATTTTGTTATATTATTTGGAATTTGCAAATATTGATTAAGAATAAAAATATATTAAGTAAATATAATTTTATATTATATTTATGATATAATTAAATTGAGTAAAATAAAAGAGATGTAAAATACAAAAGTTTAGTGGGTTAAACTACAAATGAAACTAAATGAAATATATATACTCAAATAAATGATCAATTAAGATCATTAATATTGAAAGCTCTCTCTCTCTAATTTCTCTCTCTACATTCATACGGCCATCATCATGATTTCATCAAAATATCCATAAATTGTGTATTAATTGGAGAATCAAGGCAAGGAGGAGTTACAATTAGCAACAATCAACAACAAACAACAAGAATTTGAGGTAACAATCGTTTAAAATTTCGAAATATATGAAGTTTGGTTCGGTTTTGTGTATAACCGAAACCAAGAATTAAAGTTATGAATTTTTATGTTGCATGTGTAAATTTATGAAAGATTAAGATGAATTGAAGTTAATAGATGCTAAAGAAACAAAGATTTTGGTTAGAATCATCCAAAACATGATCAAATCGGAATTTTTAATGAAAATATGTTCTTGACAAATATGGTTATTTTTGGATGATCTTGATGAATCTATAGTGTTTTTGATAGGGAAAAATGTATAAAAACAACCCAATTATGATAATAAAACATAATCTTAAGTTGCATGTTACTAAAATGTGTTTTTAATAATTTTTATGAAAAATCCGTATGAATAAATATGAAGAACCTGAAGAACACCAAGAACAAAATTCTGGGAAAAATGCTAAGTATAGATCCGAATTCGGGTAGGACCGAATTCGGATGATGTTTATTTCGGACCTATATTTCGGTTCGGATAATATGTAAATTCGGACCCTACAATTCGGATGCTTTCAAATTCGGATTTCTATATTTCGGACCCAATTAGATTCGGATGTCATGCTAAATTCGGATATCTCAATTTCGGTTGAGTCATGGTCCGAATTCGGTAGTCAATTCGGATCTCTAATTCGGATGTGTCCGGATCCGGATGATCCGAATCCGGATTCCAATCCGGGCTGATCCGAAATTTATGATCCGAAAATCCAACTTTTATGAATTTATGACATTTCAATAAATTAAATGATTTATATGCATAAGTTTTAGTTATATATATATATATATATATATATATATATATATATATATATATATATATATATATATATATATATGATATATATATAGAAAACTTTTGAAGATATTATGAAACAAAGAATCTAATGAGAGATTGACAAGATATCAGCTATAAGAATCAGATAGAAGAATTAAATGACCAAAAGATGATGGCATTGATAAGACAAATTATCAGATATCAGACTCAGATAAAATACAAAATTTAAAGACTAAAATGACGATGATAAAGATGATGAAATTGACATGATATTATCATGGATGATTTTGAACAGGTTCAGTATATTCTGAACAAAGATTTAAAGACTTAAAAGCGGATCAGAGACTTGATTTGACAAAGAACAGAATTGACAAGATAAAATCCTGAGATAACTCAGGTGGCAGATTCATATATCTGTTTGACCAAGACCAGACCAGTGAGTTATAGATATTCAAATTGAACATGCAAAGATCCGTTTGAGATATATTGATGCTGTTACCTTATTTGACATTCATTTATCAGCTGGATTGAGACCTGTGCACACCATGGATGGGTGTTGCCCAGTGAATCATGATAGTTATTTGCTTATCATTTCATATTGCATTTATTAGCGTTTCAGACTTTGCTTTATGATTCGTTGCTATCATGACTTCTAAGACTTATGATTACTTCATTGATCAGACTTGATAAGATTTATTCAGCTTGACTAGCCCTTATGGTCTATTGTTCTAGACCTGGCTATTCCACCAGTTCTCACGAACTTGGTAATGACCTCCGATGTTCGGCCATGTTGACCTACTGGTTGCTAGCCCAGTATGTGGCTGATCCCCACGATATAAGCGTGAGTGTGGTTTGAACATCATCCGATCTTAAGATATTATATCTCAATCATGATGAGGGCTGTAGCGGCAGCCAAGACATATCACGCTTAGATTTATAACTCCGCTTGACACGCATGTTAATATTGAAAATCTATAAACTCACTAAGCTTTGCTTACAGATGTTGCTTTAATATTTTACAGGAAAAGCCAAAGGAAAATCACCTGCAGGACCTAGTACTTAGGTCATTCAAGATCCAAGTTTTGAAGCTTTCTTAGACCACTACTCAACAAATATTTCTGGTACTGATTGGAAGACAACAATTGTGGTGGTTCTGGGTAGATTTGATGTAATGTGTGATATTACGATTAGATTAGATGTTACCCTTTTACAACTTTATTTTGAAATATGTAAACTTAATCCTAATCTTGTATGTACATGTAATTTTATTATTCCGCAATTTAATTACCCTATCTTAGTATGGTTGATATCGTATTGCTATTTGTGGGACCTAGACTCTGAGGACTGACCCGGAAGGGGAGGTCTTCACACAAACAAACTAAAATATATAACTCATGTATGGAATTTAAATAACCCAATATACTAAATTCTACTAAATCAATTAAACCCAAGGAAATTTATAGATTTTAAGCCAAGTAATTTAATAAAATTCTTTTATATTGAACATATCATATATATGTTCAATCCACTTAATTTAATTTATCAACCCAATCTTAATCAACTAAAATGAACCCAAAAGTCAAATAATTATTTAGCCCTAACAAACATCTAAATAAACCCAAAATCAAATATTTAAACACAAGCCCAACCCAAAAAAATACAAAAAAACCCAACTCTTATCCATTTAAAATATGAGAAAGCCCAACAGATTTTTTTTTTAAACCTAATTGAATTTAAAAAAAAAAAATAAATAAATAAATAAAAGAAACCAAAGAAAACCCTTTTTCAATCTCTATTCTCTCTCAGTTGGCCAACCAAAAGCAGAAGGAAAGAAAAGTCAACAACCCTCACCGATGGCCTCCCTAACCGCCGGCCAAGGAAGAAGAAGACCGGCCAGTCGACGGTCAAGGCGTCGGCGCCGATCAGTCAACCACCCCAATCACACACTCGACTCCTTCGTCTCTTGATGAACGAAATCAGAAAGGGAGCAGACAAGGCAGCTCACGGAGAGCAGAAAAAAGAAGGCTGGTGGCCACCGGCCACGTCGCCGGCGCCGCCTGCTTCTCCGGCCGAATCCCACGCAATCCACACACATCTCTGTCTCTCCCACTCGGCTGAATCAAAAACAAAGAAAAAGCCAGACAGGGCAGCCGCTGGAGCTGCTGTCGTCGCCGCTTAGACCGCCGGCCGACCACCATGCTATTCGGTTTTTCTCCGGTGGTTCCATTTCTCATTTCTTTCTTTAATTTCCATTCTCCTAAACTATCTAATTTGCATTTTTTTTTATCAAAATACAATTCTCCAAAAATATTGAAAACCCACCAATAGATCTCTAATCCAAGATTATTCATCTAATATAAAACTAGAAAAGTTTCTAATCATATTTGGATCATTTTTAGGTAAATTTTCGGTTTACAACGTACACCCACTTAAAACCTTCAAGGAACTCCATTAATGGGGTTTCAAGCTTTTCAAATAAGCATAAATGAAGATTATAAATCCAGAAATTATTGGTTGTTCATTTTCAGATTTTATAAATTTCTAAACAACATTGTATGAGTTCTAAATTTACCTTGAATATTACATACGGGAACTAAATTTTTATTTGGGTTCATAAACATTACCTCAAGATTTCAATGATGGTGATGAATGTGATGATGAGGTTAATATTGTTGCTCCAATCTTGAATTCCAGCCCAAAGATTAGAAGAAAATTTCCAGATTTATGATAGTGTGTTTGTGTTCTTGAGGAACAAATTAATTTGCTATTAGGGTTTTATGTATATATAGGGATTTATGTATTGGGTTGATGATGATGATGATGGTGGTTATGGTTGTAATGCATTTCTTGCATGCATAACATTATATATATATATATGTATATTTATTTATTCTTTTTTTTTTTTCCATTAATGTATGAACATGATGAGATTTTTCATATACATATATATACATCATAATTAGTTCCAAATCCTTAAAATTTACAATAAAAATTCAACATTTTAAATACCATGGAACTTGATAATTTATATCCTATTTTTCGAATTAACAAATGAGTTAAATGACTTGAAATTACTTAATTCCCTCGAAACTAACGGGTGTTACAATAATACATGTACATAACACCTCCTAAACATGATCCATTAATTAAAAGCATTTCTATCTTCACTTTATCATCAAATATGAGCATATAACATAAATTTAGTGTGGAAATATTAATGGGACATTACCCTTTTTATGGTGTTTTGGTGCTACAATTTGTATCTTTTAGCTTTAGTTCAAATATTAAATGGACTCCTAAACTTAGCATATTAATCCCTAAAAGTTGCATATTCTGTCAAAAAGGTTGCTTTAGACCTAATGCAAGGGTCTATAATGCAACTCTTGGTAAAAGGTTGCTTTAGGCGTAATGCAACTTTTTTAAAGCCTAATGCAACATTTTGCCAAGGTTGCAATAGACTCATTTTGTTGTAGTGGAAATTCGATGCATCACACGAGATTTTAGTGCATCACGTGGGAAATTTGATGCATTTGTGGTGGTGTAATGCAGTTTTTACAAGTTTTCAGGTGCATGGTGGTTTTCCATTGAACCTCCCTATATATATATATATATATATATATATATATATATATATATATATATATATATATATATATATATATATATATATATATATATATATATATATATATATATATATATATATATATATATATATGTATGTATATATAAACTCAAAAGTTTTATTTGACAATTGAAAAATTAAGGTAACTAATTATATATTATATACACATTACATTTATCAAATGAAATGACGTTTTTTTTTTGTTTTTTTTCTTTTAAATTTAAATTATTCATAACAAACCCTTGTGTTAGTATCATCTTTTATTTAGCCCTTTTATTTTTATAAATTTTCGTTTAGTCCTCTTTTAAAATTTATTATTACAACATTTTCTTACACACTTAAAATTATGATTTTAATTTATTATGTTATGTTTAATTGTATGAAAAAGACTTTATTATTCAAATGCACGATATAAATTTCTAATGAAATTGTTTTATAATTAAAAAGTAATCATTTAATATTTATATTTTTTTATTAAATATGACCACTTTTACAACGTTGACAAATCCTAATCGATGTATTGAAGACATTACCGTTATAAATTTATTTGACTTGATCGTAAAACCAACAAATTAAAATTGAGGATTAAACCTAATCAATGTACAAATTATGATTATGAATATTTAAATCATTAATTCTGGCTCTGATCTGATTTAGTAAGGCATTGTTTGTAATTTTAGCATTGCGAAATCTAAAAAGCCAATGATAAGAATCAACTAACAATATCATTATCTTGCTTCTTGAATCTATATCAGCTTTCCAATTTCACTCTTCGATCCTGATTCAGTTGTATTTCGTTGTTTGAAAGGTATTTTATTTTTTGATTTTATATTTATTTTTGTAATTAATAGTTTAGATCTTGCAGCAATGCACGAGTGTTCAATATTTCGTTTAATGTAAGTTCATTCGTTCATGAAGATATTTTTAGAAAAAAATTATATACATAAAGTGTGTGTGTGTATAACATAAAAATTTTTAAGCATATAAATATTATCTATAAATATAAAAATGATATTATTATTTCTAAATACTCAACTTGGAACCAACCAAAAGATTAAAATTTTTTTTTTATTTTTTTGCTTATGGATAAAGGTACATCAAAATATGTGTAGGTATGTGTGTGCAGATATGTGTGTATCAACCGAAAGATATAGAAACAGTTGGATCTTTTGTATATGGATAAAGTTACATGAAAATATGTGTATGTAACACGTGTGTATCAACTGAAAGTAGACATAATAATACGTGTGGTGTGTTGTGTCAGACACGAATTTACACGAACTAGTAATACACGAACACGACACGAATTATAAAATGTGTTTGGATATGAAACACGAACACGACATGCAAAAATTTCATGTGACACATGACATGACATGCATAAAACACGTGTCACATGACAACACGAATTCATACAACGAATTCAATTCAAAACATATATAATTATAAATCCAAAACATGATAATCCACGTATCCAATAACACATCAAAAGTATTTAAAGCCACTATTAATGGCCGTAACCGAAACCAAACTTTTGACCGAACTAGACTCCTTATTGATATTCAAGTCAACAATTTCATTTATCACATCATCAATATGAGAGACAAACCTAATCCTTTTCAAATTAAGTGGGACTCAATTTTTTTTTACAAATCTTGAAACCCTAGTTTATACTTGTCTTATGTGTGTATCATGTAACACAATTCGTGTCGACACGAATTTACACAAAATACGAATGTTCAAAACCCATATACAGACAACTCATGTCGTATGTGTGTGGTATTGTGTACCATATTGTCAGGTCTAACTGAAAGATAAAAAAACAGTTGATCTTTTTGCTTATGGATAAAAGGTTCATCAAAATATGTGTGTGTGTCTTTATATACACACACTCTTATAAATTTTTGTCTGAAAATCCAAAGACGATTGAAACGACCCTTAATAAAAATATAAAAAAAAATTAAAGACAGAGTTTTATTAGAATTTAAATAGAAATTCGAAAACGCTTTCTCTAAAAATAAAGAAAACTTTAATGGTTTATTTACATAAAATAAGCACATGAGAAAAGGTTGAAATAATATTCTAAAATTGCCGTGCAATCTGGGTATGTGAGAGAGAGTAGTGTGACTCGAAATTTGGGGTCTAAATGTAACCGCAAACTTTGAATCCGGTCACGCATTTTCCCTTTGTGCTCCGTAATCATTTTCATTAACTTACCTTACACCACTCAAAAAATAATATATTATTATTTTAATTATTTTATTATTTAAAATCCTAATCTATAAATATGTGTATGTATAGGGGTGTTCATTATCGAATTATCCGATTTTAGATTATCCGAAAATCGGATACATGAATTTTACTATCTGAATCAGTATCCGATTTTCGGATATCGGATTATCCAAAATTTAAAAATTTTAATTAAACTTAAAATTATAAAATGAATTCAAATATACAAAATACAAATCTATATACCTTTTAATATATAAAAAAGTAATTGTGTCGTAAACGAAATTATATCATACTTTTTAAACTTAAAACAACAAAAAACATGTCAAAAAATAGTAAACTACATTTAAATGAGTTATAATTATGTTAGAGCGACATTATACATTTAAAATTAAAGAATATAATTATTCTTAGTCAAATAACTTATGAAAAAAAGTTTAAAAAAATTGGATTTCGGATTTTCGGATTATCCGAAAATCCGAATCCGAAATTTCGGATTATCCGCTTTTCGGATATCCGAAATTTCGGATAATTTCACTTCGGGTTTTCGGATTTTCGGGTCGGATCCTCAGATTCGGATATTTTTGAACACCCCTATGTATGTATGTATATAGATTTAGTTTATCGTGATAAATTAAATATATTTTGGAAAACACTATGATTCACTTATTTTATATATTGATTCACCAATTTTTGAATCTGTGATTCATTATTCAAAAACTAATGAATCAATGTAAACAATAATGAATTGTTGATTTATTTAATACGAAATTTATAATTCACTATTTATATATTTATAAAAAATAATTCATGTATAAAAAAATAAATCACAGTGTTTCTCACACCTCTCAAATTATATTTAGCTTCTCATTATGCCTATATGTGTGTGTGTGTAGAATATGGTTCGAAAGGGTATCACTCATCATGTAGCGCATCAGAAGGTACCAAATTTAAAAAAAAATTAACTTTTTTTCATAAACCTGTTTTAGTTAACACTATAAAGATGATATATATAAAATTTTACATACATTAATATCTCCTAACTCCTTAAAAATAATGTGAACATACAGTTACATAAATTTACATATGTGTGAACACACATTTGTGTGATGCATAATTTCATGCACTTAGAATGTGCGAATGTATGTAAAATTGATATATCATCTTTGTAATATTAGTTAAAATATGTTTATAAAAAAAATATAAAATTTTTTTTAAGAGTGGAATCTTCTAGTGCACTATATAATAAGTGATATTCACTTGAACCTAAATCTCTCTCTGTGTACTACTATGGGTGTAAACGAGCCGAGCCGAGCCCGAGCCCGTTTAAGCTCGAGTTCGGCTCATTTCAAGCTTTGTATGTAAATTGAGCTTTGTATGAGTACCTACAGAATTATAGTATAATAATCCCTAACTGTTCTCAAGGTAAACACGTGGAAACCTAGATAATTTAAAACTTTAATTTACATAATAAATCACGATTATCCCTGTTTAATTACATAATATCCAAAGTATATAAACAATCCCTCAAACATAACTACCTCTAGAAAGGTAGCTAACGACTCCTCGTATGAAGCCTACTTGGGTCCAGCAAACCTACTAGAACTATGGTCATCTGAAATACACATATTTTAGACACAACGATCAGCTAATGCTGGTGAGAATGCAAGGGTTAATAGTACGATTATTAAAACTCAGTAATAAAAATATTTAGCTCGACAGTAAAGCGTTCAGTGTTCTCTACTAAACCAAGTATATGAAATCCCACAAGATAACTCAAAGTAGGTACTCATCTCATGTGGAATAATCCACGTACCCAAGTCCTTAGACAACACAAAGCAGTCGTTAGGAACTCAAAAAGGAACCGGGAGCGACCCGAACCCAGCCCAGCCGTACGGTTTAATATTTCGGTAGCTCATGTGTCCCAAATCTCAATTAAATAAAACATTACAATCTGATACATTATGAAAAGATATAACTAAATATGGTTTTAAATAATAAGCAATATATAACAAATATAAATAAAACTCTTGACCTCCTCATGAATCTAACAGTTTAAAAGGTATTTTTGTACGACAATCCAATACTACATAACATGTTATTCTATTTACTGCCAATGGAAAACAAAGAGCACTGTCTACTAAGGGTGTTCATCGGTTCGGTTTATGGGTTATTCGGTTTCTTTGGTTCGGTTTCCTCGGTTTAAAAATTCTTGAACATCAAACCGAAAACCGTACCAAACCGATTTCAAATTGGGCAAAACCAAAACGAAAACCGAAATCAAAATCGGTTTGGTTCGGTTTGAAAACCAAGAAAACCAAATTTCTACTTCAATTCAGTTTTAGATTTGAAACTATCTTTTAAACATAAACTTAACAGATCTGAAAATATAGGCATATACTAATACTATACCTGAAACAAACTGTCAAATATGATTCAGATCCGAAGCTATTTGTTAAACAAAAAATTAACAGATCTGAAACAAAAAAACTTAAAAAGAGAAGAAGATGACACGGTGAGAAGTGAGAGCGGAGGCGAGAGGCGAAGGCGGGACGACACTAGGGTTTTGAGAGTGAGGCAGGTCGGCGACCGACGACGAGCGGCGGCGAAGGGCGATGGCGGAGGGGCGGAGCGGCGAAGGCGGGCGGCGCTAGGGTTTGAGAGGAAGGAGGGAGGCGAGGAGGCGACGAGTGTGCGTGGACTGTGGGGGGGGGTTTGAATTTCCAAAAGCGATGCACTGAGAAAGGGAATGAAAACTTGAAACTTGTGTTGGTGGACGTGCACGAGTGGAATGGTGTTTATTTTGGTGGTTGAAAATACTTTTTATTTTTTTTAATCAAAAACCAAATTTGGTTTTCGGTTTGGTTTGGTCTGAAAAAGGGAAAACCGATCATCAAACCGCAAATCATATTGTGAAATTCGGTTTGGAACCAAACCAAACCGAAAACCGCTTTATAAATTCGGTTTGGTTTTATTCGAGTTCGGTGCGGTTTGGTTTTCAGTTTCTTCGAGTCCAAACCAAATATTGCACACCCCTACTTTCTACACTTATAAGCCACCAAAGGAACGATATTAGTCAAACATCTTAAAGCAAATAGATAGAACTTTTTTGAACATCAACAATATAGAGGGTAATGTCTAATTCTTTACTTTATTGGTAGGTAGAACCCTAGAAATGTGATTCTAACCGTGGCAGCTAATACATAAACATCCCATATTAGGCTCGTATCAAGTCATAAATGCAAGTGTAGAACTCATTCCTAAAAATTTGCTTGAAGGAGAAGGGAACACATACTTCTATAAGCCACCAACCAAATTTATATTTGGCCGATGGGGGATCATAACAATACCACATGCTTTGAAGAGCCAACGTCCTCGTTAGTCACGACTATGTTGGCCGCGGTTGGCACCCCTTTTTTAGGGTCCAAGCCACCAACGCATAAGACACCACTTTAAGTCATTATTGGTCAAGGTTACGTTGGTCAATGTTGACGCCTTTTTTTTTTCGGCTCCAAGCCACAACTCCAAAGTTTGGAACCTGTGTGGTGTTGGCTCTAATACCAATTGGTATGAACTCATTTAGTACTAGGTTCATATCAAACCATAAATCAAAGGATAGAACTCAATCCCAAAAACTAGCGTGAAGGAGAAGGAACACCTACACTTATCAGCCACCAACCAAACATATATTTGGCCGATCTAGAATTGTTACAAAAGCATTCTTTATAGATATGTTGCTTCACTATGTTACATTGTTCATATTTTATACCTCTTAATATTTCTTTGCAGTATTTTTATTCAATAGCAAGCATATTTACTTTTTAAGTCGCTTGGCTTCTGTTCATGGGCGGATCCAATCACAATGGGTGGGGGTCAAATGACGAAATTCTATTTTACGTATTATGTGTATACTCGAAAATTTTTTGACCTTGATAATTTTTAAAGCTCGACCCCGATATCATTGTTATTTTTGGAATGAGAACTTAAGCAATAGGGTAAATGTTTCTCTCTTCTCTTATGCTTCATTTTATAAATCATAGTGTCCAAGTTATATGACGTCTAGAATTACATATTGTTATTGTATTATTATTAATATGATGGTTTTAAAGGGTTAAACTAGTATAGAAGTTTTTGTTCCTCGACAATATACAAATAAACGATAATTATGATTTATCTATGGTGTGATACGAGAGATGCATTTGCTCATGTGTCTTAGACTCTTAGTTGATGTAGTAGTTATAGATTTTGATTTTTTAGAAGAACATTGTTTTCAAATTCAAATCAATGTTTTTTATATCACCGTTATGATGTGAGATTTTAGACACTTTGATAAATCATCTTCGAAGGCTTAAGAATTTTCCAGAATATTAACTGAGTTTCATATCACGCAATCTTATGCTATCATATGTGGAGTAACAATACATACTAACTATTGTATTAGTTATGAACTTATAATTCATCCAACAATTAGAAAACCACATTTGTATGGTTATTTTCCAAATTTTTCATGAAAAACAGAAATCTTCAAAAACAAAAGATACAATTGGATAAGTTCATTATACCTTTCAAGCCTCCACCCCAAAAAGATATAAATAAAAAAAATTAAAAATAAAAATAATTGTTGACTTTGACTAATCAAGGAGATTATCTCACACAAATGAATCTAAAATCTAATGACTTCTATTATGTCTAGGTTATCTTGGTCAACGGTCAACTTTCACTCTTCTCCACTCCAAGGGCATTTTCGTCTTTTACTATTCTGTCACACCCAAAGCAAGTATTTATAATCCGAATTCTCAAAATCCAAAACCCTCATCACACTCATTACTTCAACACGCAATCTTTCTTCACCGGAAAACTCCACAGGCGCCATGTCCACGTCCATCGCCACCGCAACACCACCACAAGCCGCCGGACTTTCTTCTTTGCATACCGATATATTGGAGTCACACGTTCTCACTCGGCTCGACGGACAAACGTTAGCCTCAGCCAGCTGCGCCTCCGCCACGATACACTCCATGTCTGAACGAAACCACCGCCTGTGGTCCGACGTCTGCCACTCCACTTGGCCGTCAACCTCCGGTGAGCTAGTTAACGGAATCATTTCTACTTTTTCCGACGACTGTAACGGACCTCGCGCCTTTTTCTCGCAATCGTTCCCTCTACCTTCACCCGACCCCACTAGTAACGATAACGACACCGGCGAGGGCCTAGCAGGTATATGATCATATGTTTTAGTTTTTGTAATATTGTTGATTAAATTTTGGATTTTTTTTTTAAAAAAACGTGTTTTTATATTTGGGTAATTGTCTTAATTATATATTTAATAATTCAACTTTTATACATATTGTAGTCATTAAATATTTTAACATGTATTTAGTCATTAAAATTATTTATGTTTAATTATATAACTATTATAATTGTAAATATTTAACCATTGTACTTTATTTATTTTATCTTAATAAAAATACTAACTAAAATTTAATAACTATAATTGTAAAAAAAATTTAGTATTAAATGATACAAATTTAATAATTGAATCATCAATAACCTTTTATATTTTTACTCATTTGATTTATCTATTTACCTATATGTTATTTGTTATGTATATTTTGTTTTTCTTATTTTAAAAATATATCTATTGGACTTTCAAACTAATACAAGTATAATAATTTTTGTTATTTATAAATAAAAAAACCTAGTATACTTTCGTATTTCCATTGGTTTTATACTTTTATCAACCTTACATGATATGAGAATCAAAATAAACATAATAAAAATATCTAGGACTAATATAAAAATATATACAGAATAATAAAAAATATAAAACCAAATTGTTTTTAATAATATAAGGATGTAAAATTTTGTTTTATAGAAATATAATTTCTTTTGTCCATAGATTTTCTAGCTCCGTTGCTCGACCGACCATCGTCATCACTGTCATCGCCGGCGACTGGATTAATTTCAGCCGTAGATATTTACTACCGGAGCAAACTAATATTCACAAAAACCGAAGAAACCGAAACCGTTACAAGCTGGTTTCAATGCTCGCCGTTTAGAATCGATTTGTTAGGCCCGAAAGACACTGTTCCGACCCGAATACCACACCCAACCAATGAAGACACATGTACGGATCTAACCGACGACATGACACTAAGCTGGATACTCATCGACCCGGTTTCCAAACTCGCCGTCAATCTGTCCTCACATAAACCGGTTTCCGTCCAACGCCACTGGTTGAGTGGCGAAATACAAGTCCGTTTTACATCGATACTCGCCGGCGGCAATCACAAGCAGTCGTCGGAGGCGATGAAGCTGGTCCGGTGCGGGATAGTTGTCAACTGCGGCCGGTCGGAGGGTGGGGAGATGACGGTGAGGGAGGTGAGTTTGGAGGTGGAGGACATGGATGGAAAACATTTGAACGGGAGGGATAGTTTGGTAATTTTACAAAGGACATTGGAGGGTAAAAGAGGAAATGGAGTGAATAGAGAAAAAGAAGCGAAAAATAGACACAAAAAATTCGAAGAAATGAAAAGGGTGAGGAGAGAGAGGAAGGCGAGGATAGAAGGGACATTAGACACTTTGTCTGTGGTATTTGGGTTATCTATTTTTGCTGGTTTATTTTTTATTTTTTGTTATAATATATTATAAATATATAAATATAATTTTAGAAAATGTATGTTGGTTCAAAAATGTATTTTTATTAATCTCCAAAAAATTTAACGATTACGCGTAATTATTTAAAAATAATTGTAGAAGAATTTAGCCTTCGGAATTATGTTTGATCATAATAAGTGTAAATTATTTTAAAAACTTTTAAAGAATAATAAAAAAAATCTTATGATGCCATCTAATCATGAATGATATCGTATTATCATAACCAACAAGTCGAGTCTCGTAAAACCATCAAAGTCTTAAACTTGATTGAAAAGTAGTATCAAATTATAAATGGGTCCCAGTTAATAATCTTTTTATAGAATTATATTGTATTATGATCGTTGAAAGATTGTTATAAAAGAAAGGTATTGTTAATTGATGATATGAAATACATTGACATGTTTATGATACATTGTGCATTATGATTGTTGATGCTATAAGTAATGATAATTAAATTGTCACTAAAACCGTCCAAAATCTCAATAACGACCAGATGATTATATGGTATTAGGAAAAGGTTAAAGTCGTACAAATGTATATACTTAATTACTTAAATGACTAAATTATTTATTACCCCCTTGGTACATGTACAGATGTACTTAAATGCAACTGATTCGACATGGTACATGGAACCGATTATTGTGTTGAGTTAGTGAATTTATCTTACGTGACAGTTCAGTAAGCTTACATGGTACTGTGGTAGTATCTTAAGCTGAGTTATGTTCATATGTAGATATTATATCATTGATTCTCCGAAAGCTGTTCAACAAAACGATTTTGCTATCCACATGTATGTTGCCAGTGATCCTAAATTATATTTTCTTGTGTATTGGTTGTTGAGGAGTTATTGACTTGATCTGGAATGTAACTTTAGTCTTCATTCATGATGCCCAAATCCTATATAAACATTCATTCAAATAATCCTTTAATTTACCTTTGTCCTTCCCTTTAGCCTTAACTTTGAGTATTTACCTTTGCCCTTTTGTAATTTTGTTTATAGCTCATTTCCTTTTAGCCATGCCCTTGCCCTTTTTTGTAACTACGCCTTTAGCATTAGCATTTGCTTTTGGCCAACCTTTCTTCCCCGAACACAGAACAAGTTTCACATCCTTATCATACCTGACCTAGAAACTTTTTTCATCAATCAATATGACACCATTGTTGATCATACACTTTTTTATTTGTTCTAGACTCACAAACCTCTTCCCCAAAATAGGTTGTATCTCATTCTATGGCTGTTTTGGATCATATTTAGGATATGTTCCAACACCCCCATTGTCACCACTACATACCCACACACATCATTGTCTTCTTTATTCAAAGCTTCATCCTCAGCTTGACTAGGCATTTTATCTAAGAGTTCACATTAACATGTTCATACATATCCTCGTCATTCTTATTAAGCTCTTCACTCTCACTGAAATTGTTGCCCTTCACCCTCATTGGCATTGTCACACTGTTCTACTTCCTCACTGTCAATGTCATTGTTAGTTTAATCTACTTCCTCATCCTTAAACTCATCGTCATTTGGTTCGTTAGATAGTTCAAGCTCGTCATGACCACTAGTCTAAATTCTATGACATCATAACCATGATGTTCAATGTATACCTCAATCATACGACCGTTTTCGTAAACTAACTGAATAAAGTCAGCACAATTGTATTCATTATCTGATATTCTAATACTTTCTCATAATACAAATCCAGACATGCAGTTAAATATTTTGTATATCGGAAAACCACAAAATCTGATAACAAACTCTTTGAATTCATGGAGCATCATTCCTTGAAATCTATGTCAGTGATAGTATTTACTTCATGACATTCGTACCTTACGATGTCTTGGATGAAACAACATTCGTGGCATAGTGTGACAAAGAGTTATCCATCATCATTTAACGACATCCTGTTCAATAGTAACTAATTTACCATCGAGTATTCACTTACACTTGCTTGAAAATAATTTTTACAAGCATTACATATAAACGAACGATTCGTTGATAAACTAGTATCAAATCTTGACGTAAATGTAAATTGGGGTTCTTCAAATAGGAAGGGAATTTGAATTTTTTGAAGTAAGTTGAGGTACTGAATTGAAAGTCAAATATTAGGTCAGACTTAATGAGAGAACCAGTTATGTGTCAAGCCACTTCAGCATTACTGATTGTTTTTAAATCCACGTAATTTATGGTAACCAGTTATCTTGGTAACAGGCCATGATAAATACCATCTAGATAAAAAACAATAATTAATAGTTAAATACAAGTAACAATGTAACAAAAACAAATTAGTCATTTGAGTAATTTCAGTAATACAGAATACATTGTACGACTATAACACCTAGAAAAATATACATATGTTTTATTGTACAAAAAGAAATATCGATTAATATACATTAGATTTGTGTGCAGTTTTCTTTTTCACTAAAAAATATATATCATGTCATGATATATCATTATAACCTCTAAACTATATATGGCATGATATATATTTTTAACCATTAAACTAAACTTGTCTTATTTACCCACTAAATTATTTTATATATAATGGTATGTAAGACAAAAAGTATTTTTCATGATATATAAAACAAAAAGATATTTTTTTCTTATTTAACCATTAAAATATATTTTTAGTACTTTTTAGTAACACTTAATTGTAAAAGTATGTTAATTCTAATCGAGACAAAACAAAATTCAAATAATAAATAAAAAGAAACATAAAATATATTACATTTGTATGCAATTGCCCTTCTAATAAACAATATGACATAACACAGTGTATGCATTTATAGTCTCGTAACGAGTAAATAAATGAGTTTGATCGTTGAATAAATATTATACGAAAGTTGATTGATTTTCAAATAAATTGTAAATCACGATAAATGTAAACTAATTTGATTTATTTACCATCCGTATTAGTTAGTTAACTAAGGGGGTATTTGGTTCGTGTTTAAACAAAAATTTTACAATTAAAATATTGTATTTGGTTCGTAGATTGTGCAGTAATTATCTAAAATCCTAAATTTTCTTAAATCTTATCCTTCATTTGTTATTTAAAAACACAGTCTCCTCTTTTGAATTTTAAATCCCAATCACATTGATAATGCATAAGTTTTGATAAAATCCTGATAAATGAAAATACTATATAATAAATCTCAAGAAAAAAATATCTGCAAACCAAACGCACAAAAAACTTTACTCTGTTTGGATCGAGAAAATAAATACAATATCATCATATTTCACATATCAAAGGTTAAACTATTACATCATATTTTTAACAAATTTCTTCTATTTTAATAAAAGTTAACATTAGTAAAAGAATTAAAACATCTAGGAATCATATTGAAAACTATAATAGATTTTATAAGTTTATTATTTTGGTTCATGATATACTTTTTTTTTCTTAATTTACTATATGTATCTGTCTTATTCAAAACATACAAATAAACCCTACAAGCGATTGGGTTGATGAATCCTAATGTCAATAGTGTGACCTTGGACCTCATTCTTCCCGTCGGCACCACCTCCGTCTCTCGTTAAACAAATATCAACAATCGAGGTTGAAGATCAAATTGCTTACAAACAAATGACCTGATGAAAACCAAGAAATTGAAATACGAAGAACTTTATCCTTGGAAAATTTAGAACTCAAAAAATCATTCGATTTAACACCTAAGTGATTCTAATGAACAAAAAAGATGTTTTATATCTAGGTTATTTTATTTTTAATGACAGAGTTTTGGTAATATGTGTGAGATAGGTGATTATAGAGTAGAATATAAATGTTGATGGATAATGGCGGTGATGACTATGTAACCAATGTGGTGGTGCAAAATAGAAGCTTTAGGAGGCAACTGACGGCTCATTAGTGACACAAGAGGTGCAACAACTTGTCAGTGGTGGCATGAGCTTACGATTGTGACAACAAAACGACAGTGACAACTACAAATTGCAACAGCGTGACGGTGACTTGAAAAAACAAACGAATGACAAATAGCCTCGATCTAGTTTTATGCGTCTCTCCGGGTACGTAGGATGATAAGGAAAATAGAAGAAATAAAATTATCATTCAAGGGGGACAGTTGGCGGAAGAAGGAAGATGGTGGTACGAACTATACGGATGATTTGGTGGTGACGACACGAAAGGAATGAGAAATGAGGAGAATAAAAGAACCTCAAGATTCTGATATTATGTAAGATAATATTTTGTCGTGAATATTCTTTATATTATCATTGCACTAAAATTTAGAGTACATATGGATACAATGGAAATGTTAATGGATCATAAGCTTATACAATTAGACTAGGTCAACTTTACGAAATCTAAATTATTATCCTATTCTATGTAACGATATAAATGAGTTTATGTAAAAACTGAGATCGAACAAGTTTCACCATTGATATCTACAGGTTGAAGTTCAAATGGGTCTCAGTGTTGACCTTTAGTTCTATCAGGTCATTATACGTTTTGGATGAGATAAAAATAATGTCATGATAAAAATGAAAAAAAAAAACGTTTTAAAAATCAAACTGATAAATTACAAAATATATTGATTTTTAATATAAACCCTTCAAAAACTATGCTAAAGTTCGTTAACAACAACCTTTTTGTTGAATAGTAATCGTGTGTTGATGGTATCCTTATTCTGTAAATGAATCAGTTTTATATTAGGGGTGACAATTTCAGCTCATTCAAGCAAACGGGTCAAACGGGTTAATGACCAAAGTCATAAATTTTACATAATATTAAAACTATTTTCAAAGAACAATTTTGTTAATACACCGTTTTATAAATTTCATTTTTAAAAAAAATATTTTCTATCTTAATTTTTTTACAATGAGTTCATTTAACTGTTCGGCCCGTTGGGTCAAAATTGTCACCCCTATTCTATATGCACATCTCTCATAATTAATTTTTACTAATCGTACATCTTTTTCTCTTACATAATTTTCATTAATGAAAATAATTTTTTTTAAAACTTTTTCAGGATATCTTTAAGTTTGGTGAAAATAAATTTCTAACTTTAAAAAGTTGGTTCGTGTCCCTTTTAATAATTTCTGTTGAATTTTTTTATGTAATTAATTACTAGTTTATATATTTACGTAATTTATCATTATTATTGAAGTACTGACGTGGAAAACTATGGTTTACTGAGAAGAGCATTGGATTGGCATATAATAAAAGTGGTTCAAGTGTCCACAAATAGAAGAGAATGCACCAACTACTATCATTATTTATACTCACTTTTTTAAATATCTAAATATCTAATTTATATATTTTTTAAAGCATGTAATTATCATCTATATAATATCAAAGTTATTAAAATTACGATTATAATCGTAGGATCAATTGATCCTATGATCCCACCAACTGATTCAAACAGGATCAGACGCACGATTGTAGGATCGGTTACCAATCTGATTGTAGAATCGGTTATAAATCGTAGGAACGTATGACTTGTTGACTTTTTTGGATAACCATAAACGTTTCAAACTTGACAGACTGAAACATAATATGACATATAGAAATATAACTGTATTAGAAGTTAGAACATGTTAAATCAACATAAGAAATTAAAAATGGAAAAACATACGAGTTTTTGACAGGGCCGACTGTAAGCAAGGTCAATACAGACAATCGTTCAGGACCATTAGTCATTGGAGTCCATTCTTAAAAAATCTATTATATATCTATGCGTCGATTGAAAATTGGGCATAACATGATAATATTACCATACCACTTTTATAACATAATAAATGATACAATAATCATATATATTTATATTTAATGTTTAATATTTTATATTTAAAGGTCATTATAGTTTACATAGAAGAGATAGACGATATATGTATTTCTAGAAAAAGTAAAAAACTATACATGACTGTGACGTGTCACCAATCAAATTCACTCAGAAAATGAAGCCCTATGATTGTTATTTATAAGTTATACAAATTTTAGAAATGCGAAATAAAATTTTGGATCTTATCGAATGAAAAAGGGAGGTGTACATAATAATTTGTTATCATACATAATAATATATAATTATATCTTGTATAATTTAAAACATTTTTGTTATGGATGATATATAAATACTAAAATCGACAAAACTAGAGAAAACTTGAATGAAACTGTTATGATACACGAATATGCCAACACACAATAGGACATGCGTATTTATTTGGTTCGGTCAATGATGCATATATCCACAGGCACGAGGAAGTTTATTAACGAGTTTAATCAATGAGTGCAAGAAAACCCTAACTATAGATTACAATATATGGACAAAAGCCAAAACCTTAAACCAAAACATAACCAATAACGGGTCACTTCTCTTGGGTCAATTAATATCATCCGGTTCACCAAACTTTCAAGTCACATACTCACATTCAACGGATACTCTTGAAGATTGTACAAATATTTAATAAAATTTCAATAGAAAACATGACTGAACGAACCCGAAACAAACTAAAAAAATAAATTATTGAAGTAGAGAAATTGAACTTGATGGTATCAGTCTGGTTCTGGTTCCGATAAGAACTTACTATTTCCAGTCTTTTATAATGAAAAAAAAATACAAAACATAAGCACAAATGAGAAAAAACCAAAGCAAGAACCGAATGCGATGATACTAATTCTGGCACAGTTTAACATGGTTTCAGCATGATTCGTAGGTTTTTAATTCAGTCATGAGATTTACATACCTCTATTTAGCATATACGATTTCATTAAATTTTGATTTTTGAAATAAAATTTGACTTTTTATTAAAAAAAATGTGAGATCTATCAATGCAAACAACACGTTTTCTTTTCTATAACAAGTAATATTATTTCTAATGTAACAAGTTAACAATATGTTTATTTAGATCTTAATTTAAATATTATGATTTAAAGATCTTAATCAACGAAAACATGTCGATCTTGCTTAAGATATTTCAAGGCACATGATCCTCATCAGATCTTAGGGGACGTTTGGTACGGGAAACGGAAAAGAATGGAAATGACGAAATTTATATTGTGTAAACAAAAAAATCGATTTCATTCCCTCTCTTAATCGAAGTGTATTCTCAATTCTTTACCAAGATCTGAAAAATCCTACAAATCGAAAGAGGGAATGAAGATCAATTCTTTTGTAATGTAATTTCATTTCCATGACTAGAAAAAACAATACAAACCTTTTTATTTTCTTTTCTTTCCATTCCATCCCATTGTACCAACCCTTCCAATGATTAGCTTGAAAATAATTAGTTAACAACTATAAAAAATTATAAATGAGCTAATTTATCAAAGAAAAGTAAACAAATGGGCTAAATATCTAATATGTCCATAAGAGTAAATGAATCACTCAATTTCAATATGTCAACACCTAAAAGTACAAATATTTAATAACTTAATTTAAGCAATCTAAATGCTTATGAGTTTTTATTGAACGGGGGTATAGGGCCTTAAATTCAAAGCTTGCCATCTCCATAATTTGACATAAAGAATTATGTTTTATACACGAGAAATGATTGACATGCCTAATAAATACGTCTAAAAATCAACCTAAGAATGTGATTATGACATGTGAAAAAATTACAAGGTGTGATGGAATATGAAAAAATATTCATGACACGTGTAAACCAATAAATGCATTAGGTTGATTTTTAGGCACATGAATTAAGTCTATGTATTATTACTCTTTAATATATATATATATATATATATATATATATATATATATATATATATATATATACACACACACACACACACACACATATATATATACACACATATATATATACACACACATATATATATACATATATATATATATATTGGGAGAGATTCTTTTAAGAACCTTAAAGATGGTAAGAATCTAGGAGCCTTTTAGAGCCCTTGGATCAAAAGGGTATTTTTGGAATAAAAAATATTATCTTTCTCTCTCCACCTTTTTTATTATATGCATCTCTTTTTCACTTTCTCTCTCTTACTTTTTTTTTCATTTTTCATTTTCTCTTTCTTTCATTAGAATTGATTTTAATATTAAAAAAATGTTTTTTATAAAAAAAATAAATTTTTTTCTATATAAAAAATTATTTAATTGCTAAAAAATTAATGTATTCTATATAGAAATATTATATGTCTATATAGAATGTTATATAATTCTATATCTTTTTATGTAGATTAACATTACTATTCTAATCTATGTAGAATGTTATGTTTCTTATATATTTCATATATTTTTATGTTTATTAAACAAATCTATATCTTTTTTGTAGATTACCATTACTACTCATTGTGTTTTTGGTATATTTTATATCAGTTGCATACCAAGTGTTCGATATAATGTCTAAATGAAATCTTTTTTTTTGTTTCAATGTGTTTTTGGTATATTTTATCATTTAATCTACGTAGAATATATGATACTTGACATTCTACACGACATTCTACATAGATTGCATGACATTCGTAGATTGCATGTCATTCTACGTAGATTGAATGTCATTCTACGTAGATTGAATGACATTCTACGTAGATTGCATGACATTCTACGTAGATTATACATAGAATATGTTCGTCGATACTCTACGTAGATTGCATGTCATTCTACGTAGATTACATGTCATTCTACGTAGATTGAATGTCTATCTACGTAGATTGAAGTCATTCTACGTAAATTGCATGTTATTCTACGTAGATTAATAGTTTTATTCTATGTATTTTTGGTATATTTTATATCAGTTGCATACCAAGTGTTTGATAAAATGTCTAAATGAAATCTTCTTTTTTTTGTTTCAATGTGTTTTTGATATATTTTATCATGTAATCTATGTAGAACACATGATATTTGACATTTTACACGACGTTCTACATAGATTGCATGACATTCTACGTAGATTGAATGTCATTCTACGTAGATTGCATGTCATTCTACATAGATTGCATGTCATTCTACGTATATTGTACATAAAATGTGTTCGTCGATACTTTACATAGAATATGACAGATTCATTTTCAATGTTTTATAATGAAGTTTATTTGTAAAGTATTAGATATATATATGAATGTAATAGTTATTAGATGTTTTACATGATAATCTACGTAGATTACATGATAATCTACATAGAATATATGATACAAGACTACTTGTAAAAAATCACACATAATCTATGTAGAATGTTATGTTTCTTATATATTTCATATATTTTTCTGTTTCTTATACATTTCTATATCTTTTTATGTAAATGTACATTAACATTCAATGTGTTTTTGGTATATTTTATCATGTAATCTATGTAGAATATATGATACTTCACATTCTACATGACATTCTACGTAGATTGAATGACATTCTACGTAGATTGCATGTCATTCTACGTAGATTGCATGTCACTCTACGTAGATTGGATGTCACATACGTAGATTGCATTCCATTCTACGTAGATTGTACATAGATTATGTTCGTCGATACTCTACGTAGATTGCATGTCATTCTACGTAGATTGCGTGACATTCTATGTAGAGTATCGACGAACATATTCTATGTACAATCTACGTACATTGGACAGATTCATTTTCCATATTTTATAATTAAAATTATTTGTAAGATATTATATTTATAATGAATGTAATAGTTATTAGATGTTTTACATGATAATCTATGTTGATTACATGACAATCTACGTAGATTACATCATAATCTACATAGAATATAATACAATACTACTTGTAAAAAATCACACATAATCTATGTAAAATGTTATGTTTCTTATATATTTAATATATTTTTATGTTTCTTATACATTTTTATATCTTTTTATGTAGATTAACATTACTATTCAATGTGTTTTTGGTATATTATATCATTTAATAATCTACGTAGAATATATGATAATTGACATTCTACACGACATTCTACGTAGATTGCATGTCATTCTACGTATATTGCATCGCATTCTACGTAGATTGCATGTCATTCTACGTAGATTGAATGTCATTCTACGTAGAATGCATGACATTCTACGTAGATTGTACATATAATATGTTTTTGATATATTTTATTAGGTAATCTACGTAGAATATATGATATTTGACATTTTATACGACATTCTACGTAGATTGCATGTCATTCTACGTAGAATGCATGGCATTCTACGTAGATTATACATAGAATATGTTCGTTAACATATTCTATATAGAAAAAAAATATTCTATATAGACATATAATATTTCTATATAAAATAGGTTATTTTTTTAGCAATTAAATAATTTTCTACATAGAAAAAATAATTTTTTTTATAAAAAACGTTTTTTTACTTTAAAAATCAATTATAATGAAAGAAAAATAAAATGAAAATGAAAAAAAGTAAGAGAGGTAAAGAGAAAAAGTAGATTTTTTTTCTTCCAAAAATACCATTTTCACACATTTTCATGATTCTCCACTATCAAAGTTTAAAATAATTACAAAATTGTCATCCAATATATCAACCATTGATTAACATTAATCCAAAGGCCATAAAAGGTTCTTAGGTTCCCACATTTTTTATGGTTCTTAGAAGAACTCTCCCCTATATATATATATATATATATATATATATATATATATATATATATATATATATATATATATATATATATATATATATATATATATATATATATATATATATATATATATAGAATCAGGTTCATTAGCGTACCTATAAGATTCCAGCGTACCCTAATGTGAATGATCATTCACATATATTTTTTTTAAATATACATGTATAAAACAAAATTATATTTTTTTCAAAAGGAGCAACATCATAAATCTTGTGAATGGTAAAAAAAGATCATGTGAATGGTCATTTACACCATTCACATGGTGTGAATGACCATTCACATAAATATACATTGAGCATTCACATAATTTTTAAGGACACAGAAAGTGTGAATCTATGTGAAATTCATATATCATGCGTATAACATTAAATTAAACATGGTTATGTGAAAAATTATATATATATATATATATATATATATATATATATATATATATATATATATATATTAGAGGTGACAATTTTAGCACATTCAAGCAAACTAATCAAATGGGTTGACGACCAAAAGTCATAAATTTTACACAATTTGAAATTTTTTTTTCCAAAAAAAAATGTTTTTTAATACAACGTTTTATAAATATTTATTTTTTTAAAACAAAGTTATGTTGTATCTTAGTTTTTTACATTGGGTCAATTTAATTGTTCGGTCCGTTTGGTCAAAATTATCACCACTAATACACACACACACACACACACACATACATATGCTTAGGTTATCGTGAAAAACTAAATATATTTTGAGAAATGTGAGAAGCACTATGATTCACTAATTTCATATATTGATTCACTATTTGGTACATTAATTTACTAATTTTTGAATTTGTGATTCATTATTTATAAATTCAAAAACTAATAAATCAATATAAAAAAGTAATAATTTGTTGACAAAATTTTTAAGAACGTAAAATTGGTAAATGTATCTGAAATCATGTGTGTAACGTTAAATTAAACATGATTGTGAAAAAAAATTAAACTTTTTTAAGGTTAGTACCTTTGGATACACTCGATTTTGAGTAGTACTTTTTTGAACCTAAGTCTATATGTGTGTATATATATAAGATCCATTGTGAATACTTTATTTGTTATGAACATTGTGAACAAATAAAAAAACACATATAGAATCCAACAAAATTTATAGGTTAATAAAAGGGTCCAATAATATTTGCAACAAGATTAATAAGATACAAAATCATTTTATGGTTGTTCATAATGTTCACTACGAATAAAGTATATATATATAAATATATATATATATATATATATATATATATATATATATATGTGTGTGTGTGTGTGTGTGTGTGTGTGTGTGTGTGTGGTTCAAAATTGTACCAATCATTATGCAGCGCACTAGAAGGTACCACCTATAAAAACTTTTTAAATTTTTTTTCATAAACATATTTTAGTTAACATTATAAAGATAATATGTAAATTTCATATATATTCACATCTTCTAACTCATTATAAATTATGTGAACTTACACTTACATAAATTTGCATGTATGTGAACGTACATTCATGAGATGAATGATTCATGCACTTACAATGTGTGAATGTGCCTGGAATTTATATATCATCTTCCTAATGTTAATTAAACATGTTTATGAAAAAATTTCAAAAAACTTATTTTTATGAGTGGTACCTTCTAGTACGCTATATAATAAGTAGTACTCACATGAACATATATATATATATATATAGGGGTGGGTTCAATGGAGAACCTTATGTATCGAAGAACCTTGGAGAACCACAATGCATCGCTAGAATATTGTAATGCATCACGCGGGAATTTGATGCATCACGTGGAAATAATGTAGAAATCGGTGCATCACGTGGGAATTTGATGCTTCACGTGGAGATAATGATGCATTACGTTGGAATTATGATGCATTTGTGGTGGTGCATGGAGGTTCTTCAAGGTTCTTCGATGCATAGAGGTTCTCCATTGAACCCACCTCTATATATATATATATATATATATATATATATATATATATATATATATATATATATATATATATATATATATATATATATATATACACATATATATATGGGTTGAGTTCCATGGAGTACCATGTTAGACTGGAATACCGGATTAACATACTAAATGAACATGTTCATTACCATAAAAAGTTAAATTTCATACAAAAATGTTACACACGTATGTTCAAAAAAGTATTATGATTGTCTAATTACATCATTTTCATATTCATTACGATAAAATATTTAAATGTTTAATTTCATGCAAACGTGCAATATGAACATGTTTATGCATGCTCCACATTCCAACATGTGAATATTGCTCTTTTGTTTTAAATAAAATATTTTATCATAATAAACATGTAAATGATGTGAACAAGTCAATAATAATGCATAATTGAACATGTGTATTTTACAGTTTTGCATGAAATTTAGCATTTTATCATGATAAACATATTTATTAATATGATAGCACGATACCATAATTTAATATGTACTCAATTGATTTTGAATATATATACAATAACACCTATAAGAAAAATATATCATTTTATTTGGATCTTCTAATGATAATCCTAATCTTTGCAATGAGAAAACGATATTAAATAGGATATCGATATTCAATATTCACAATCATGATTGAAAATTTTAAACTCCAACTCAAACACGTTATGAGTCGAATCTAATGGATTTGGATTTTGTTTGTTAAAAGAAGAAGTGATATTATATATTTATAAACTTCCTTTAAATTTAAACTAGTTTATTACCCGTGTATTACACGGAATAATTAAGTAACTGGTTTTTTAAACTTTATATAAATTTAAAAATTACTATAGAAACAACAAATAAAACAAATATATTATACTGTTAAAATGATTATTGAAAATATATAAAACATGTAAGTAAAGATAAAATACATAAATAAAAATTAAATAATTACAAAGAATGAAAAAATTATAGAAGCTAAGAAAAGACCTGGATGTAAACTCAATTTTAAAACAGAAATCTAGGATAATAGGCAGACGTTTGATTTCAAAATTAATTTAATAATATTTTAACATAAAATTGTAGAGTACACGTGTCGTATTCAGGTTATTTCAATTTGCATTCTAGATAGGTACCAAATGACATCTATTTAATCTTTAGTTGATAGAATAGATAGATTTAAAATGAATTTTAATTCCTGCTACTTTATCAATATCTAATATAATCTAAAATTCTTTTTAGCTATTATGTAAACAATTTTAATAACACTTTCTAGAAAAATCTAAAATTTAAAATACTATGATATTGAAATGACAACTTTAAAATTAATTGTTATCTATACATTTAAGTTTTATATATTTTATGTAAACATTAATATTTATATTTTTAGTTTCAAGTTTATATATAATCTATGTAAATAATTATATTATTAAAGTTTTATGTAACAGGTGAGTTGATAAACTAACTGATAGTATAATTGAAATTATATAGATTGTAAAGATTTTTTTTAAATAAATAACATTAATTTTGAAACAAAATGAAAAGAAATAATGAATACGAGTACAAATGAAATATATCAATAAAAAATTCAATTCTTATTTTCATTCACGTCAAACAAAGAGACGCAGATTCATAGAGCAAGCCAATGTAACAAATTTATCGCCGCCCCTCTAATCCTCTCGATTTTATGTGATCATCTTCTTTAGAAAACGGAAACTTATATATGTATCATATTTAAAAATATGTTAATATTAAAAAGACAAATTTTATTTCTATATTTTTATGATATAATAAAAACCAAAAAAAAAAAAAGATAACATAAATGCAAAATCATTGAGTCAATGGTAAAAAGTGAAGACTCTAAATCAATGTTTAAGTAAAAAAAGACGGTTAAGATGTGATTCTACATATTTGAATTATTGATTTTAAATATAGTATTTATGGTTATTACATATGTGATTCAATTCAATTATTATCTTCGTATTATTGATTTTTAAAAATATTGAACCTTCATTTGTTTAATTTGTTATTGTGCTATCATCAATCCCATGGATATCAACAAAATAATTATTTTATATATTAAATTTTTATGAAGTATATTAATTTAAATAGTATAAAATTGTTAGAGACCTTAAATTTAAACCATATATAAGTTTTCTTATTGAAGATGTTTTAATTAATATTAAATATTTATTGCCTAAGTGATTAAAGCTTGATACAAGGTATCCAGCGTTAACTTAAAAAATAAATATATAGTTAAGGTTATTTTTAAATTAAATTATTTTAAATATTAATTTTGCAACATTTAGTTTTGAAGTTTTAGAAAATATTAATACAAAATTTTATTAAGGAAAATACATTTAAAATTTGAATGATTATTTTTTTAACATGTGTCAAAATTTTATACGTAACATATAAAGATTTGATAACAAAAAGTTTTTCAAATTATTGTATACTAAGGTATTTAATTGTTATTTCATAAAATTATTTATTCATTCGGACATTTAAATGTGAAGTTTATTATTTTATTGATCTTTTAAATTTCTTTTATTTTTTATTCAAAATTTTTATTTTACTAACTTTTTTAAAATTATTTGTTCTTTGGGAGATTTAAACTTGAAGTCTACTATTTTATTGATTTTTTAAAACTTTTTATTTTAACTTGTTAATTTTGACAACTTTTAATAAGTATTAACTATAGTTTCGATTAATTTAGGAAACTTAAGTTTCAATATAAATTTTAAATTAAATCAATTAAATGATATGCAAGTTACTTAAATTAATGTTATTTTTTATTTTTGGAAAAAGAGCGGGAAAATAAAACAGTAGGGTATTAGGAGGATGACTTGTGGCAATAAAATGTTCTCATTTATTATAGTATATATAGATAGATTGTTAGAGACCTTAAATTTAAACCATATATAAGTTTTCTTATTGAAGATGTTTTAATTAATATTAAATATTTATTGTCTAAGTGATTAAAACTTGATATAAAATATCCAGCGTCAACTTAAAAAATAAATATATAGTTAAGGTTATTTTTAAATTAAATTATTTTAAATATTAATTTTGCAACATTTAGTTTTGAAGTTTTAGAAAATATTAATACAAAATTTTACTAAGGAAAATACATTTAAAATATGAATGATTATTTTTTTTAACATGTGTCAAAATTTTATACTTAACATATAAAGATTTGATAACAAAAAGTTTTTGAAATTATTGTATACTAAGGTATTTAATTGTTATTTCATAAAATTATTTATTCATTCGGACATTTAAATGTGAAGTTTATTATTCTATTGATCTTTTAAAATTCTTTTAGTTTTTATTTAAAATTTTTATTTTACTAACTTTTTTAAAATTATTTGTTCATTGGGAGATTTAAACTTGAAGTTTACTATTTTATCGATTTTTTAAAACTTTTAATTTTAACTTGTTAATTTTGAAAACTTTTAATAAGTATTAATTATAGTTTCAATTAATTTAGGATACTTAACTTTCAATCATAAATTTTAAATTAAATCAATTAAATGATATGCAAGTTACTTAAATTAATGTTATTTTTTATTTTTGGAAAAAGAGCGGAAAATAAAAAAAAGTAGAGTATTAGGAGGATGACACGTGGCAAAAAAATGTTCTCATTTATTATAGTATATAGATTTAAATCTATATCTATATATTCATAAAACAAAATAACTATTGCCATGTATCGCTTCCATGACTTTTCAAAATTTCATTTTCCCACTAATTTTTCCTAATATAACTTTTTCAATCAACTCATCTAATTTATTTTAGAAAACTTAAAACATTAAAGTAAAACTTATATAATTGATTTTAAATACTTCCTAATTTACTCTAATTTTACCTAAAATGTTTTATCTAGGATGAATAATTTGATTTATAATTTTCTATTTTTTAAAGTTAAATTAAAGGTTAAATTTTTAATCGTATATTAAATGTATCAATTTAAAATCCACTCCCATTCTTAAAATTAGTACATATTTTAAAATTATGTTAACAATCATTATCTATTTAATTTTTCATTCATAATTCATTGAATCCAAATAATTTCTTATATATAAAAGCAAGATTTTAAGTTATTTATCATTAAAAACAAATCTAAATATGAAAAGAGTAACACAATGATAATTTCTATAAAAGTAATACTAACTACTATCTTGTAAATATTGTTTTCAAATTTAAAAGAAAAATGTTACAAAATTGATTTAGTTTTTATTGTAGTATAATCAGTATTTCAAATGTATATTCATATCATCAATATATATTTATTATAATAAGAATAACAAAATTTTTTCAGATATAATTTTAGTTAATTATCTATGTCAGTTAATATCAAAATATTATTACTTTACTAATTTTTGTAATAATATTTTAAGTTATTATATTAAAAATATAAATATTTCTTACACATTCCCCATGTGTTACATGAGAAATAATCTGTATATTAATAAAGAAAAATGATTCATGCCAGGTGTCGCTTCCTCGTGACATCTCAATATCATTTTCCTGCCTATTTCCTTACCATAATTATCTGTTTAAATGACTACCTTTTTATATTTAAAAAATCATTATATATCTCTCCAATTACTTATATATATTTATGTTTCCATATTAATCAAAACCTCTAATTAATATATAAATCTCTCTCCTAATAAATAATTGATGTAGAATTTTAAAAAAATATTAACATTTCTCATCAATTTAAAATTTTTTATTTACCGAACAAAAAGTAATTAAATTATTCTAATATTTACCATATTAAATAATAACTACCACTTTTCTTAGTATTTAGAAAAACTATAAAATTAATCATAATTATGTATTCAAATTTCATTTTTAATTTTTTTTTTCATATAAGTAATACCTCTAATTAGTACATTGATCTCACTTTATAAGTCACACACCAATTAAAAATATCATCGTTAATTTATCACATTAAAGTTTTATTTACCAAATTATCAACAATAATAATTTTTTATAGGAAAGTATAAAATAATTCATAACCATCTCATCTGATTATGCTTTTGTTTTTTTTATTTTCATATCAACAAACCTCTGTATTAATACTTTGATCCCGCTGCTTATAATTCTTTCACTAATCTATATAAATACTAATACACAGATAAGTAAAACTTTTATTTGTCATCCGTTAAAAGATGTAAGTTGTCATTCTCTACATTTTAAATTTATAAATTGTAACCTTTCAATTTATAACAGCTTTCCAATTTTAAAAATTAAAATTAAAAAATTAAATTTATTACTATTAAACTACAATCGTCACCTATTATTATAAATTTAATACTAAACTAAAAAAAACTTATTATTAACTTTTTTAAAATTCAACCCACATGGGTAATAAACTAGTTATTTATAAATAAATACTTGATATGGAATCATATATGTTTTATATAAGTCGATATCATTTTCTTTTTACCATACATCAAACGAAAAGTTCTGTAATTTTTTAAAAGCTTAATTAATACTATTCTTTAGTATTTGAGTTATCTCTTGGAAATCTTAAAATAAACATGAGTTTTCAAATAAAAATTGACAAAATACAAATTTTTTTTAAAAATATCTTGCAAACCCTACAAACAAAATGTCATTTAGGTGCTGTTTGATTGCATAAGAGGAAAACATCTGATGTCTGATTCTCATTTCTGATTGATAAGAGGTGGTCCTAAAGTCTGATAAGAGGATCCAATAAGACTGTATGATTTGTAAATTAATAAATGTCCGAACTGTTATTTTTATTAATTAAAATTAAATAAACTGTTAATTTATTTTTAAATCATATCAAACTTTATATTATAAATGATAAGATGATACAATCATAACACTAGCAACAAAAAAATTATGACAAATTAAAAATAATAAGGAATATATTTTAAAAAGAAATACATAATCGTTCATTATTCTAGCAAGAATCAAATCAATAATCAAGTATATAATCAAACTATTATTCTAGCAATAATCAAATCAATATTCTAAAAATTAAAAAAAAAAAATTCAAGTATACAGTTTTGATAAGAGGAAGAATAGTGGGTTTTAATCTCTTATCAAAAAGCACAAGGATAAGAGGATTTTACCTCTTATCACTTATCAGTATCAAACACCCTTATCACAGAAACCTCTTACCGAATAAGAGTTTTGGTCAATAAGAGCCCCAATAAGAGGTATCAAACACCCCCTTAGTGACACACGAAAAGTGTCACTAAAAGTAAAAAAAGTGTCACTATAGGTGTCAAAACTTTTACCTACACGACAAAAATAGTGAGTAAAATTGAAGTGGGTTTAGATATATAGTGACTAAAAATGTATGTGGATATAGGCCTCGAGTAAGTTTGTGACAATCTTTGTGTCACTATTTTAAAAAAGTGTAGGTAAAAGATTGCTCTATACCTACTCTTTTTCATAAGTGACACTAAAAGTAAGATATAGTGACACTTTTTCTTGTGTCACTAAAAGCGTGTGTCACTAAATGACACATTTCTTGTAGTGAAACCTGCCAAATCTTGTCGAGTATGCCTCAATATAAATGAAATGATATTAAGTCATTGAAATCTTGTTATAATTGAAAGTGATGGATTATTGGTGTCAATTTCAAAGATATTGAAAATTTGGTGTTGATTTATATGCTTGGGGATAGAAAAAGTGAGATTTAGGGGGTTAAATTAGCTATTTGATGATAGTTGAAGCAACAGAAGTCTTCAAATTGAGTTTGAGTTTGATATTCTCTTCACCTAACTTATTCCAATGAGTTTGTGTTTCTTGAGTTCTTGAGTCCAATGCAGAAATTGAAGAAAGTTAAAGGTGGTTTGTTTTGTTTTGTGAAGATTATTGCATCATAAAGTGAAATCAAGTATGGGAGTCATCATCTTCTTTGAATCTTCATTATCAAAGGTATATGAGTTTTAGGGTAGATGTCAACCTATGGTTTTTGAAGTTATTAGCGGCCCGTCTCATTGATTTTGGAGGCCATGTGCTTGTGATTACAACATAGACTTTTAAATATTTTAAAATGTAAATTGATCATTTTGAAACTCAATTTTAATAGGTAAACTGGAGGTCTTGAACGACAAAAAAATATGATTAGTGAGAAATTAATATGAATAATAATATGGTCATTTGGAGGCCCTTGATGGTTTGGTGCCCTGGGCCGTAGCCCTATACGACCGGACTTGGTAACCATTGAAGTGATCTTAGCCAAGGTAAGGGAGTTTTGGGTAAATTAGATGCTTGAATGCTTAATTTGGAACTTAAATTCTGTTAATAGTTATCTTGGGGTGTGGTTTTGAGTCAATACTATGTGTAACAAGTTGCCAAAATGAACTTGAAGTGTTTTGGATCGAAAATGGAAAAGTTTTGGCCAAAATCCAAAGCTTGTTTGCTGGGATCGCTTGGTCTTTTTCTATTGCTGGTGAAGGCCATCGGTTGTACTGATTCTTAGACAGTTAATACATCTATATCTATATAAGGAGAACACAAATTGTCACGTGACATAACCACATAAAATCTAAAAAGATAAATACATATTTTTATTTTTAAAATAAAAGTTAAATACATTTTATTTTTTCTAAAATAAAATAAAAGATAAATATAATTCATTATTTCTAATATTTATAAATATAAATAAATAATTAACTTCATCCACTATTTGACATAATACACACGGCATCATCACATTTCATCAACAAAGATAAATATGTATTATTATTTTAAAAATAAAATAAAACATAAATACAATTCATTATTTCAAAGACAAATGCATTTTATTATTTTTAAATTAAATTAAAATATATGTACAATTTCATTATATCTAATATTTATAAATATTAATAAATAATTAAGTCTATCAACGTATCAACGTGAGTTTATAAACTAGTATATATAATAAACAATTAATTAAATTAGCGATGAGGGTGGAAGGAAAAAAAGTCATGTGTTAATAAATTAATTAATTATAAAAATCATACCCAACAAAAGAAGGAAATATAAGCACCAGTTATATATATAGTCAACTTTATCACAATAGAAAGCTAGCATCAATAGGGTCAACCGGTCAAGTTACATATGGTTGCACAAGAGATATGACTAAAATCCCAAGTTGGTTTTTGGTCAATGATAGGAATTTATTTATTTTTAACATTCTATTCAACAAAACTATTTAGCTCATTCGGTATGAAGATAACATGTAAGTGTGAGATCACGGGTTCGACTCCCGTCAGAGACAATTTGAAATGTAGGTGGTGGAAGTAAATTTTGAAGTCACATTTGAGGTAAATGAGTAGTTTAGGAGTAGGATTACATTAGTTTGCCGTTCAAAGAAAACTATGAAAGGTAATGGTTACTACGTGGATTTTGGTGGCCCTGTACATATGCTTAAAAATAGGCCCTTAAACTTTCAAAGTTTAATATATGTATAAAAAAAGTTCACTAACAATCAAACAAACAATTTGTATATGATACATTTTTTTCTAAATACAAATCATATAAGACTGAATACACGAAATCAGCAAGGTTAGTGCCGAACTAGTCTAATGTTGACAATTGATAATCAAATGTTTGTGTCTATTGTTTCCAAGTAGTTATGGAATTTGGGAATCGAAATGCTGATTAAAATATTAGTTGGAAGAACGTTCACCTTAAGACTTAACTAAAATTGGTAAGTTATAGATCATGATCAACAAAATTAATGATTAAAATATACGTATTTAATTACGTTTTATTGATACTTTCTTAAATTTTATCGTATTAAATATTAATGTCCCAACTTAGAAAAATTTATAATATTTTTGGTATTATTATTTATTATCGTAATCATGTATCTTATATATTACTTTTTATATTGTTAAAATCAATTGTGATATATGCTTTTATTGTTTTCTTTTTAAAAAATTTATATAACTCCGGTAAATATACAGCAATAGTCACCTAAAATTTGTATGAAGTTACTTTGTTATGTAAAGAAATTAGTGTATATATCTAAAAAAAAAAAATCATGTTTTTACATTTTTACCGGCCTTTCTCTCATTATTGTTTTTTAAATATAATCCTTATGTTAATAATGTCTTATTTAAATCATTAATTCATTACTAATAGTTAATTAAGTAAAGGAAACACAAAATTTTAGTTTAATGTATATATTTAAAAATTATTATAATATTACTATTTTATTAATCCATAAGGACAGGTTTTCTTCTCATTCTTCTTTGACACCTACTGTAAATAGGTATTTGATAGTTTTTTCCCATTCAATTCGAAATGTTTAAATGGATTAACTAAAAAAAAAGTGTTTAAAGACGTGAATTTTATAAGGGATTTAATACGAAAAAACTCTTAATGAGTAAAAATAAGCATTTTTAAAAAACATAATATAAACTTTGAACAAAAATGCAATGTCATATTTAACATAATCAACTGGTTATAAATAACAAATTACACGACTTAGACAAAAAATTAAGAAAGATGACCAAACTGATAAAAATATGAATAATGGTGGATTTTATTTTTGGATATTTGCGCAAAAAACCCATAACTTGTCAGTTTTTTGTGATTAAAACCCTAAACCATTTTTCGTTGCATAAAAGACTCCGAATTAACTAAAAATCAATAAATCAAGGTTTTATCAATGGGCTGCTGGTTGAAACCGGTTATTAATCCTACGTGGACCGGTAAATAAACTACGTGGAATAAAGTTTAATTGTTGAAACTCGTTGTCAAGTATTACACATCATTTAAACTTCCGTTGATGATGTAATCCTGTTTAAAAATTACAATTAAAAATGATCAACGAGGGTTTAAATGATGTGTAATGCTTGACAACCGGTTTCAACAATTAAAATTTATTCCACGTAGGTTATTCACCGGTCAACGTAGGATTAATAACCGGTTTCAACCAGTTACCCATTGATAAAACCTTGATTTACTGATTTTTAGTTAGTTCGAGGTTTTTCTATGCAACGAAAAATGGTTTGGGGTTTTAACAACAAAAAGCCGACAAGTTTGGAGTTTTTTGCACAATTGTAAATTACTTTTAAATACACTTATCGAGTGCTCGGTATTGGTATCTTTTATAACAAAAACTGATTGCAAACTGTGCAAGACATGAATGATTTACTTTTAATATATTAATGATAAGGTTTTAAGTAGGAAAAATCAGTAAAAACCAACGCACTTTAAACAATTTTCAAATAAGTCATTGTACGAAAAACGTTTCCACAAAAGTCCCTCAACTTAAAAATATTTTCGTAAAAATCATTACACACAAAATGCTTTTATATAAGTCCCTTAACTCAACAAAATCTTATGAAAAACTCGTGGAAAATCCTTAAAAAATCTCATAAAACAACACAATTTGTAAAAAATTTTCAAATTGAATGACTTTTATGGAAACGTTTTTTGAACAGAAACTTAATCGAAAAATATTAAAAGTATGTTGATTTTTTGTATAATTTTTCCTTTTAAGTAATATTGTTAGTGACTTTCTGATTATGAAAACACACCAAAGTGGGAAAAAGGATATATGTTTGATCATAAATTCATAATATTGTTGGAAAACAGTTACATATAAAATTTTCTTTAAAAATTTGTTGAACATTGCTTTCTCATGTTTGATTTGGGATTATCTTTAAGAAACAATAACCTAAAATGGCAAACAACTTTACTTGAAATGGACTTTGCTAAAAGAATCACATTTTGTAGCATCATGTATGTATTTATGAATTATTAAATTCAAAAAGAAAGTTTAATTTAAAAAAATATTTTATAATTTTTTAACACATTTTTAAAAATAGCATCATGCATATTATTTTTCTAATCAAAACTCATTTTAATTTGCCAACTTATTAGATTTATTTAAATATAATATTCTAAATTTTAACAAAATTATATTGCTACTTTTTGTAAAGCAATTCCTAACTTTCTTTTTTTCATTTTGGAATTTTCAAGTTATTTAAAAATAATTATGTATTATTTATAAATAAATGGTAAACAATATGCCAAAGACTGATTTTTTTTTAGTTTTTGTTAGGTTAAAGTATTTTTAAACTGATTGCCTGATATAACCATTTGAAATATTAATTCAATTCCAGTTAACTACTAATGAACACCTAATTTCAAGATCTAAGTTGCGTTTGGTATAAAGAATTGAAAAAAAAAAAAAAAAACTGAAGACAAAATTTTAGATTTTTTAAACTATGTAACTTGAAAATACAATAATCTTATGGTTGTTATAATTCTCTTTTCCTAATTTTAGCTTCCACATAATTCTCCCACATTGCTAGAGAAATGAGAGAATTTAATTTTAAGCTATATATTGTTGCAACTTGAAATTTAATAGAGAATCGATATATATAATTCCAGTCTCCTAATTAATAAATTGCTTTCATTTCCTTTCTCTCGATTCTCTCTACCAAACACAACTAAGTTCCTTAAGCTAGGGGTGTTCATTTTCGGATAATCTGAAAATCGGATACATGAAATTTACTATCTGAATCCATATCCGATTTTCGGATGATCCGAAAATTAAATTTTTTTAACTAAACTTAAAATTATAAAATGAATTCAAATATACAAAATACAAATCTATATGTTTTTTAATATATAAAAAAGTAATTGTCTCGTAAACGAAAGTATATTATACTTTTTAAACTTAAAACAACAAAAAACATGTCAAAAAATAGTAAAAATACATTTAAATGAGTTATAATTATGTTAGAGCGACATTATACATTTAAAATTAAAGCATATAATTATTCTTAGTTAAATAACTTATGAAAAAAAGGTTTAAAAAATATAATTTTTTTAAAAAAAAATCGGATTTAGGATTTTCGGATAATCCGATATCCGAACCCGAACCCGAATTAATTCTCCCACATTTCCGTATCCGAAATTTCGGATAATTTCACTTCGGGTTTTCAGATTTTCGGATCGGATCCTTGGATTCGGATATTTTTTAAGACCCCTACCTTAAACACTCTAATCTCGAGTTTAAGATATGGAAAATCAACAAAATAACAACGGACTTTTGATTTTTTTCGATTAAGTCACTGCACCAAAAACGTTTCAATAAAAATCATTCAACTTGAATTTTCTTACGAATTGTGTTGTTTTATAGGTTTTTAAGATGTTTTTCATAAAATTTCGTTAAGTTAAATGACTTTTATGAAAACATTTTATGTGCGGTGTTTTTTCAAATATCAACTCTATCGATGGCTATTTTTTTTCGTTAGTTTACATTATTAATAAGATGATTATTGTAATAATGGATCGAATAGATTTCTCTTTGCTTCAAAGATTTCAAACATTCATGGGTCGAATAATGCTACCGTCTATTGTATTAATTAAAATTACATTTATTTTAAGGTTTAGATGGAGCATCTTTTGGTGGTATAGGATTTGTAGTATTTTATTTGAAGTCTTATGTTCATGTTATGGTTCTAGACCAAAATCAGGTTCGGCGAAAAATAGGCTTGGAGATGAAGTTTTTACGCCTACGGCAGAGTTCGGAGTGCAAGATATCCACAATGTTTTGTAGCATCATGCCTCAAGTTTCAAAATCAAGATCGACACGGGAAAATGATGGTTTCTGTTAAAAGTACATTTGTTAAGCAAGTTAATGGTTTGGTTATTTCTGTTTGGGCTTGCTATAATTCTGTTCCTTTTCTCTTGAGCCGTTGGGTTTTGACCCAACCTGGTCCTTATCTGTTTTGCCCCTATTTAAGTGAAGCAGCAGGAGAGTTAGAAAAAGGCTCTCTCAGTTGGTTTAGTTCCTACAGATTGTTCTTCGTCTTCGTTCTCTCAAACCCTTCAAGTTTTGGTTGTTAATATTTTTCTGAGAGTGAGCTTCATCTGTTGATGAAGTCTCAGAGAGTTATTGTAGTGAGATTTCCTTTGTAAGTAATAGGGTGGCTTTGAGCCGGTTTGGTTTTAGGGTTTGTGATTAATAAAAGTTCGTTATGAATGTTCTTGGTGTTTCTTCATGGTATCAGAGCCAGGTTGAGCGATTGATTTGTGGTTCGTGATAGTTCTTGGCTTAGTTCGTTCAATCGTTTCTGGTTGGTTACAATCTGGCTTAAAAATTCTAAGGGCGTGTTCTACAAATCTCCGCTGTGCGTTTCCAGTCGATTGCGCTCTCGGTTATAGTGTTGGTTAGGGTTTACTCTTGAAACCCACGGTCGCCTTCACAAACTTGTTAACGAGCTCAAGAACCTTCCGTAAACCTAGTTTTCTTCTCCAATGGCGGTCGAAAGCGACTGTATTGTCGCGCTGTGAAACCAGCAGTTCGCAATTGATGGTTAGGGCGTGTGTAAAGGAAGATGTGAATGTGGCGTAGAAAGCAAGAAGTGATTAGGAAAAGTGTCTGCGGTTTTGTTTGATATGGATAGAGTATTGTGCAACAGTGAAGAACCATCAAGGTTGGCTGCCGTTGATGTGTTTGCTGAAATGGGGGTTCAGGTTACTGTTGAAGATTTTGTGCCATTCATGGGCACTAGCGAAGCAAACTTTCTTGGTGGTGTTGCTTCGGTAAAGGGTGTTGCAGATTTCAACACGGAGGCAGCTAAGAAGCGATTCTTTGAGATATATTTAGATAAGTATGCTAAACTAAATTCTGGAATAGGTTTTCCTGGTGTGCTTGAAGTTATAACGGAGTGTAAAAACAGTGGCCTGAAAGTAGGGATTGCATCTAAGAAATTTTTAGCACCCTTTCCAATTGTTAAGAGAGCAGATATTATTTTATTAAAGCATAGATCTTGTTTGTGTAAAGGCTCCTCTATCAAAAAGAAAATCATTAAAAATAGTCCAGAATGATGAGTCTCGACACAGAGATAATGGGTTGAAGTCCATAACTGTGAAACTTTCCTATTGTTAGCATCTTTCCTCAAACCCCTAAGTTGGTGTGCGTTTGCGCATGTTCCTGGTAATTCCGCTGCGTTGAGGTCAGAATTTTTTATCTCTTTCATGTGGACTCACTGTAAGTATTCTTATCCTACCTTGTGTGTAGCAAGTTCCTGCAATGGGAGTTCCTGTGCTTACAGGAATTAACTGCCCCCATTTGTCACACTTGGCCTATAGACAAGGATATCTTGGTTACTAATAAATTTCGTTGTTTCGAATTAGATTTTGACTTGACCGGTCTTCTTGAAAAACTTGGATTCCAGTCATTTAGAATCTGATTTCTTTTTATTGTGTGTGTTCTCTGTGTTTTTTTTTGTTGTATAGATTTCTTGGTTTTTTGTGGGGGAGTCAACTGGCTTGACCTGACGATTAATCGTCTTGGAATCCTGCTGTTATGTTGGCTCTTCCCTGGAGTGGTGTGTGTGTGTGTGTGTGTGAGTTTTATGTCGTCTATGTTATTTTGTGTCCGCTTATCCTGCCTTTAGCCTCTAGCAAAGTTTTTTTTTGAATTTGCATAAACATGCAATGTTCATAACATACAATGTGAACGGGTTAAAAATATTATGGTTGATAAATTCACGAGGGTTAACTATTATTTTAATTGATTCTTGCTTCTTCCATGTATTATACTTGTGAGATCCTCTGTATTACCATGACTATTGTATTTTGTTTATGGTTTGTTTGTCATTTATGTTCCAATAGAGGTGTTATGGTCTGGAGCAAATAAGCACATAACTAACTCTAATAAAGAATGTTGTGAATGTTTTATCCCTATTTCTTGTCAGTTGCTCATCCAAATGAGATCAGTGCTAATAGCCTAAACTAAGGGATTTAAAATTCTCTAAAAATTCACGTTGGTTGAGGTGATAGTGTTTTTAAATACTATGAAATTTATTGTGCTGGTTTTTTTGATAATAGAAAGATTATAATCTATTTTTTATTGAAAAAAAAGGGGCTAGTTTCTTCTTCCATTTTCTCATGATGTAAAATTTTATGAATCTGTCTTCCGTATAAGTTCTTTAGAAGCTGTGCTTGCTCTCGTTCGTAAAATGTTAGTGATTGTGTTGAGTCTAAAAGCATCAAAGATACTTAAAGTCCCTATGATAGTGAGTGGACAGTGAATGTTAACGTTGTTAATGGGTTTTAAAAATTGAAAACTTGGGCTTAAGATGTATGGCAGAAGTGGTGAAACCCATTTGGACTTTGATGACATTATGTTGATCCAAAATTCAAATGGAAATCCGCTTAAGACAGGAATCTGTTAAAGGGTATTAATTTTTTTTTGTGTTTACTGATTCCAAGGTCATTTGCAGATCTGAGATAGTTTGGACAATATAATTTTAAGGGTTTTACTGATTTCTGTTGTGTTATCTTTAGAAGTGTCTATGGACAATAATGTTGCAATTGAATTTGCAGTCAATCCTGTCTTAGTTGTTAGTCTCTGGTTTATTAGAAAGATGTTTGTAGGTGTTGTTGAAATGAAAATTGTTGGTTCTGCTAATAATATAGCAGATTGTTTTACAAAAGGTTTGTCAAGTTTTTTTATAAATAAGAATATATGTGTTAAAATAAGTTGGTAAAATCAAAGTAAAAGTTTCAACTATGTGTTTTAAACGTTCCCTATGTTGGGGGCTTGGTTCATACAATCAATTGTAATCAAATGTACGTTTGATAGTTGTGTTAAAATCAACCAGAAAAAACTGATTTTCCAAAAAGGTTGATGGTTATGTAGTTGTTGTGAAATTTACCTTCTAATTTGTTGAGTTTCATTGTTAATTTGTTGAATTTTTCACTTGCACCGGTTGGGTTGCTTTGACCCATGAAAGTTGCTTTGACCCTTGAAAGTGGGTTTGCTTTTGGCTATATAAGGAAGATAATAGAGCAGCTTTTGGGCAGTCACTCACATTTTTCTATCTTTTGTTCCCTTTCATCTTCCTCACGAAGATAAGGGTTTTTTTCCCTTTGTTTTTATATTTGATAGGTTCATGTACAAGGTCTAAGAACAGATCTTTAGTTTCAGTTGTTCATTGTTGTTGAAGTTTTCTCTAGTTTGTTAGCCTTCTTCTTTCTCACAAAACATCACCATTGTTTCTTGTTGTTCAAATAAATCTGAGAGTGAGCTTCATCTGTTGATGAAGGCTCAGAGTGTTATTGTAGTGAGTTTTGTCTTGTAAGTAATAGGGTGGCTTTGAGCCGGTTGTGTTTTAGGGTTGTGATTAATAAAAGTATGTATTTGTTAATTTCTTGAGTTTGGTTATTTTTTCTTCATGGTATCAAGATCCAGGTTATGAGCGAATGTGGTTTCCAGTGGGGTTTCCGTCTGAAACCCTAAGATTCTGTTAGTCTTCCGCTGTCACGTGAGGTTCTATCGCTTGCATCTAGTTTTGTCATCCTCGGTTAAGGGTTTGAACTTAAAAACCATGAGTTGTTCTTGCGAATATTTGCTGCTCGTCTCTCATCCTCAAGTTTAGATTCGTGGAAACCTCATCCTTCTTTACTGCTGTCGTTCTTGGTTTACGTTCGCTCGTTGCCTTTCACACCTCATCTTCGTGGATCGTTGTGTAAGTTGTTTCTTGCCCTCTCGTGTTGTAGCAAGTAACTGGTCTTGGGAGTTTCCGTACATTCGGGAATCAACTGCCCCTGAGATTCACACTTGGCCTATAGACGAGATTTTTTTCCTTTTTTGACTGTGTCTGGTTGTGTTACTGTTTCGGAGTGTTATCAGTTGTTTTTTCTTTGGTTTGTTTTTCTTTAGAGTGTGTGTGAGGTTATGCTCAGGCTTGACCTGGCGTCTGAACGTTCATGGAATCCTGCCATAAAAGAACATAACCTCAGTGTGAGTCCTTTGTGGTTTGTGTCTGTCTGGTTGAATCTGTTGTATAGTTTGTGTTATTATTTTTTTATTTGCTGCGTGGTCTGTGGTTCTTATTAGTGTTGGTTCTGTTTGCTGTTATTTGCTCTTGCTCCCAGTGTATTGAGATTATTTGACATGAAGGATCAAAGAGATACCTTATATGTAGTCTTGACTGTCCTTTTTTTTTCTTTTTTGATTGTGTATTGGTTTGATATCTGATCTGATTTTTCGTTCGATGAAATGTGGTATTGAATTCAAGAAACTGATGTTTAAGGACTGATGAAACACCCCGGTAAATTGCACAACAAGCTGAGTAAGTGATTAAATCTGGAAGATTTGAATTCACCTTGATTGGTGTTTCTTCAGTTTCTCTGTGTTTGAACTTTGAAGTAAGCATGTATGTTTAATTTTTATATGTTTTTTGGTCATATTTTTGACATGTTCTTATTCTATGGGTTATTTTTTATTTTTCTTAAAAAGATAAAAATGACATTAAAACTCGAAAAAAGAACAAAAATATACATGCTCAGAGAAGGAACCCAACAAAGAAATAAAACAAAACAAGATAATACGAGAAAAAAACATCAGCTCAATAAAAAGAATGCTCGACATTAGTCAAGCCTCTATGATTAAAGATCCAATCTTTCCAAGTATTGCTTAATCTTTGATTGATCCCGAATATCTCAACTATCCATTCTGACAGAATTAGCAGAAGCTCGAGGTCCATCTCAATATCAAACCAAAACACGAAGGTCTGAAAATTTCTCATCGAGTTGCTTTATAGTTTTTATGTATAATTTAGAGTGGATGCGTTTTTTAACGACTTAATCTATTATCACTGACCATCAAACTCAAACTTCAATACAAGAAGTAACACCAAAATTAATAGGGATTTCGAGAAGGAGAACCTCCAAATACAATTGCATACAACAAATATTCACCTCACAGCCGCAAGAGACTTAGGGGGCGTTTGGTTCGCTGGAATCTGATGGAATCTGGCGGAAAAGGAATGGATTTTCCATTCTGATGGGTTGTTTGGTAGGTCAAAGGATTGGAATGATCATTCCACAAGTTAAAAAAAACCCCCCATTTTGAAGGAATGATCATTCCATAGCAAAATGAGAGGAATTTAAATTCCATTCTCAATTCCTTTTGATAGAGGTGTTCATAAAAATCCGAATCCGAGCATCCGAAATAAAATCCAATAATACGATCGGAAATTATCCGAAGTTTTGGATTCGGATGGTAAAATTCCAAAATTTCAGATATTCGGATAATCCGATATCCGAAAATCCAAAAAAAAATTATTATTTTTTTTAAATTTTTTATATCTTTGGTATTGATTATTTACATAATATTTGAGTGTTTATTATTATTCTAATGTATATTTATTAGTTTTATCTTGATATTATAGATTTATTAACTAATATTTTATATTTTTAGTTTTTTAATATTTTTTTAGTCGTTTTGGGTAAAATAATTCCGGATACATTTAGTTTGTGATATATTTATCTTTAATATGTATTTGGATATATAAAATTTTTGTATTAGATATTCAAAAATTTGATTTAATTTTTTTAAAAAATTAAAAATATGAATTTTCGGATATTCGGATAATTCGATATCCGAATCCGGAATTTCGGATATCCAAAATTTTGGATTCGGATAGCAAAATTCACAATCCGAAATTTCGGATATCCGGTTTTGAACACCCCTACCTTTTGACAACCATCCGCTCACTCTCAACCCTACCAGCCACAAAAAAAAAACTTGTTCTTCCTCTCCGGTGCCGATCTGCTAGCCGTTGGACGTCTTACCGCCGATCTCCTCCATCTTCGGCGCCGTTCAGCTCCATCTCCGGCGCTGATTTGCTCCATCTGCGGTGACTAGGGTTTTGCTCGTCCTCTCCTTCAGCTCACCTCCTGTTTTTGGTTCCACTACCACTTTTTCTTTTAAAAACTACCATGACTGTGGGTAATTTTTATTGGAAAAGTTGACAATCATTTAATAACTTTTATACACACACACACACACACACACACACACATATATATATATATATATATATATATATATATATATATATATATATATATATATATATATATATATATATATATATATATATGTATATATATATATATATATATATATGTATATATATATATATAATCAATACTCAAATTATCTATTATAAATGACCAAATATATTACAATCATGTTTTCTGTTGTCTTTTGTACTATATCACATATTATTTTGGTTGTAACATTTTAAGGTATTTGTTTTGTGACTTTGCAATATAAAAAATTTATTTTATAAAGAAATTGATTAAATAAATCATAGTTTTAGAATATTTTTGTACTTCAAGAAAAAAAATTCATTTTGACAGATTTATCAACCAAACGGAAAACAATTAAGGAGTTGTATCTGAAATCCATTCCTTTCCTGCCAACCAAACAAACTATAGTATTTGGATTCAGACAGATTCCATTCCTTTCAAAATTTCATTCCTTTGACAGATTCCATTCCATTCCGTCAGATTCCAGCGAACCAAACGCCCCCTTAGGTGTTGTTTGTTTTTAAATTATTAAGGTGCTGTTTGATTGCATAAGAGGTTAATTGTCTGATGTCTGATTCCACTTCTGATTGATAAGAGGTGGTCCTGATAAGACACTAAGATCTGATAAGAGAATTCAATAAGTCTGTTTGTTTATAAATTATCTGATTCTGTTATTTTTATTAATTTTACATATTAATTGCCAAAACCAAACAGATATCATTGATTAAAGTCAAATATCAAGTAAGAATAATATCATTGAATCAAAGTGATCTATGTAAACATTTAATATCATTCAAATAACATTAACAAGATTTAAGTAAGAAACCAATTCAAGTTTATAAGTTATAATCAAGTAACATAAATGCATTCAATAAACATATAACCAACATGCTTTCAAGAATCAAATAACAATTAAAGTTTATAAGTTATAATTCAGTTTATAAGGTTACGTTTATTAACTTCCAAATAACCTAAATGTATAAGTTATATAGATATGTTATTGAAAAATAATAGATTTTATCAAAAAGTGTTGGAATATTTCTCGTTATAATAAATATGGTAAGAGGTAGGGTAGGGGTGGGGTAGGTTGAGGGTGGGGTAAATAGGGTAGGGTAATGGTGTAGGGGTAGGGTGGGTAGGTTGAGGGGTAAGGTGGGTGGGGATGGGTAGATTTGAGGGGTAGGGTAGGGGTGAGGTGGGTAGGTTTGAGGGGTAGGGGTGGGAAGAGATAGGAGTAGGGTGGGGGTGGGATAAGGAGGGGTGAGGTGGGGTGGGTAGGTTTGATGGGTTAGTGTATGGGTGGGGTAGAGTGGGATAGGGTAAGTATGGGAGTGGGGGTGGGTAGGGTTAAGGGTGGAGATGGGGATGGAGTGGTATAAGTAAGTTAAGGGTAGTTAGGGTAGGATGAGATTAGGTAGTTGAGGGTAGGGTATGTTGAGGGTGAGGTGGGTGGGGTAGGGTAGGGTATGGGTAGGGGGTTTAGGATAGGGTAGGGTAGGGGTAGGTGGGTGAGGTAATGTATGGGGTAAAGGTAAGGGTGGGGTGGGGTGGGAGAGACGTGTATTTTTTTTGGTGTGATAAGTGGTGATAAGTAGCATATCAAAGTCTTATCCTGATAAGGCATAATAAGAGAATTTTGATATGACTCTTATGTTTTCTGCATATCAAAAGCAATTATCAGTATTTCCTCTTACCGAATAAGAGGTTACCTCTGATAAGAGCCTGATAAGTGCTATCAAACACCCCCTAAATGTCTAAAGTTTTTTTTTCATGTCTGTAGTTAGAACAAAATAAGTGCTCTAAAATAACTTATTAAAAAAAAAAAAACAATGCCTTAGCCCACGTCCAGCATCTACGGGCTTGGAAGTTGGAACCCACACCAACCAATTTCAAGCTTTGTTGCTTCTATTCTAAATTGGATGTGTTTGATTTACATCATAACTCATGACGTAATCAAATTGTGATCTCAATTCAGTTCGTCTTGGTATCATTGTGTAAATATTTTATGTTTTATATTCTATAAAAATTAATTATTATTATCATCAGATGATATGTAATCTTTAAATACTAAAGAGTTTGTAGTTCAACGGTACCATGTGTTGAGGGAGAGATCTAAAGATTGAGAATTTTTTTATTAAAAATGTATGGAAAAAATATATATTAATAGTGCACTGGGTTCGAAATATGTGTTAAAAATGTTTGGGTTGGAATCTCAAACACCGACCCCTTCCCCCTCATTTGCGATTTTATTGATGTTGTGAGCTTGCATGCATGTATGGTTTGTGTGTGGATGAAAATGAAGGTTTGGGTTTATAAAGAAAAAAGAAAAAGCTTTTATGCATTTGTGCTATTAACCAATTTGGCAAACAAATTCAATAAAAAAAACAATGGGTCGGTGTTTGAACCCCAACCTGTTGTCAGCTTTGAAAACCGAGGGGGAAGGGTCTGTAGACGCTTCTCCAGCTCTCACAAGAATTGTATGGGAGTCGTCCTCGAAGGGACTTCCCGAATGATCGTACCAAGGATGTTTGAGACACCGACCCAAGCATTTTAAACACAAATTTCAAACTCAATGTATATTTTCCTTTTTCACATATTTTAAAAAGAATTTTCAAGATTAAGGGTTCAAGATTAAGTAACATGCATATCATTTAATAGATTTAATTTAAAATTTATTATCGATGCTTATTATTTTTGTTTCCTAAACTAATTGAAATTACAAGTAATACTCAATAAAAGTTTTCAAAATTAACAAGCTATATAAATATTCAAAAAATCAATAATATAGTAAATTTCATGTTTAAATGCTTCAAATAGTAAATAATTTTAAAAAATAGTAAAATAAAAGAATTTAATTTTAAAATAATTTTTCTACAAGATCAATAAAATAATTAACTTCAAATTTTAAATGTCTGAAAGAATAAATAATTTTATGAAATTATAATTAAATACTTTAGTATACAATACTATTTAAAAACTTTTTATTATTAAATCTTTATATGTTAGTTATGAAACTTTGTCACATTAAAAAAATAATCATTCAAATTTCAAATGTATTTTGTTTAATAAATATTTGTATTAATATTTTTCGAAACTTCAATAAATGTTGAGAAATTTATTTTTTAAAATAACTTAATTTCAAATAATCATAATTAATATTTATTTATTAAGTTGACGCTAGAATTGTTGTATCAAGTTTTAATCAGTCAGACAATAAATATGTATTATTAATAAAACATCTTCAATAAGAGAACTTGTATATGGTTTAATTTAAGGACTTTAACAAATTTATAAAATTTAAATTAAAATATTTTATTAATATTAAAAATATAAAATAATTATCATTTAAGATTTATTTCGTTGATTTCGATGGGATTATTGATGATAACACAATAACAAACAAAACAGAATGAAGGTTCAACATGTTTAAATCAATTATAAGAAGACAGTAACTGAAATGAATCGCATATGTAAGACTCATAAAATATTATATTTAAATAAGTAATTTAAATATTTTGAATCTTATTTTAACCGTCTTCTTTTGACTTAAACATGACTTAGAGTCATCCTTTTTTACAATTGACTCACTGATTTTACGTGTATTTCATCTTTTTATTGGTTTCTATTGTATCTTAATTTTTTTTAAAAAAAATTAGATTCTTAAGGGATTCCACCTTTTTATAAATATTTAACTTATAACAACTTTTTTTAAATATCAATCCATGTCATACATGAGTATTAACCTAGTTGTTGTATAAAGAAAATGGTTAAAGTCGTAGAATAGTTGTGTACTTTTTAAAATGTATCGATATGGTACGTGTACTATTTTAATTATTCATATTACACGTGTACTTTCTGAATCGTTCAAATTTGATACGTGTACTACATTTTTTTCATACCAATACGATACCTTTGGTAACCGGTTACTGGCTATACCTGTTAAGAGTGGAATTTCTCTTTTTATTAATGTTCAAATTTCCATAATTGAAGTATCAAATACACTCTCTCGTCATTGTGATAACCTGGTAGGAGAAATCACATAGCACGGCCAACTTCAAACACCTACAGACCTCTGTAGAAATCTCTAACGACGATCTCCACCGTCCATATCGAAGAACTATGTGTTGCGAAGCTTCTTCTCAAATTTCACGCAGATCCAACGGTGAACAAGTTCGTACCGACGATTCACTCACAACTCCACAAAGCTAGACGAAATAACCGGTCATAAAAAGTAAATGTATCATATTAACAATATAAAAAGTACACGTACTATATCGATACACCTTAAAAAGTACACTGCTATTGTACGACTTTAGCCCTAAAGAAAAACCTTTAAAAGATGGATATAAAAATTAGAGTAAATTACAGAAATGGTCCATGTGGTTTACACAAAACTTTGGATACGGTCTTGTAGTTTCAATTTTGCATAAACGGTCCTTATCTTCACTGTTTACTTGCAAAATTGGTCCCTCCGCTATTAACTTTAATAATCAAATGGTTAAATACTTTATAATGACCATTTTACCCTTTTCTCAAATAACATTTTGGTCCTTCAAGTTAGTATTTCATTTTACTTTTGATCCATCAAGTAAATTTTTTTATTTAACTCTTCTAATATTATTATTATTTATTATTATTAAGTTAACCTTTTACATATTTATTTATTTGTTTATTATGTTTTTTTTATTTTAATATATTTTTTAATTTAAATTGCAAACTTATTTATTTCTTTTATTATAAACAAATGTATCAAAGTAGAATCCATTTTATTTTTTAGTTTTTCCGAATGAAAATATACAAACATTTTATATTGTAGTTTTTCAAACCAAAAATCTTTGAACCTTAAACTTTTATTAGTTTTTTCAAACGGAAAAAAAAATTTAAAAACCATTCTTGTTTTTAAGTTTTTTCATTTTCTAAACGTAAAAATTATGAAAACCAATCCGTTTTTTATTTTTTTTGCACCAAAAAATTCAACTCATTCTCATTTTTTGTTTTGAAAAACGAAAAAAAATAGTTCGTAGTTTTTTTGTTCGGAGAAAAAAAATAAGAGAGAATTGTTTCGTTCGAAAAATTAGAAAAATAGAATGATTTTTTTTTGTTTGGAAAAATTGAAAATCAGAATTATTCGTAGTTTTTTCATTTGCAAAAACTAATAACGAAATGATTTGTATTTCTTTTTGTTTCCGAAAACAAAAAACCAGAAATGGTTGAATTTTTTGGTGAAAAAAATAAAAAAAAAACGGATTGGTTTTCGTATTTTTTACGTTTAGAAAATAAAAAACTTAAAACAAGAATGATTTGCAAGTTTTTTTCGTTAGAAAAAACTAATAAAAGTTGAAGGTTCAAAACTTTTTGGTTTGGAAAACTACAGTATAAAATATTTGTATTTTTTGCATTTGGAAAAACTAAAAAATAAAATGGATTCTACTTTCATACAATTGTTTATAATAAAAGAATTAAGTAAGTTTGTAATTTAAATTAAAAATTTTTATTAAAAATAAAAAAACTTAATAAACAAATATTTAATTATAAAAAGTTAAATTAATAATAATAATAATAGTTATAATAATAATAATTGAAATAATAATAATAATAATAATAATAGAAGAATTAGATTAAAAAAAAAAGTACTTAAGGTACCAAAACTAAAATGAACAACAAACTTGAAGGACCAAAATGTTTATTAAAGAAAAGGCTAAAATGGTCATTATAAAAAATTTAACCATTTGTATGTTAAAGTTAATAGCAGAGAGACCAATTTTACAAGTAAACAATGAAGATAATGACCGTTTATGCAAAATCGAAACTACAAGGACTGTATCTAAAGTTTTGTGTAAACCAGAGGGACCATTACACATGGACCATTTGTGTAATTTACTCTGAAAATTAAAAAGCCCATACACAACAATAGTAGGGTTGCAGTGTATTAATTGCTGATGCATAGATACTCATGATATTGCAATTTCGTGACTCCAATCATTAAAACCCCTCCAATGATTTATTGACATTTGACAACGCATTTATAAATAATTGTTTTTAGATGAAGAATATAATTAAATTACATTATTAATATTGAAAAAACTAGTTTCATACATTTATCAATTAAGTCACTATATTTTTTTCGAGTGTTTAAGTTCTTAGACAATTTTTGTCTTATTCAAAACTATATATTTGACATGTTTAACAGGTCACTGTACCGTCTAAACAAAAGAAAAAGAAAGTCAAGTGACTTAATCGTGAAAATTAAAAAAGAAAGTTGGTTTTTTAATAATAAATTATTCGAGGAACTAATTGTTTTACCTGTTAAGCAAGTAGCAAGTTGAAAATATATAATTTTGAATAAGACAAATTTTGTTTAGGGACTTAAATACTCGGAGAAAAAGTTCAGTGACGTAATTGATAATTGCTTGAAAGTCCGTGAGTTTTTTTTAAATACTAACCCTAAACTCAATCATGAGTTAATAAACGTAAAATTATTATATTTTTCCTCAAGATCAACAAAATCTATCTACCTATACATTCTAATAAATGTGTAAATAATACATCATGTGTCCTTTTATTATGCTGCCACTTGACTTGGTCTGATGATAACATGTGTAGTTAGAAAGATATTAACTTTTAGCATGTTAAATCATATCTTAATATTTCTTTTGAATTTAACACTAGTTTATTTACCCGTTAATAAACAGATTTGTTTGGATGATAAACATTTTATAGTAAATCACAAAATTTAAAATCATTGTAGAATTCAAAAATAAACGACACAAACTAAGAATATTATGAAATAGACGTGACTCTATTTATTTTAAACAATAATTAAAAAAATCTATTTTTTTAAAGAACCTAGGTATAATGAATGGGGAAAACATAGTAAAATACTAAAATCATTAGCTTTTTTAATATTAATAACATTACATAATTGAGATACAATAAATTCTTAACTTTATTAATAACTAATATTTTGACTACTAAATGTGCATAAAAGAGATGTACATAACATAAATGTGTACAAATTTAAAAGTACATAGTTCTTTGATGTCATTTTCTTGAAAAAATCATCCACGTAAGCATGATGACCGGTTGGTGCCAGTTTCCAGGTCACTCAACTACCTAATTGACACATTTTTAAAAGTTTGACTACCAAACGTACACAAAAGAAGATACTACATAAATGTGTACAAACTCAAAAGTATATAGCTATTTGACGCCAATTTCCCTTTATTGTACAAAACCTTATCGAGTTTATATACAAATAAAATTTCATGTTTTATTCATCAACAAAAAAATATTTTTTTAAAAAAATAACAATTGTGTAAATTGATAAAAATAATTTTTTTTTATAAACTTTAAGCTAATGTTAATTATATAAAACAAAATGTTGGTCCCGTTAAGGCTCACAAGATTAGTAGTTCAGTGAATACAATATTACAGAAGGGGGTTGAATGTAATCACAACGTTAATACAAACATTTCCAAACATTACTTTGATTATTGCTTTTATGAAACAAAGTATAAAGTTTTGCAGAAAAAATAACAAGTTCTAAATCTAGAGGCGGATCCAGAAATTTTTGTTATTGGTGTCACTTTTTTTAAAGTAAGTTTAATACTACATTTTTGAAATATTTTTTAAGATGGATCGGGTCACCGAAACGGGTTGCCAATACAAAATTAACAAATAGCAAGATTTTTCTACTTAAAAAGTACAATACCATTAAAACTTAAAACCAATAAGTATCGTAAGTCTTAAAGTTTTACAATTGTTGCATTCGAATTTTCATCTATTGAAGTCTTAAAGTTTTACAATTGTTTCCTATGTAGGTGGCACTAAAAAAAATCCTAGCTGTCAATCAAGTTTTTCATGCATACATACCTCAGTATTTTGAAAATTTATCGGTGTCAAATGACTCCCCACTTTTAACCCTACCTCCGCCCCTGTCTAGATCTATTCTAAATACTTTATCTTTGATGACAGATAGTACAAAATGATTTTCTAGCAGCTCACTGAAAGTTCTTTGTTGAGAAAATTCTTTGTGGTAAATGTCTTAATAGTTTGAGTACCAAAAGTATTGTGCACTGATCTAAGCTTGTGATTATATACATAGTTGTGCATTCAATGCTTTCAACCATAATTTTTATGTTGTCCTTAAATGAGCATATATATTACAAAAGGAATATCAGAATAATATTACTTTTGCATGCATATATCTTTTTATTGATCTTCATCGTACGAACACGCGCAAAAGCCCACAAAAAGAGGCGTAACATCGGAGCATTTGAGGGAAGTGACCCGCATTAAAAATGTGTCTGACAACTTGCTTTGTAATTTTAAATGTTCTCATTTGAAATTGGATAGTCATTAATTTCAAATTAGGTTGAAGTTAGTTAATCTGTCAAGAACTCACTAACTAACTTCATGTTTGACTTTAGGAGACAAGCACTTGCTGATCTTCCACTTCAGCAAGCAGACCTTTCATCATTTTCAAATTCCGTCTTCATAGAGTATATCTTTAAGTTTTCAGGTACAAAGGAAAATTCTCGGTGTCAATCTAAAGAGTTGTATACATAATATTATTAGCAAAATGAAAATATACATATATGAATATAAATATGTTTATGAGTTTAATATTATTAGCAAAATGAAAATATACATATATGAATAATATTCAGTGAATTCATATGCGAATATTTTTAATGTATTCATATACTTATATTGTCATAAACAATTATATATGAATATTTTTTTAGATGATAAAGTGTTGAAAAAACATGTCAATATTTTATAGTTTTTAATGATGAAAAAAGATTTTGGTAAACAATTTGAACATAATTATTAGTTTTAAACAAAAAATAGTATGGATAAAATATTCATTAAACAATTAGAACAAATCGTAACTACATGCAAACATTCATACGTGAACAATTTACTTATTAATTTCTTCTGATCTCATTAAATTAAGGGTAGTCCATCAAGTTTGACTACTAATTTTTTACCATTATTTTAAGTATTTTAATATCGAATGTACATGCAGTGTTGCATATATGATATATAGTATTAATTCGACATTGAATATACGATATAAACTGTTACTTCGACATTGAATGATCTCGAGATGCTATATTGCATGGTGGTCTGCGTAAAAATTTTCTACAAAATATAAACACGTAAAATTTTTTCGAAAAAAAATATCAAGACCGGTCTCGTTTTAAAGAGTATAAAATTCTCGTTTTTATGGTATAATTTTTTTGATTTAAAAATTAATCATAGTAACGTTATTTTAATTTAAAGAAATAGGATATATTTTTTACTAATGTCAATCTTTTCCTTGAATTAAAATATCACTAATACCAATATTTTTTTCACTAATTCCACATTTAACTCTTTTAATCAACACCATTAGATAAATCTAATCTACGAACGATAGGTTCTACAGTTCTACACTAATTTTAGGTTCTGCAATGATCTCAACACACACACACACACACACACTCTCTCTCTCTCTCTATATATATATATATATATATATATATATATATATATATATATATATATATATATATATATGTGTGTGTGTGTGTGTGTGTGTGTGTGGGTTCAAGTGATTACCATTCGTTTTGCGGAGTACCGGAGGTACCTCGCTTAAAACCATTTTTTTGAATTTTTTTCATAATCATATTTAAATTAATAATACAAGACTACTTGTAAAAAATCACACATAAACACACACTATAACTATGTGAAACCTGCATGTTCACATAAACTACACTATTGTGACAGTATGTTCAAACTAAACATGTTCACATGAATTTTTTCACGTTCTAGATGACTTTTAAGAGGCTAAGAAGTGTTAATATGTGTAATTCTTTTACAAATAGACTTATATTATTTGTATCTAAATGAATATGAAAAAAAAATTTAAATTTTTTTTCGGAGCATGTTCACATCTAAAAACCCGTGTGTTCACAGGTTATCAACGGGTTGACGACCAAAAGTCATAAATTTTACATAATTTTAAAAATTTTTCCAATGAAATAATTTGTTTGATAAACCATTTTATAAATTATCATTTAAAAAAAAAAGTCATGTTCTAGCTTAGTACTTTATTACGTGTCAATTTTATCATCCCGCTTGTTTGACATGTTGGGTCAAAATTGCCACCCCTAGTAACATGATTCATATGATTCAAATGGTTCATAGAAGTTTCTACAACAAGATTCAGAACATTTAAAAGGTTCATAGTAGTGTTTGTAACAAGATTCATAGGATTCAACAAGATTAATAAGATTCAACAAATGCGTATGATTCAACAAAATAAAAAAAATACACATAATCATTCATATATATCAACAAGTGTTTGTATCGTAATTCATATGATTCAAAAGGTTCATAGAAATGTCTACAAGAAGATTCAGAATATTCAAAAGATTCATAGTACTGTTTGTAACAAGATTCATAGGATTCAATAAATTCATAAGATTCAACAAAATTTATAGGATCCAATAAGATTAATAGGTTAATAGAAGGGTTTAGTAGTATATTCAACAATATTCATAAGATTCAAAGTCATTATATAGTTGTTCACAATGTTCACAAAAGATAGGTTAAAGATCTATGGAGTACCATCTTTGATTGGAGTACTGGAGTATCATATTAAATGTCAATGATCATTACAAAAAATGTTCATTACGGTAAAATGTTCTATTTTATGTAAAATAACAAGTTAAATAGGTTTTATGTATTCTTTGCTCTCTTTGTATAGTGTAGGGTCCCATTGTGTAATATCTGTGTTTATATATTATTGAGTAATGCAATGCAATCCCTTTGGAGTTTTCCAAATAACATGATATCAGAGCTTACGACCTAATTTTTCTGTGGCCATAGCCTAACCCTTTTCTTCTCTGACGGTGAACCCATCGTAGGACAACCACCGTTGCCCCTCTGCTAGGGCCGCCGCCCTTCTTCTTTCTTGCGCCGTCGTCGCTGTTGCACACAGTCTCTTGCGCCGTCGCCCTCCATTCTTACGATAACAGATTGACGAAGAAAAACCCCTACGCCGCCGCTGGTTCTGGTTTCTGCCGCTGCTAGTTCTGGTTTTTGCCGCCGTTGGTTCTGGTTTCTGGTTTGTGACTTCACTGTCACTCCTATAGCACCCTGACTTCTTTGCTGAAACTGGATTCTGGTGGTTCTGATTGGTGTCATTGAAACGGGTTTCGGGTATCTGGTTTCTCCTTTACTGGCAGCCGCTTATTTTCCGGTGAACAGAAGTGACCGGCGCTGCTCCTCCTGCGCCGTTGTGGGACTGATCTGGTTTGTCCCTTTGTTGGCCGCTGCTTCTGTAATTCTCCCATAGTGATTGTGATTGTGGTTAGTTGATTTATTTGGCTGTCGCTGACTTTCTCAAGAAGGATATTATATATAACGAGTTATTGAACACCCGCGGGTTGCTGCGGGGTCTAAAATATTAATTACAGAAATAAATATTACAAAAATAAATATAAAAACATATAAAGAAAAATATTTTTCAAACAACTCAAGCAAAGAAACACAATTGAACCAACATCGAAGAGTGAAATTGAAAAGGCGGTATAGATTCAAAAAGCAAGACAAATGAAACTGTTAATTAGTTCTTATCATTGGTTTTCAAGATTTTGCAATGCTAAAATTACAAACAATATCTTATTGAATCGGATCGGAACCAGAAGTAATTAATCAAATATTCAGAACCATAATTTGAAATTTTGACATTGATTAGGTTTAATTGTCAATTTAATTTATTGATTTTACGATCAAATCATATAAATTTATAACGGTAAATTCTCTAATACGTCGATTAGAGTTTGTCAATGTTATAATAGTAATGTTCGATGTTATACATGATCATTTTTAATAAAAAAATCTAAATATTAAATAGTTACATTTTAATTATAAAACAATTTCATTAGAATTATGTATCGTGCATCTGAATAATAAAGTCTTTTATTATACAATTAAACATACCATAATAGTTTCAAAAGACAAGTACATACATAAGTATAATTAAAATCATAATTTTAAGTATGTAAGAAAATGTTGTATTAATAAATCTTAGAGGACAAACTAATAAAGTCTTTTTTTATACATTTAAACATAACATAATAGTTATAAAAGACAACTACAAACATAAGTATAATTAAAATCATAATTTTAAGCATGTAATAAAATGCTGTAATAATAAATGTTAAAAGATGACTAAATGAAAATTTATTAAAACAAAATGGCAAAATAAAAGATAACACTAAGGAGGCGTTTTGGTTTGGAGGATTTCAACAACTCATTTAGGATTTGGATTTAGAAATCCTCATGTGTCATGTTTGGATAAAAACTAAAAAGATAGGATTTTGTTTCATTTACCATTTCATATTCTCCACTCCTCCTCGTTTCATAATCCACCCATCCCCCTAATTATTTTAAAATCCTATCATTTTTGAATCCATCATTTTAAATTCATGCAATCCAAACGGCACCTAAGATGAGGGTGTATTGTGAAAAAATTAAATTAAGAATTTAAAATAATAAAACAATTTCATTAAAATTGTGGATTGTGCATTTGAATAATAAAGTGTTTTCTATACAATTCAACATAATATAATAGTTTCAAAAGACAACTACAAAAATAAGTATAATTAAAATCATAATTGTAATTATGTAAGAAAATGTTGTAATAATAAATATTAAAAGAGAACTAAATGAAATTTATTAAAATAAAAGGACTAAATAAAAAAATAACACTAAGACGAGGGTATATTATGAAAAAATGAAATTAAAAATTTTTTAAAAAAAAAGGAAAAATGGTCATTGGTTGAGACCATTTGATAATTGTGTGTGTGTGTGTTATACGATATATAATATTCTTAGACGGTGTTGCTACTCTAGTCCTCGGTTACGCTGTTGCTGTTCAAAACCCTCGGTTACGGTATCGCTAACATTATATTCCATCTCCCACACTGAGCATTAAGTCTCTTGTCTTTTACATTTCATAACACTTATTGTTTATTTGTTTGTCATCATGTCTAGTGTGCCTCCTCTTATAACCTCATCTAGCTCACCCATTGCCGGTCAACTGGTTTATGCACTCACCAATGTCTATTCTCAATTAGTTTCAAGCTTTCTGTTGATGGCTCTCGTTATAAATTATGGCGTTGTATATTTCTAGATATGTGTAAATGTGCAAAAGTTATAGGTCACATCACAGGTGAATCTAAACCATCTTCTATTATGGATGAAGATTGGGAATCTCTTGTTTCTCGCATCTAATCATGGTTTTATTTCACTTGTGAACCTAATCTCCTACAAATCATCTCTAGCGACACATGTACGGCTAAGGACTTATGGAACAAACTTGATGAATTCTTTCTTAATAATAAAATGTCTCGTATATTACAACTCAAGACCAGTTTCGTAACAGTGTAAAAGGTTCCAACTCCATCACTGAATTTTGTCACACTCTAAAGAACCTAGTAGTCATGCAGATCCTTTAAAAATTACCTCCATCTAATTCTTAGCATCGTAGATGTCATCACTAATATCACTCCCTTCCCCACCTTTATGAAAGCCAAAAATATGTTACTCTTGTACGAATCTCGTGAAATCCCTAGTTGATACTCATCTTAACACCTACTCACCTCTCCACTGCCTTATACACCAACACCACTAACACTGGCAAAGCAAAGAATAAGGGTAAAAACAATAGTCGCAGTGCTCCCAAATGAGATGGTAATTCTAATGTTATTGGTGCTACTAACCCCTCTCTCGCAGGAACACCACAATCAGACTCACATTTTTCTGCAGGTAATCATCCTTTCACTCATGGCACACATTTTGCTGGCCAACCCTCTGGTGTCCCCACTGCTTCACTACTCGGACCATAACAGCCTCCTGCTCCAACACCGTCGCCACTTCCACTGCTTCCGCAACCTTCTCCTTATCAACAGATGCATGGTCAGCACATTCCACAAGCTCACTCTTCTCTTGGATTCACTTACCAACAGAACCCATATTTTGGGTTTTAGCAACCATCCTTTGTCGGTAACATTCGGACCACCACAGTTCACTGATTTAGCCTCTGTGTACCAGTCAATGTCCGCTCAACATGCTCCAGACCCAAATTTCTACATGGATTCTGGTGCAAGCTCACACATGTCCTTGAACCAATGTAACATTCACTCTCTAACTCCATGTAATTCTAAGTTCATTATGGTTGGTAATGGTGCTTTACTACCGGTTATGCTACTGGTCATTTATTTTTTTCCCACTCTAATAATCGTCTTCACTTAAACAACATTCTTGTCGCCAATCAAATGGTCAAAAATTTGTTTTTGTACGTCAATTTACTACTGATAATTCTGTTTCAGTTGAATTTGACCCATTTGGTTTTTCTAGTCAAGGATCTTGAGTCAGGTTACATTTTCCAGCGGGGTGATAGCGTGGGCGATCTTTATCCTGTTCTTCCATCTGTCTCCTCTCCTGCTACTGCACTTGTCACCGTTTCGGCTTCCACTTGGCATCGTCTATTATGCCACCCTGGCGCATCAGTTTTGTCTTTTTTTTAAAAACTCGTAATATTATTTCCTGTTCTACCAATAATGTACTGCTCTGTCGTGCACAACTTGACAAACCTTGTCGCTTACCATTTTCTCCATCTAGCTCTAAAACAACTATGTTATTTGAATTAATCCATTCTGACTTTGTGGACCTCTCCGGTTTTGAGCAACAGTGGTTTCAAATATTATATATTGTTTTTAGATGATTATTCTCATTTTTTGTGGGTGTTTCTATTGCGTGCTAAAAGTGATATTTTTCAAACATTTTGTCAGTTTAAAACTTATGTGAATAATCAATTCAAAACTAATATAGAGAGTTTTCAATGCGATAATGGACGAGAATTTGATAACACCAACTTTCATCAACTTTTCCAAACTGCTGGAATACAGGCCCGTTTTTCCTGTCCATATACATCCCAACAAAATGGGAAGGCTGAAAGATCAATTCGCACCATCAATAACATTATTCGCACATCACTAATCGAAACTCGTCTACCCACTTCTTTTTTGGGTTGAATCTTTATACAACGTCGTTCACACTATCAACTTGCTCCCGACAATCACACTTAACTTCAAAACCACCCTCCGAGCTCGTGTTTGGTTTCTTCTCTTCTTATAAGCATCTTCGTGTCTTTGGTTGCATATGTTATCCAGATACGTCATCCACTGCCCCTAACAAACTTTCTCCCGGCTCCTCTGCTTGTGTCTATTTAGGCCCGTCTTCAGATCATAGTAGCTATCGATGTCTGGACCTCTAAACTCTGGAAGTGCTTATCTCTCGTCATGTCACATTTGATGAAATTCACTTTACCTTTGCTGCTCTCACACTCCCCCTCAATCCGCTGATTTCGATGCCTTCACCTACGAATCTCCTCCATTACCTTCATCATTCACCTCCGGCTCATCTGCACCCAATCTGGTTGAGGTTCCAGCACCACCTCCTCCTATCTTTCTCGACTCGTCATCAACCTCGCCTCCGATAGCTCCAACTTCGTCAGATCCACCCACCTCACCTTCGGAACCATCCTCCGCACCACCTCTCCAATCAACCCACTCCATGGTTATTCGGTCACAAACTGGTAACTTAAAACTTCGTCAAATACTTAATCTATCAGCAAATTCTGATGTTTCTCCTATTCCTCGATCTACTGCACAGGTCATGTGTGATCCTCATTGGGTACTTGTATCTAATCGAATTTGGGTACTTGTTCCTCCACTGCCTGGTGTCAACATTGTTGGTTGTCGATGGCTTTATCGACACAAATTTGACAGTCATGGCAAACTTGATAGATACAAGGGTCGTCTTGTGGCTCAAGGTTTCTCTCAACAACCTAGTCTAGACTTTGATGAAACCTTTAGTCCTGTTGTCAAACTTGTCACCATCCGCATCGTTCTTAGTATAATCATCTCATGCCAGTGGCCCATTCATCAATTAGATGTCAAGAATGCATTTCTGCATGACAAATTTTTGAACTGCCTATTGAATATCTGGACGAGTGAAAAGTCAGATATTGTAAAGCACCGGCCAAACTTCGATATAGAGTAGGATCATCGACTGACTTTCCCGCAGAGGACAGTTTGGTTTCCGTGTCCGCGGGAGTACAACAAGTGATGCATGTGGTCATGTTTGCTCGAGTCAGCATGTCGCGAGCAAAGACAGTCTGTCAGAGAAACAAACCGGATGAGTCATGCTTGGCGGCAACACCAAGAAAAAATGAGAGAGGTCCAAGATCAGAATGGATTAATTCAAATAACATAGTTGTTTTAGAGCTAGATGGAGAAAATGGTGAGCGACAATGTTTGCCAACTTGGCACGCATGACAGACCGATACGTTATTGGTAGAACATTGGTAGAACAGGAAATAAAATTACAAGTTTTTAAAAAAGACAAAACAGATGCGCCAGGATGACCTAATTGACGATGTCAAGTGGAAGCCGAAACGGTGACAAGTGTAGTATCAGGAGATGAGACAGATGAAAGAACAGGATAAAGATCCCCACACTATCACTCCGCTGAGAATGTGACCTGTTTCAAGATCCTTGAGAGAAAAACCAAATGGGTTAAATTCAACTGAAACAGAATTATCAGTACTAAATTGACGTACATAAATTAAATTTTTGACCATTTGATTGGAGACAAGAATATTGTTGTTTAATTGAAGACGATTATTAGAGTGGGAAAAAAATAAGTGACCAGTAGCATTAACCGGTAGTAAAGCACCATTACCAACCATAATGACCTTAGAATTACATGGAGTTAGAGAGTGAATGTTACCTTGGTCGAAGGACATGTGTGAGCTTGCACCAGAATCCATGTATAAATTTGGGTCTCGAGCATGTTGAGCGGACATTGACTGGTACACAGAGGCTAACTTAGTGAACTGTGGTGTCCGGACGTTGCATGACCGGCAAAGGATGGTTGTTGAAACCCAAAATATGTGTTCCGTTGGTAAGTGATTCCAAGAGCAGAGTGAGCTTGTGGAATGTGCTGACCATGCATATTTGAAACGGTTGGAGCAGTGCCAATAGGTGGTACATGGTGCGGCATCTGTTAATAAGGAGAAGGTTGCGGAAGAAGTGGAAGTGGAAGTGGCGACGGTGCTGGAGCAGGAGGCTGGTACGGTCTAAGTAGTGAAGCAGTGGGGACACCAGAGGGTTGGCCAGCAAAATGTGCGCCTGATTGTGGTGTTCCTGCAAGAGAGGGGTTAGTAGCACCAATAACATTAGAATTACAACCTCCTTTGGGAGCATTGCAACTATTGTTTTTACCCTTATTCCACTTATTATTTGCTTTGCCAGTGTTAGTGGTAGTGTTAGTGGTGTTGGAGTATAAGGCAATGGAGAGGTGAGTAGGTGTGTTAAAATGAGTATCAACCAGGGCTTCACAAGATTCGTACAAGAGTTATATATTTTTGGCTTTCATAAAGATGGGGAAGGGAGTGGTATTAGTGATGACATCTACAATGCTAGAATAAGATGAAGGTAATTTTTGAAGGATTTGCATGACTAGTTCAACATCACTGATAGGAGACTCAACATCGTCTAGTGCATCAACTAGGTTGTTTAGAGTGTGACAAAATTCGGTGATGGAGTTGGAACCTTTTACAGTGTTACGAAACTGGTCTTGAAGTTGTAACATACGAGACATTTTATTATTTAAAAAGAATTCATTAAGTTTGTCCCATAAGTCCTTATCCGTACATGTGTCACTAGAGATGATTTGTAGGAGATTAGGTTCACAAGTGGAATAAAACCATGATTTGATGCGAGAATCAAGGGATTCCCAATCTTCATCCATGATAGAAGAGAGTTTAAATTCTCCTGTGATGTGACCTAAAATTTGTGCACCTTTACACATATCTAGAAAAATACGAGGCCATAATTTATAACGAGAGTCATCAACAAAAAGTTTGAAACTAAATTGAGAATAAACATTAGTGAGTGCATAAACCAGTTGACTGGCAGTGGGTGGGCTAGGTGAGGTTATAACAAGAGGCACACTAGACATGATGACAAACAAATAAACAATTAGTGCAATGAAATGTAAAAGCCAAGAGACTTAAATGCTCAGTGTGGGAGATAGAATATAATGTTAGTGATACCATAACCGAGGGTTTTGAACAGCAACAGCGTAACCGAGGACTGGAGTAGCAGCACCGTTTAATATTATTATATATTGTATAATATATAATAAAATTATATGTAATATCCTTCTTGAGAAAGTCAGCAGCGACCATATAAATCAACAAACCACAATCATAATCACTATGGGAGAATTACAGAAGCATCGGCCAACAAAGGGACAAACCAGTCTGTCCCACAGAGCGACGCAGGAGGAGCAGCGCCGGTCACCTCTGTTCACCGGAACACAAGCGGCTGCCAGCAAAGGATAAACCATAGACCAAAAACTGGAAACCAGAAACCTGTTCAGCGACACCAACCAGAACCACCAAAAACCAGTTTAAGCAAAGAAGTCAGAGGTACTACAGGAGCGACGGTGAAGTCAGAAACCAGAACTACCAGAAACCAGAACCAGCGGCGGCGCAGGGGTTTGTTCGTCGGTCTGTGATCATAAGAAAGGAGAAGGGTAACAGCGCAAGAGACTGTGTGCAACAGTGGCTGCGGCGGAAGAAAGAAGAAGGGCAGCGGCGGCGGCCACAACAGAGGGGCAGCGGAGGTTATCCTACGGTGGGTACACCGTCGGAGAAGAAAAGGGTTAGGCTACGGCCACATGAAAATTAGGTCGTAAGCTCTTATATAATGTTTTGTGGAAAACCCCGTAGGGATTGCATTGCATTACTCAACAATATATAAACACTGTTATTACACAATGGTACTCTTTCTCATTGGTTCTCTAAAAGACGAAGCATGTTCTGTCGCGCTCTAGAGCTGAAACTGAATACCTAGGGGTGGCTAATGTTGTTGCTGAGGATGCTTGGCTCCGCAACCTCCTTGAACTTCGTTGCCCCTTAAATCGTGTCACCGTTGTCTTCTGTGATAATGTCAGTGCCATTTATTTAGCCTCTAACCCAGTTCAGCACCAACGTACTTAACATGTGAAATAGATTAACATTTTGTTAGGAAACGTGTTGCCATTGGCCATTTTCATGTGTTACATGTACCATCTGCTCATCAATTTGCAGATATATTCACTAAAGGCCTACTACACAACTATTTTTGGATTTTAGAAACAGTTGGAGCATTTGCGAACCGCACGCTCCAACTACGGGGGTGTGTTAAATAGATTTTATGTATTCTTTGCTCTCTTTGTATAGTGTAGGGTCCCATTGTGTAAAATTTGTGTTTATATATTGTTGAGTATTGCAATGCAATCCCCACGGGGTTTTCCACGTAATAGCACATGTTCAAATGTGCAAAACAAACATGTGTATATTGCGCACTTTTGCATAAACTTAAACATTTTGTCTTAATGAACATGTAAATGATATTAACTAATAAATTATAATACAATTTTGAACATATGTATGTTATAATTTTACATGTCAATTAACAGTTTATCGTAATGAACATGTACATTTAATATGGTTTTTCAGTACTTCAGTCTAATATAGTACTCCATGGATCTTGACCCTATTTTCAACAAGATTTATAAGATTGAATGTCATTTTATGGTTGTTTACAAAAGATTGAAGTGAGTACCACCCATTATGCAGCGCACCAGAAGGTACCACCCTTAAAAGTAATTTTTTTGAAAACTTTTTTAATGAACATGTTTTAAGTAACATTATACAGATCATTTGTAAATTTCGCGCAAATTCGAACACTCTAAGTGCATGAAAACACACATCACATAAATGCACGTTCACAAACATTCAAATTTATGTGAGTATGTGTTCACATCATTTTTTAGGAGTTAGGAGATGTGAATGTATGTGAAATTTACATATGATCTTTATGATATTAATTAAAACATGTTTATGAAAAAAAAAATTTAATAGCTTTTTTTAAGGTGATACCTTCTGGTGCGCTGCATAAGAGTAGTACTCTCTCGAACCATATTCTATATATATATATATATATATATATATATATATATATATATATATATATATATATATATATATATATATATATATATATATAAACTTTAAACTAAGGGCTTTGTCACCGGTGTTTGAATCCAAACCTATATTCTAGTAAAGCTCGAGTTCCTATAACTCAAGTTTTTAACGAGTTGATAGCTCAACTCAACTAAATAATCCTAACATTTTTCAATAGTAATTGGTCTATCAAGAAAGACCTCGACATATTTTTTACTCTTTGTACAAGATGATAAAAAAACAAGCATTGACTGAACCGTAAAAAAATGAAAAACATGTTATTTTTTCATAATAAACCCTTAATAATTAAATTATAAAAAAACCAGTATTTTTGTGCGAGGTTATGACGATACATGACATCAATGTTTTCGCTGTCAATGTTCATGGTTTCCATCTATTTCTAATGTATTTTTCACAAAGCTTAGAGTCTCGTGTATTTACCTGGGTTTGAATTTCAATAATATTCTCAAGAAAAGTTTTTGTGCATGGTTACTCGTATTATATTAAAAATCCTCATATTTTATAAAAATATAGTTATATCATTATGCTCATGAAAATTATAACTGATATATTCTGTAAAATACAAGGACTTAACCAATCAATCAAATTTATCAAGGGACTTGATTACTTTCAAGAAAAAAACAAGAGTCTGTTACGTTGGATTTGTATGTATTTTTTAACGGCAAACTATCCTACTCCTACTCCTAAACTACTGCTTTACCCCAAGACTTACTTTCTCCGCCTAAATTTCAAATTGACTCCGACGGGAGTCGAACCCGTGACCTCTCACTTACATATCCACCCTCTTACCAAATGGAAAAATAGAACCAAAACCTGAAAATAATATATAATCAAAGCCATACTTTTGGTACGTAACGACTGTAAATTATTTTCTTTCAGGCTTGTTTGGTTCATTTTCGTGCCCTACTAGACACGACCAATGGGGTAAAACAGTCGGTTATCCTTTGGACATGTTCATCGAAGCTAGAAAGGAAGCACGAAACAATAGCTGTCCTGTCCAGAAGCATCAGCAAAAAAAGGGACCTTTTTTTTATCATATATAACTTGAAATTGTGAGAATACAACCATAATAAGCCCATAGTGTTACAAGCAAAGATGATATAATTATAATAACACAAAAAAGGGGTCTTCAAATATTTAGGGCATGAAAGTTTTTTAAAACAAGTTAATATTAACTATGTTGCTGGAAATATAATGTCATGACAACAAAAGGTTGGAGAAAAGAAACAGCACCATGCATGTTTGATGAGCCAACTATATGCAAAGTAAACTTACAATAACTTTTGGATTCGATCTACAGATGAAGTTTGTCGGTGGTTCTTCAGCTATGCTATGATTGATGTACTTTCAGTAAAGCTTGGTAAAACATATCGATGAATTGGTTATCCTGCATATAAAAAGCAATGCCAAAGAAAACATAAGAAATGGTTTTTGGGAACATCTATAAAAAGAAAACATATCATCCAAAATGTGGGATTTAAAAAAAAATAATGAATTCTAATCAAGTTTTTGGGAACCTTAAAGCCATTGTGTAAGAACTGCTAAAGGTAATAAACAATGTTCAGCTTCTCATTGCAAATGTCATCATGCTTGTGAAAATAGCCAAAGAGAGCAACACTTCACAATAAGAAATGGTTTTGGTTTTTAGGGTATTCACAATGCCCCATGTCTGCATGTCAGGTGAACAAAATTGGCAATGGAGTTCTCTAGTTACAAAAGAATAGTGCGTTTAAAGGAATTGGATTTTAATTTATGGTATATAATAATTTGATTGGTTGAGACATAGAACGGTGTTTCAAGACTAGCTAAGAGTATAGGTTGTATGAAATGTTAGGAATTCAAATTCATTTACAAATAGCTAGGAATGATATATTCTTTCAACCAGGGACGTCTAGTTGGTTTCAGAGGCTCTGTGCTTATATATGCCCTGTACGTATAATATATATAGATGCTTAAACATGAAAAGTTTAAATATACATAAAAAAAAGTCATTATTGCTACAAGATACATCTCTTCATAACAATTGATACAAAATACCTATTAATAAACTAGTTTAACAATGATCACAAATCATCAATTGTTTGTGTCCTTGTTCAGTTTGAGATCCAATTGGTAGCAACGATCAATTTGAAGCTTAGTTTTTATAAACAAATTGGAGGTGATGTTTGACAAACATTTTGGGTTTGAATTTAGCTCATGAAACATATGAAATAATATATAGGAAGTGTAAAACAGATTATTAATGATGAATGAATTTTTGATACTCAAAATCAGTCACTTAAATAAAGTTTTATCATAAATTGATGAAGATATATATGTGAATGTTGTACACCATAAAAAATACAAAAAATACAAATGTTTATTTAAGCTCAACTTTTCGCTTCTATTCTATTTGTATTGTGGTTTAATTTTTTAAAGTCCAATATTAATTAAGTTATTTTTTGAGACCCACATATATGGTGTGGCCCTGTGCAAGTGAACACTTTGCACGCCTCTTGAGCCAGCCATGCCTTCAACCATAGATCTTATGGAATTCACACACATTTTTATTCATTGTTTTTGAAACCCAAATTTCAAAATACACTACAAGCAAATTCCATTAACTTCAAAATCCATCCGTGAGTCAAACGCCTGCTAAAAGTTTTGGATGAGATACAAAACATGATGCTTTCTTTGCATTCGTATTTCCAAAATTTGTCCATGCATATTGAAGTGTTCTTTTTGGCATTTTCACAAAAACAAAAGTGGAGAGCAGAATGAGGAGAAAATAAAATAGATGTTAATACCTGCGAAAGCATAACAAGTGCATCACGAACTTTTTCTCTGCTCAATGGTCCATAATAGGGAGCCGAAGTGGAAGTAGTAGGAGTGAGCGACGGGGGCGGTGTGGGTGGCGGAAATGGTTGAAGCAAAGGAATACCAACGCTGCGTTGTACATTCAAGGGAGGCTGAAGAGCAGTAACCGGCATAGATGAAGAAGGCTGTCGCATCAATGGAGAAGGCGATGAAGAGGGTGTAAAGAAAGAAAGAGGCTTTATAAGATTGGTTACGTGATTGCTGCTGTTGACTGGGTCGGGATTGTCATGGAGAGGCATTGTGGGGATGGATGAGGGGATTTGTGACGGTGGAACATTAGCCACTGGAGAAGGCGTATCACGTGAAGGTAAAGGAACTGCCGTTGAATTCTGGTAAGGCTGTATTGAATTGATCGTATTCGGAGCATTATGTCCCAAATTCATAGCAGTCTGCAGTGACAGAATTCGATGTAAAAATTATGAGTCAAATGTGATACGAATCAGAGATTACGCAAAGATAGATGTAAACCATGGAGATGTATCAGAGATTACGAAAAATGAATCAAGTTCATAGCAGACTAGCAGTCCGCAGTGACAGAATTCAATGTAAAAAAATGAGTCAAACGTGATATGAATAATGAATCAGCTATTACGAAAAGATAGATGTAAACCATAGTGAATGCACACACAAATCATCGGATAAAAACCTCTTTCCAAACTCAAATGACTAGGCTCGGTGAAGGGAGAAGACTAAACAGAGACCAAAAGTGCTTTAAGATCATATCAATGCAATTTCTCACTAATTATGCAACAAAACAATCATTAATAGCAGACAAGTGTTGATAGATACATACACTAAAGAAGTTCACAAACGAAGAATCCTCGTGTACATCTGTAGAGCGGGAGGTAGTCAACCCTGGCTCCAATGGCCCTTCAATGACATCAGAGGTAGGTACTGCTTCAAGCTCCTCAAACTCGCTACACATGTAAATGAAAATTTGTAAACATAACAGAATGGCAGTACAAACTTTCATATATTACCAGGTTGCATAGGATATTCCTAGCTGACAGGATATGCCATAATTTAAAGACCCCCTGTTCACATGTGGTAACTAATGAGACATGCAAACTTTGGAGGGATTCCCTTTTTTCATCAACAAAATGGGGAAAGGAAAGCGTCGGTAGTTAAGAGGAGACAAACTCCAAATGCCTATGAGCCAATCACCCTTAATCTAAACACAAGTTCGGATGACCAAATGTGCTAGTTGAAATTCCTACTATAGCTTTTTTTGGAATAACAAAATGACAGTTGCACAAAAAAAAAGTTATTGCTCCATTTGCCAACATATGGGTGAAGAAAAAGTAAGCTACAAAGAGCTTCTGAAAGCATAAATTGCTCATACTCAAAAAGATTGTTCTTGATTAACCACTTTGTGATAAAAAGGCATCTTTTTGTCACATGTTAGCGTGTAAAAAATGTAACTATATTACATAAACCACACAGATATATCATGGAAATAATACTTTGTCCTCCATCTGAAAACCAATCAAATTGAATAGCACATGCATGTTTATTTCTACTAGATGACAAAGAAAAAACCAGAACATGATTTTGCATGATTAGAAGTTTAGAACTATCTGAAGTTCCCACAACTTCCTTTAGCTGTCCTCTTTATAACGATATTATTCCAACTCGAACAAGGATCGAATTTTGGTATCCAATGTGGAGCAAGAGAAATTAAACGTGGACTAGAATACACACTATTGAATATATCATAATACAACGTACCTCTTGTTTACTTTCTGCTTGGGGGGAACCTTTGAATACGCACCAAGTATCCTGGAGGTAAAAATGATGAAACACGTTAATTTATGCTGATTTGGTTAAAGTTAAAACATACACACAATGCGGCCAAATTTTCACTAAACAATTGACAGTGAAGCTATATAAATCTGGAGATTATATATAGATTAACTTATTTCCTCACCATCATGAAACATACAGAAATCAAGTAGCAAGGAAAACTATGACCTATTATATAAATAAATGACAAAACACATCAAATCCAGCTATCTTTAATCTGTAATTGTTTTTGTGTCTTCATGTACTATTGAAGTTTGATGCAGCTTTGAGTATTTCATATATCAAGATGAAGCATCAACCTAATATTGAGAACTGTAATATTCGGTACAAATGCATGTACATAGGAATTAACAACATATACATATTTGCAATATGAAAACTGTAAAAAGCATAAATGGATAATGAGATTTTATAACATTCGTTCTTGTGACAGAATAAGATCCTTAATATTCTCTTGCATTTCATTGTGAGGTTAAATCCTCCTTCTATACCCCTGTGGCTTAGTGGTTGAGCCTTGGGATTCTCCAAAGGAGGTCCTAAGTTCGACTCCCATAGGTTTCAACTTCTTGGGGTTATTTGCCTTTCAAAAAAAATTTCCTTTTATAATAAGATAAACCCTAAATAGGAAATTAAATAAAGATGACACCAAGATACCCTGTACTACAAAATTTGTAGTACAAATATAATATCTAACAGTTTCATAAAGAAATCTTCAGTGTTATTGTATCATATAATTGGGTGTAAGATCTAGAAAGGTGAAAAAATATATTCATAACCACCGTTTCATTTTGTAGTTGAAGATTTATTTTGTCAAAAAACCCTGAAACCCAAGAAAGTACTTGCTTAGAAACTCCCAAGACCGCAAAAATAAGAATTTTGCAAAGAAAATCTAGGGTCACTACTATTAAATCTATTTATCTGCTCTTATGCACAACAGCCCTAGCTTCCAGCCAAAACATACTATCACTAACACATTTGTCCTTAACGGTATAGTAGCCATATATATCTAATTATCAACAAATGGATACTGTGAGTAACGCAAGCATAGAGAGAATGAACTAATGTACCTAGTAAACAGGTTTGCAACATCCTCACACTCACGTGAATTGTAGAACCAAATACCATTGACTTCTTGCGCAGCATTCCGGTAGAGCAGATATGGAGCTTGAAGTTCAAACTCAAAATCTCCTAAAAGATTCTCCACAAGATTTTCTGCCAATTATCTTAAATACGTCAAAGAACATTAACTAAAACACTAATCTGAATCCACATTGGTACTTCAACAACAGATAATAAACAATAATTTATTTGGTTCTAACAAAGTGCAGCTGACATAGCTCCTCCATAAAACAGATGACACAAATATTAATGACAGCCTTCAGCCTTGAAGGAATCATTGTCAAAAAAATCAACTATTTCAACATGACCTGCTTGACTGAGAAACCTTTATTTGAGTTTCCTGCTGGCACAAGGATAGTGGCATAGAGAAAAGTAAAGGAATTAACTTATACACTCCACTAGGGTCTAGGGGTGTAACTGAGTCAAGCGACTTGAGCTCTACTCGCCAAAAGCTCGAGCAACACAAGCTTGAGCATAAATTGGTGCTAGTTAGATAAATGGGCTCAAGCCCGAGGTTCACAAATTAAGCTCATTTAGGCTTGCAAGCCTAAACGTGCCCTTATATAAATATAGTATAATATATAATAATTAATAAATATGTTTTTTGAAAGGCTACCTATATAAGTATATAAAAATTATTTAAATTGACTAATAAATATATGAAAAATGAGAAATGAGAAAATATATAATCAAACTATATCTTAAGATTAAATAATATAACATAAACAAGCCAAGCCCAAGCTTTCCACACAAAGCTCGAAACGAGTCGAGCTTGACGCTTGATAGGATAGGCTTGAGCTTCACTTGGCTCATTTACATCCCTACATTCCACTCATCACCAAGGTCCCTGATGCGATAAAATCCAAATATTAAAATACAAATTCAAGGAAGCATGCCTGTATTCCGCCGGTTCATTACTATAAATTGGAACCTTGGTTGAGTGTTCCTGCAGTTACAGCCAAGAACACAACATATTCGATCAGTAAGTTCCTACTCTCCGGAGAAAAGAAATCAACTTACAAACTCATTTTGTAATATGACTATATAACAGTTTGATAATGTCATCTACTTATGCAGTATAATTAAAAATGTGATTTACCATGATAAACTTAGAAGTCTTGGTGATTTACAGTTGGCATACAAGAAAAAATTAAGATAATGTTTTTTTGCATTAACTATCACCTTTTAACAACAAAGAGAGACCCTTCAACATCCTTGCGACTCTGAGAAACAAAAGAAAAAGAAACAAATAAGAAAGGAGCTCAAAAACATTATGGAGATGGTTGCAAAATATCTTTTATAAAATTAGTTCAGGTTCAGTTTTAGATCTATGCACACACAATATGGAGAATTTCTCTACGTAAGCTTCTCTCTATAGCTTCAGCAACTTCGAGGAGTTTTAGAGGGGGAAAAAGCGCATTGAATGAAAATGTAAGAACTCATAGAAGTCAGCACCAATTACTTACATTAAATATGAACTTTATCCCATTAATGTATACACATGAACACTCAGAAAGCATGCAAATGCACATACGTACATCCGCATATTCCAGGTTAATAATATTCAATAATTCACGACTTCTTTCAATTTTAGGAATCAGATGCTCGGGAAGCTGATGTTGAATTAACAAAAAGTCTGTCACCTCCTTACCATGAAACAACAGCAAACTTTCTTTAAAAAGTCCTTAATGAGCATGATGTTTGGATGAATACAGAAAGGAATGGAAGAAGACCACTTTCACTGTTAGATCTCATGCATGGATATTTGGAACACCCCAGGCATAAACAATGACACTTGTTTGAACTACTTGAGCAGAGGAAGAGGTAGGACAGAAAAAGTTGGTTCATGTAGCAACTGGTGTTACACCAGCTTGCGTTTTGGTTGCTTCCATTTAGTAAAAGAAGAGAAAAGGTTGTTTTGGTCTCTCTTCGACACAGATTGCTTCAAAATGATGTTACCATCCGTCTTTAAAGACACTAGATGCAAAGCTAAAGAAGTGAAGTATACATTTACTTCATATGAAGGTGCTTGTCTTGCTTCAAATATTTTCCAAGAAGAACTAGCAGCAGCAGAAGTAAAAAAAAATTGACAATTCACTTCTTACTTTGAGAGTCATGACGACAATAAGATTCATATATTTCATTAGCATCAGAGGAATGGCCTAGACTTGTATGCGTCTAACAATGATGACATTAGGGTTGAGCAAATAGTTTCAATTGATACAAAATTTATTGAAGTACAATCAATCATGAGTAATTAATTTTGAACACTATTGAACTAGTGGATGGAAAACCTATATCTACAATAGCTTGTGTATAAGCCAAGGATCAAACAGGAAATGGCTGAGATTTCAACCATAAAGCAAAGGATTTTACCAAACTTAGATTTTAGAATTATAACTAATGCTAGATGATATTTACAACTCATTAAGGCACACATATGGCAGGATATTCGTAGACCCAAAGATTCTTTGAACACGTCAATCATTTGCATGCTTCTGCCATATGCTTCGGGTATTTGAAAGTTATGTTTTTGTCACCTTTCATAACTTCATATACCTTTTGTAGGGTCAATCTATCCAAGTTATGTCATTAAAAAGGCAAGGAAAAGATTGCTCGTAATAAAAGTATCCAAATGCAGGAACAAGAACGAAAATGAACATGCAACTGGGAAAGTTTAAGAGAGACAACCTTGTGTTTGGGATGAGCATGGCTAAGAGACAAGAAACAATCATGTAAAGACACTTTCTATCTTTACTTGATCCCTTTTTCATAACAAATCAATGGCTAATTGAGTAGAGTGATTAATATTTTGTCATTCAAGATTATAATTTGTGGATTATATCTTTGGGTTAGAATGCATATGGATCATGTTAAAATAATCCAAGGTCCTAATTTGTCTTTAAATAGTAAGCACCTGCAAAGTCAACGAATAGAACAGTGTAAAGAGCTTCAAACTCTAGCTACTTGAGTATTATTATAGCCCATTTATAGTATATGTCTGCAAGACATTGGAACACTGGTTAAAAGAGGGTGGAGGAAGCACCATGATCAAATAATTTTGACTTTGTCACACACATAACTTAGTTAGAATCAAAATATGAAGGGGATACACATGTGATTCAACGGCTGCCGGCTGGAACATTAAAAAGGAATCCTCTGATCTTCCACTGGGTCACATTACATAGATGAATTTTCATGAATACTTCCCAGAAAAATTATGGTGCTAGCAAGAGAAGGAGAAGCAAAAATGAATTTAATTTTATCACTTGTGCTTTATCATATATTCATAAAAACCATTAAGCAAAAGTTAAAAGAATCTACCATCGATTTAATTTACCATTGAAGAAATTAGCATAGTGACCCTCGTATCAATTCATAAGTTGACTACCACGCAAACAAACCGTCCCACCCTATACTAGACAAGCAGATAGCTCACAAAGTGAGTTGCAAACACTTTTGAGAATCTTGCAATATACATGTTGAAACTTGAAAATATCAAACCGAATGGAAACATTGCATATGCATAGTCCACCCAATACTAGAAAAGCAGTCAAGCAGATAGCTCCTAACTCCTAAGTGAGTTACAACGTTACAAACACATTTGAGAATCTTGCAATATACATGTTGAAAATATCAAACTGAATGGAATCATTGCATATGCATAGTCCACAAAAGTAAGAACTGTGAGATTCAAGCTTTGATTTGAATGAATCCACACATCATTTCAAACTCTACAAATCTATTTGATACTTCCCCAAAACAATTCACCAGCCTGCATCCACCTCATTCCTTCTACCTTCTCATTCCAAATACCATGAGAACTGACACATTCAAAATTCAACTTAAACTGGCAATTCCATAACCATATATAATTAAACCACCATCAATACAACTAAAATCTTCACTATATCTTGAGATTCAGATGCACTTCCTTTCCAATTTCACAAATTTTAATACACCCCAAATCAATCGAAAGTTTAAAACTATACTCCGCTACCTATAGTGAACTAAACAAAAGTTAATCAACAATTACATATTTTTCCGAAAACTTCCAAAGTACTTAATCATATGGATTCAATCACAGTTCTAAGTTACTAACAAAAAAAATCTCGAACTTTAACAATGATTTAGCCTTGGAAACATGATTAATTATAAAAAAAATCACAAACAAAAGCAAAAGAAAGTGAGAAAACAAACCCATTGATTGAGGTCGACATTGAACTCGTAGAAAGTGACATGAGCGGCAGTGATCAAGATCTCCTCGATGTAAGGATCCATCCTCTGAAGGACAGTAAGATTTAGGATCTTTGTACTGTTTTGGTCGAGATTGGGCATCAGCTTTCCACTTTGAGACATATTTACTGATGAATGATTTGATTGAGATTTGAGATGTATGAAACCCTAAACCCAGCCGGGATATGCAGGGCGGTGGGAAAATGTGTTTCTGACCGATCGGGTGAGTTACTGAGTTTCGTTCGCCTCTCAAAACGAGTTATATGGTTTTATATAACACTGTAAAGCGATGAAGTCTTCTTCAATAAGTTTTCTTACGGATAGGTATATAAATTTAATTTGGGATAATAATTATATTTATTAAGAAAATAAGTGATGTTTTTAAAAAAATAATAACACGTGTCAAAATTAATGAAGAATACTAGAAGAATGAAAAAGTGTAATTCATCCGTTAATAATTGAATAGATTAGGTATATGTTTACGTAAATTAAGATAATACGTTATAAATATGTTAAACTAATTTAAAAAAACTTACGAAATTTGTTTTACTATCAGTTTTATGACTTTATCGATTTTTCGATATATGTCTTCGATTAAGTTATTCAGTTAAAATTTGCACAAAATGTCAAGAAATGTAACTTTTTTGATCGAGTTGGTTAACCAATCTTATAGGATGTGTTTGGTTATGGGTTTTTAGGGCTACATATCAACTTTTGTTTTTTAAAACGTCGAGCTCAAAAGTTCCGTTTGGTTGATAGAGTTTGAGCTTTTGATTCGGAAATTAAGGGTTCGTTTAGTTAACATGTTATTGGCGAAACTTTTTGTTGAAAGCAAGGGTTTCCTGAAAACCGTTCAGATTCATTGTTTTTAATATTTTTAATTCTTAATTTTCAGATTTTAAAATTACAAGACGCATTGTACAACTGTATAAATTAATTACCGAACAAATCTACATATGGTTTTGATAGTGGTTAATATCGATACTAATTATGCTTTGTTGAAAATATTTATAAAAAAAAAAAAAAAGAATAATTTGTTCATTAACAATGCATTGCAAAAGTCAAAACGACTAACCATAATCCAATTCAAATCAACACCTTTAAGAAGTCATTTAAGTCAGAAACAATCCCTTGAGATATAAGAAATTAACAGAAAATACAAAAAAAATTCTTTAAAAAAAGTAAACATCTTCTCACAAATATTATATATATAATTCACAGGTTTTAAAGAGAAAAAGAAGACAACACGACCAACACCATGAGGATGACCACCGAGAGAAAAGAAGCCACCACAGCCCCGCTTACTTTTTGGCAGAAATCGTTAAACTGTTGACAAATTGCAGGCCAATTTGCATCCGAGTTCCCGTTATGAGCCAAGTAGATTATGGATGCAGCCCCACCGGCTGCAGCCGTTGTTAATGCAACCATAACCTGAGAGATATCAAAACGAGAGATGCATAAAATATAAAAATACATATGTCTGCCTGTCTCATGGATTTACATGGCCCTGCTATATGTTATAATTACAAAGTAGACCCATTAAGAATGCAAATTAAACAATGGTGCTAACAACTAACCATTAACATCTGCTGTTCAAAAAAATATATATATAACTTATTAAATGTGAGGCACTATGTGATGTTGAGCTTAATGCACACCCTCAAAACACGGCTAGCATATACAAATAGTCAGAGATGGGCCCAAAAATTATTTAACGTGGGAGCAAAATTCAAAACGTAAAAAAAAGTTTTTATGTTATCAAGAGTTACATATTTAAATTAAGTATATCATGGGGGTAAAATTATCATAATATCCCTAAAATCATATATATTTTTTATAAAAAAAAAAAATTTGGCTTGTGAAAGCAATGTGGGAGGGATCGAACCTGCAAATAGTGGTGGATCCAAGATTTTTTTTATTGTTTTACTTTAATTACTAGTATGTATGAATATATTAAAAAAAATGAACAATGAAGGTCAGTCAATGTCCTACGCACGGTTGTTGTTGAGATGATTTTTTCTGTTTTCTAATTATGTGTGGTATCTTACACTGTCACAAAAGATAAGGATAATCCTCGGCTTGATTGCGTATGGGCGAATAATGCATACGATGGAGATGGGAATCGAAAAGACAAGGTAGGTTGCAGTTATGCCATTTGCAATGACGAAATACCTGTTTAGTGTCATATATACAAATTAGTTAGTTGATTATTTAACAAACACTTAATTAATTTGCTGAAATATATGATTATTAATTCTTTGTTGTTGTTCAAGTGTAGAAGAATGATCCACTTACGTAAAAGCTGGCAAATCATAGTATCTGGCTCTGAACTGAAAGAACTGAGTGAAAAAAGGTAATGTTTGGTCTGTTGTACCCATAGCTATAGCGGCTCCTAATGCAGTAGCGAGACCAGCGAGCCTTAGAACGACATCGAACACTGCTAAACCCCTTTTGTATCCACCCGTGGCCGGGGGTGGTGTTTGAACCACCGGTTTGCTACTTCTTGAACCACCCGGAGGAGCTGCTAAAAGTGGTGCCTTTCCCTTCCTTTCCTTGGGTGTTTCAGTGATATCTATCGCTGATGAATCACCTTCCATCGTTCCTTTTAGGAAAGAGAGATATATATGTATATATATGTATGTATGTATGTATGTGTAGAGAGAGAGAGAGAGATGGAAAGAAAATAGTGGCTAAATGGTTTATATAGAGTATGGAGGTGAATTATGAGTTGGTGAAAGAATTTGCGAGAGAAGTATATATTATGAAGTTGATAAGAGGAATGAAGAGTGGTTGGTAACATTATGTGTGTATTCTTTTCTCAAGCAAAAAAGTAGGACCCAATAATTAAGCAAGATTTAAAAAGAGTACAATAAAGTATTTTTTAATTTCATCTGAATATTACTGCTGACCGGTCTCATAATTAACATGAATGATGTAAATCGATACTTATAATCAAATTGTTGATCATGAACATCCATTAATTTGGCTTAATCCGCCGAATACATTTTGTCAATTTCTTATAACGGATGGTTTATGTAAAAGCTATATGTCAAAAATAATAATATCAATAATAAAATTTTAGGATGTTCTAAACATGATTTAAACATATATAGATAGACTTTCAACGGACCAATTTCATTTCCAACTATTTTCTAGAAAATTGGAATTAAATCAAAACAAAAAATTTTGTGTGTGCATTTCCTTTTAAATATATTTTTATTTATTATAACTATAAAGTTTTGGAGGTCAAACTAAAGACTATTGGCATCAAAATTTCAATGAAACAAAAAAGCAAACCGAATTCGATTATAATAAGAAACCATCACTTGATCCATAAAACTTTCTCTTTTGACCTTAAAAAAAAGTTATACAACTAAGAAAAGCACATCTTCTTATTGTTTTTAAAATTGGAAAACATATTTTTGACAACTAAAATGTTTTATCTTCATTTTTCAAAAATCCATATCGACAACTTTATTCTTTTAAATAGAAGATTAGTTAATTGGGTGAAAAGTATATTGAATTTACGAAAGTGCAAGAAGATTGATTCGTATAAGAACTTTCCTCCATTCCTGAAACCTTACAAATCTGAAGAACGTTGGAAGACATTTTTGGGTTTTATTAGCTATAAAACTTTTGAATCAAACATGAAGAATTTAAGGATGATGCATTTAGTAAGCAAGAATTTTCGGTCTGAAGTTTTTAATTAAACTGAAAACATTATTGTTTTTAAGAAAACACATATAAGAGATAAGAATGTGTTTTGATGTGTTATAAACATTTTTGTTTGTTTTCATTTTTCATTACATTTTTATGACATATATTGAGGTGATTAGATTGAAAGCAATAAGGTAAAAACTTCAAAAATGTGTTTTCAAATTTACATGTAATTTTGAAAGCTAAAAACTGAAAACATTTAAAAACAATGGATTTGAACCCGTTTTCCAGAAACCTTTATTTTTTATGAAAACTTTTGCTGAAAATATGTCAACTAAACGAACCCTAAGTTTTTGCTAATAAAATACTTCCTTCTTAACTAAAAAAAGTTTTATTTCCACAATAATATTGGTCAACTAAACAACTTTGTTTCCCTAGCTACTCCATTAATCTACATTATGCATCTTCAAAACAAACCCCTTTTAGTTATCTTTTATATCAACAATAATCCATCGAGTCAATGTTTATGTTCTATAAACCATTAGCAAACCTTCCTTGCGTATGTTGGTGCGTTGTCGAATTCCAACGGTCATTGAAACTGAAATGCATGAGTTGTGACTTGTGACAATGAATCGGTTTGAAACTAAATCGTTAAAGTTTAGCTCCGAAAAATCATTTGGTTTCAGATTTTTGTGTTTTCTTTTTGGTTTTTAGCTATTTTAAATAGGAGAAAAGAATATGTATATATAAATATATAATTATGTATGTGTGTTTTATAATTACTAACAAATATGTTATATATATTATCAAATGAGAAGTTAAATATATGTTGAGAAGTGAAAACATTGTGATTCATAATTTTTATACATTGATTTACTTAGTTCGGAATTGGTAAATAAATCACAAATTCACAATTAAGTTGTTTTGGGAATTCGTATCATTTTTCGTAAAAACATAAACATTAATCTTATTAACGCACAGCGGAAGCTTTTTAAAATCACGAATTCCGTACACGGATCATCAAGTAAAACATAAGATAAGTAAATATGAAAGCAATAAAAATCCGTACCTATGTATTCTATGACAAGAATACACGAATGAGACGCTTTCGGTATCCACCGGTGATGACACGATCAAGCGGCGCCAGGTATGCAATCAAACACACGAAAAACGGGAAAACCAAAACACATACGTTTTTGATTTTTGGTACGGCTGGAAAAATCCCCAAAACCCACACACACCACACACATCGAATGTGTGTGTGTCGTGTGAATATGGAGAATCTGTATACCCACACTAAACCAACATATCAATATATATGGAATTGTATGTTTATCTCCTTATCTATCTTTGACTGTATGTGTGTGTATATATATATATATATATTATTAATTAAGAGTTTTAGTTTTAATCAAACTCTAATATAATAATATAATATATATCTTAATAATTATCTTTATTATTTAAACCTTATATAATTATCTCTATAATTATATACCCTTTAAATAATAATAATCTTTTATACATTATCTAATAATATATAAATGACTAGATAATTATTTATAATTATCTCTTATTTATTTGTTTATAATTATCCATCCAGTTATCCAATAATTAGATGATAATATCAATTCAAATAAATGTGTCTTTTATTTAATATCCAATAATAAATAAAAGACTAGATAATTATTTAATTATCATCCATTGACAATTAAATTACTACAATATCTAATATTGTACTTTTAGTCCCCGTACTTTGAGATATAACTAATCATACATTAATTTAATCTCAATGATCATTTCGTGTCATAAATAATATCCAATATTATTTATTCAATCGTTTAATTGCATCTGCTCAGTTGTGCTCATCGGTGTGACCCTCAAGTGTTTTATGAAATCAGCCATGATGCAGTAGTAATGTCATCTTTACACACCATATACTAACATACTCCCACTTGTGTAAGACGACATATTGTCCTGCAGCATGCGCCTAAAGGAGGTCATGGCTAGACACTTTAGGCAACCAAGGTCATAAAAACTCTGACTCCCATTCGGGCATTCTTGTTGAAACAGCCTTCCAAAAAGAAACTTAGGTTATATCCCATGCATCGCGATATTTCAATGAGAAAGCTAGGCATGGATTAGATCAACCGTAGCAAACACGATTATGTTTCTCGACTCCCTGATCTCATACTGAACTGTAACAGACAGAGTAGAACACATCAGTTCTGTCCGAGCATGGCCATGCATTTCTGTCAGTATCGATCGTCGAGGGGCCCAGAAATATCTCTTCTTAGTTAAAAGAAGGTGCAAATCCCATCTTGACTATCTAGGCCTCCAGCACGACTCCCACTGCAACCAGCCTCGAACCGTTATGATCACCCAGTTACGGATGACGTTAGGTTAGGCCAAATGTACAGCAGCACCCGCACTAAAGTACGTAGACATCTCAGGTACTAAGGATTACCTTTTTGAGACGACTCATGACTATGATCCACAAAGTGGTCTCAATCGGTGGGTCAATCCAATATTTGTTCGCAACAAATACCTGTGAATTTGGTCCAACCTTTGCTATATTCATCACCCATGAATATCAACCAAAAACCACAGTAGCCTTTTAATTCTCGTTGTGGTTCCCACGACAACAAGCAGCTATGGAATAGTTTTAGAATAACTTCAAATTTATTCTTGGATTTCTAAAACATGCAAAATTGAACGACATTAAAGATATCATGTTGATCTCCTTTATCTCAATAAACACAACATGATTTCCATCAATTTAATGCTACTGTTCCTTTATCAAATGTAACGGTAACACGATCTATTGAAAAATTAATTTCAGACATGATCTTAGTGGGAGTGTTCTCTAGTTAACTGACTTAACTTCCATTACCGTTTATCTTTGAAAAATTACACTAGTTCTTTATTACAACTTCTTGTAATATTATTCAGATCCAATCTGAATCTCCATACAAATTTATATCCATTATCTTTAGAGGAACTGGTAAATCACTCATAAAGACACCAGGATTAAAATTTAGGAGCTCTAGCAATTCAGATTAATTGCTACTAGTGATACGTTTAGATGTTTAGTCTTGAATATGACAGTATGCGGTTTATCTATATCTTAACAAGATATCTTTAACAACATTGTGTTCAAAAATTTGTGATATGTATCCATAACCACCAGAACCTGGTTATCGACAACATTTTGTTGTAGTTTTCCGTCAAGTTTGCCGACTAGTGTTTAAACAAGTCAAAAGCTACTACTTGACTAACCATCCCACAAGTTGTATACATTTCACATGTAATTTTATAAAATGCGATTACTTCTTGTCTAAACAATTCTGACTTCTCAAGTCTAATTATTTCTGACAAGTGAAGTGAATTAACCTCCATGTAACTCATTTACATTTAATTCTGCATTTTATTAGTTTCTATATAATCACAGATGACTATCCAACTCATATAATCTCTTGAACTAACTTTCAAGAATTAACAAGTTCAATGAAACTGCATTTGAACACTTGAACAATTTACACAACAACATGGTAACCCTTTTTATCTGAATATGACTACTAGCTTGTCCAATCTCCATTGACAAGTTACTATTCAAGTTCTACTTGAATCAATAGTCCATAATCATGGTTTAGTAATCTTAAACAATAGGAATTTCAAGCAACAAATTTTTAACTCCAAAAATTCTTTATTTATCCCAAAAATACTTGCAAGAAAATCAATCAATTGTATACTACACCATGATAAACTAATGATGACATGAAAATAGTGTCCAGCAGAGTATTCTCTAAGATGTCTCTATGCTCCCACTGAATCTGTCATCTCTTTTCACTTCATTTTAATCATCGCAGACATTATGCATGAAACTTTGTTCAATTGGGTATCATATATCCAAGAACAATAGAAGTGACTGATTCAGATACACGAAGTCTCAATGCGGTCAACCTTGACCGTTTCCAAGTACTTGGGACAATTCCTTTCCCAGTGCCCAGTTTCCTAGCACTCAAAGAATTTATCATCCTTGGAATTGACTTCTCTGGTTCTAGGTTTTAGCTACTTGTTAGCTTTAACCTCCGGCTTGGAAACTTACTTTCCTTTCCGTCTCTTTCCCTATATTCTCTCCTCAATCACTCCCTCAGCAGTCTATAGCATCCGATGCAGCCCACTGATCATCTTCTCCGTGCATATTGTAACAAATTACAAATTGATAAAATTCCTTCAATAAGGATTTGAGAATTAGATTCGTGGTCATGTCCTGTGTCACGGGTAACCCAAGTCCGCTAAGATGATCCAGATAACCTTTCATCTTCAGCGCATGGGATCTAACAGTTGTTCCTTCTGCCATTCTACAGGAGCTCAGAGCCCTTGTCGTATATCTTTCTCAGTCCGAGCCTGAGTCTGAAACATATCCTTTAGCTGGCGATACATCTGTCAAGCTAAGACGTCCATAAGGCTAGTCCGCAGCTCAGATGTCATGGTCGCTAGCATTAGACAGGCCACATTGACCGAATCCTCAGAGTGCTTCTTGTGGAGATTTCTCTCCTCAACTGTAGCAGTCTCTGCAGGAGCAGGTTCTGGTGCTCTTTCCAGAATATACGACTTTCACCCTGTACTCAGAACATTTGTCAGATTTTACTCCCAGTTCAGGAAGTTGCCTCTTTTGAGTTCTCCATATCCCGAATGGACCTCAAAGTAGCAACATGTGCTTTTGGGGAGGATTTTCAAATGGGAAAGGATATTGACGTTATCATTGTTGTTGTTACTGTTATTGTCATTGTTATTATTAAACCGCTTCTACCTCTGTCTTTTTTCAACCATCTTAAACAATTTTTCAAAAATTAGTATTTGATTAACCATTAATAAATCAATAACCCAAAATTTAGAAAATGATTTATTAATCCTAAGAACCCTTTTACTTATTCATGCACCCAACGGAGGCTGAACCTACATGAATAAGCTACTCAGGCAGGCAACTTATTACCAATTACAACCTTTTGCAACTCTTAGATCTTATGAGATTTTCAATTTCTTAAATTGATCATGTTTAATCTCATCCACACCTTGGGCAACAGTCTTACTGAGGAACCACCACTGACATACACCATATAACAACTGCAAGTCACTGGCCCAAGTCTCACTTAGGATCCGCAGTGCTTACCTCACAGCTCTCCGAGTTTGCGGCGTAAGCACCCAACGAAGGCTGAACCTACTTACGACGACCGGTCACCGTGAGTGCCACTATATGGACGGTGTGCTGTGTCAGATTTTTAATTTGGGTTTATAACCAGTCTCTTACCAAGAACTAGTGGCCAGTCAGGTTAGTCCGCGGGCAGGATCCTTTCGGTTCTAAACCTTTCGGAAATTCCACAGCCCGAGCAAGACTGTCCTAGACACCACCTATTCTGGTAAACAATCCAGTTAATGTACCAGTTTTAAGAATTTCAACTCTTTGATCATATGACATTTTAAAAATAAATCTCCTTTATTTGAAAAACTAACTTCATAAAAATGTCATATCTAACATCTGACAAAATAATTAAAGTTTCCAATTTAAACTTCCTTTTAAATACTTTAATTTTTCATCAAAAATGATTGTAGTTTTGATTTCTTTTATTTATCTACTTTGTCACCACAACCACGCAGATATAAATAAAGCATAAAGAAATAAAACATACAACCACATGGTGACATAGTCTTGCCGAAACTAAATTGGTTTCCGAGAGCCATACGGACAAACCAATTAGGTCAAAACCTAAGAGACAAAATCAACACACAAGGCAAGAAGGATGAACTCTTTCAGCTCCCACTAGCCTCAGCATTCGATGATGTCTCCGAGCGTCCTTGATGGATGACCTCCTTCTTGATGGACATCTTCGCCAAGATTTATTTTACATAATTTTAATCTAAATACATTTGCCTATTTTCTAACCTATTACAGATTACATCATAAAACCCGGGATTCCAATGGCACGCAGGCCTTCCCAAAAATATAACCAATAATAAAATAGCAAATATTGAGATTAAACAAACAACCATCTAAGCAAAAAGGGGTCTCAAGGCTCGGCTATGTCACAAACATAACTAAAGCAGTAAAGCTCTTAAATAATCTAGAATTCATTTTCATCTTGACATGAAAATAATTCCAAAACCAATTAATCCACCATTAATTGAAGTAAATATGTCCAATATCGTTCTTAAATTAAACACGGTTCGTAAACTCGAAATTTAGGAACACTTTCCATAATTAGAAACTTTTTCCCGAAAAAATTTCAAATTTAATTTCATCTTTGCATTATCTTTGAATTCATAACTATACTTTTCTTAAAATATTCAATTTACAATTCAAACACCTTTGAAACTTAAACTTACTATTTTAAGAAACTTTTTATTAAACAACCTTTAATAAATATAGTTTTATTCTCAAATAATATGATAAATAATTTAAACTTCCTTTAAATAATTATCTATCAACTATTATTTAATTGAAACACTTTTCAAAAATAAATAACCAAACTTTATTTAAAATGTCAATTTTCTTAATAAACAATTTACAAAAATTTGATCATCTTTAAATAACACCAAAAATTTTTCTTTATGGTTTTAAACGATTTCTACCAAAAACATTAATGTCGAGATCAAATCTCAAAACATTAAACCGTGACCGAGTATGAGACTCAAAGTCACGATTTCATCAATTTGAAAACAGAATCCTTAAATTAAACTCTCTTTAATTTAGTAATGCATTTTATGGAACTAAATATTAAATGCATAAATTAAATCTAGTTTATAAATTAAAATTACCATTAATTTTAATTTCAACATTAAAACTTAACTTTTAATAAAACCGATTTAATTTAAACGACGAATCACCGGAAAACGGAAACGAACCAACTTAGTTAACCGACTCATACTCGGGTTCAATAACCCATATGAACCGAAAACAAGTAGGGTGTTAAACCCTTTGACGGCTGAAATTAACCGAAACCTTTAATCAACTCACTTTGATTATTTTGATTTCCATATTCCAATTAATCGTTTAATTATCGAATCGAATAATATTTAAACCGATTTGCGAATTTTATAAAAAAAACTGATAAAGTCTCCACTTTAATTTTATAAAATCGAAAACATATTTACATATATTTTGTCACAAATGTTTAAATATTAATAACCAAACACTTTTGATTTATTAATTCGATTTTAACGCATTTAATTTAATCGTTCGAGTTTAACCGTGAATTAAACGTCACGACGGAACAAATAATCCATCACCTCGGCTACCACATCACAACCGAGAGGTCATGGGTCTCAACCCACGACCGAAATCTCTAGGTTTGATTTCGTGAACCGGAACGTTTAATTTTCGACTTTAATCAATTAAACCCTTTTAAACAATCAAACATCAATTAAATAAAACGAACTAAGGTTTCAAAATCCCGAGTTCCGAAAAACTCCAAGGTTGGCCGAGAATCACCATAAGGTTTCCAAAACCTTTGGTCGATTTTCTCCAAGCCAAATCAAAACCTTAAACATTTTAATTATTGATTTCGACCGTTTAAACAATTTTAATTATTAAAAATCGAAACTTTAAGATCGTTGGACATAAATACTCGAATAATACTATCATTATGTTACTTGAGATGGCTCTGATACCACTGTTGGGAATTCGTATCGTTTTTCGTAAAAACATAAACATTAATCTTATTAACGCACAGCGGAAGCTTTTTAAAATCACGAATTCCGTACACGGATCATCAAGTAAAACATAAGATAAGTAAATATGAAAGCAATAAAAATCCGTACATATGTATTCTATGACAAGAATACACGAATGAGACGCTTTCGGTATCCACCGGTGATGACACGATCGAGCGGCGCCAGGTATGCAATCAAACACACGAAAAACGGGAAAACCAAAACACATACGTTTTTGATTTTTGGTACGCTGGAAAAATCCCCAAAACCCACACACATCGAATGTGTGTGTCGTGTGAATATGGAGAATCTGTATACCCACACTAAACCAACATATCAATATATATGGAATTGTATGTTTATCTCCTTATCTATCTTTGACCGTATGTGTGTGTCTATATATATATATATATATATATATATATATATATATATATATATATATATATATATATATATATATATATATATATTATTAATTAATATTTTTATTTTTAATCAAACTCTAATATAATAATATAATATATATCTTAATAATTATCTTTATTATTTAAACCTTATATAATTATCTCTATAATTATATACCCTTTAAATAATAATAATCTTTTATACATTATCTAATAATATATAAATGACTAGATAATTATTTATAATTATCTCTTATTTATTTGTTTATAATTATCCATCCAGTTATCCAATAATTAGATGATAATATCAATTCAAATAAATGTGTCTTTTATTTAATATCCAATAATAAATAAAAGACTAGATAATTATTTAATTATCATCCATTGACAATTAAATTACTACAATATCTAATATTGTACTTTTAGTCCCCGTACTTTGAGATATAACTAATCATACATTAATTTAATCTCAATGATCATTTCGTGTCATAAATAATATCCAATATTATTTATTCAATCGTTTAATTGCATCTGCTCAGTTGTGCTCATCGGTGTGACCCTCAAGTGTTTTATGAAATCAGCCATGATGCAGTAGTAATGTCATCTTTACACACCATATACTAACAAGTTGAATAAATATGTAAAAGTAATGACTCATAGAGTCACAGTATTTATCACATTTCTAAAGATATATATTTAGCTTCTCACAATATGCTAAGCCTATGCTATACATATATACATGCACACACACAAACATGTACCACAGAGGGTTGGTTCATAAATATTTAAAACTAAGATCTTATGATACGATGTAAAAAGGACCAATGATGATGAAGGATGAGAAGTAGCTATCTTTAATTAAAGTACGGTCAGAATCGAAGTGATGAAATTCTGAGTTCATACAACCACGATGGATATGGAAAGGAAGTTTTGTTGATGTTGATGCATTCCTATTGAGAATAAAGAAGAAGATAGATCTTCTTTTGCTTAGGAAAGTTGGGTCATATCTTCTTCTTTTAAACCAAGTTTTGGGCTCAATTGAGAGATTGGTTCTTGAAATCGATTCTTAAAATCATTCAGTTTTGATCGATTTTTGGAATTCAACAAGTGAGAGTAAAGAAAATAGCGAAGAGATTAAAGAATACAGGGAGAAATCGATATTCCCAAGTGAGAGGCTGGAATTTGAAGGAGTGCGTAATAGGCTTGTTCAAAAAATCCTGAAACCGAAAAACCGAGAAACAGTTCCGATTAAGATTAATTGAACCGGATTTTCATATAATCTTTTGTTTGGTTAACCGTACCGAAATTTTTCTTCAGTTTTTATTACAGTACATGCTTTTGTTGACTAAAGTTATTCGAAAGCCGAATAATAAATAAATTTTAGTTTTTTAGGACTATAATATTAACATTTCCCCTATTAATAGTATAAATTTTAACTAATTAGTTGAATATTATAACCCAAAACAAGTAAAACAATGTTGTTACAATTTAATTGATAAAAATTAAAGTAATTTTTTGTAATTTTTAATGTTAGTATATAATCTTTAAATAGCATCTTATCAATACTTTGTAATTTATTCATAATTTCTCATTTGAAATTTTAAAAGGATTTAGAAATTAATTATCAAAGATTTCTTTATTTTAAATATAATTTTATAATTACAATACTATTTTGGTTAACCGGATAACTGAACCTAACGAACCTGTTAAAACAATTACAAGTTAACTGACTATTTTCATGTTAGGTTTAGATTCCCAAAATTCTAGAACTGAATTACCGGTTAACCATCCAAAACTTAATTTTGATTTGTGAAAGGTTTTGTGTGCTTGATATCAATTAAATTTGTATCGTCATAGCTCACTATAGGGTCACACATACGTGCACCACCGAACCATTTCTTACTTAAATATTGGATGATTAAGTCGATCGAAAGTCAAGTGCCAATTTTTAATATTTGATATTATGAATGCGTAATGATGTGTTAGATAATTTTAAATGTTATTGGATAATACTTATAATTCTATTTATGAATAAATGCAAATAATATACTAGTAGATAATTAACATAATTATTTATGTAGTTAATTGGTATTTATCTAAAATAACATATATCTTTAGGCATGGCAAAAAAACTCATACCCGACGGGGAACCCGTAACTCGACTCCGATTTGACCGGGGAATCCCCGAGTTGACCGGGGATGGGGATGGGGACGGGAAATCCCCGATTTAAATTAACGGGGATGGGGCGGGGATGGGAGACACTTTAATCCCCGACCCCGAAACCGACCCCGATTATGTTTTATGTTTTAATATAGATTATTATATATATTTAACTTTACAATGTAAATTATTCATTAAATTTTTTATAATATATTAAATATTATTGTATATCACTTTTCTATAGTTTAAAATACTATTATTTTTTTTTCATTTTAGTAGTTTTATAAATCTTTTGCAAACATTTCTTTGTTTTAGTTTCATTATAAATTATAAATGTAAATAACTCAAATATGTTTGAATGGATTTGTTTTAAAGTTTATTTACATAAATTTTTCTACTAACTATTATTTATAGTTTAAACTTAATAATATTTTAGTAACTTGAAAAACCCAATTCCCCGACGGGGATCCCCGATTGGGACGGGGATGGGGATAGAAACTCATTCCCCGACGGGGATGGGGCCGGGGATGGGGGAGAGGATTAAGAAGCGGGGATGAGGATGGGAACTGAGATCCCCGCCCCGCCCCGCCCCGCCCCGCCCCATTGCCATGTCTATATATCTTATGGATGGATTATAAGGGTTATAAATATGAGTTAAGTGTTAAATCCTAGTGTGTAATTTTTGTGAGAAAAAAACGCCTCATCCTCTCTCTCTCTCTCTCTCTCTCTCTCTCTCTCTCTCTCTCTCTCTCTCTCTCTCTCTCTCTCTCTCTCTCTCTCTGCCGAAGGTTGATCCCACACCCGGGGTTCGTTTTTCGATCGATGTTGTGAAATCTAGCGTCGCGGTTCAACGATGAAGCGTGTATGGATCACTTAAAACTTTTCTGTGCGCTAATCTCCTCGCAATGACACATTTTGGTATGAATTCTAAGCTCCCAATGGTTTGTTTATGTTTTATGTTTATGCTAGTCGATCCAGGATGGTTTAAACGTCTTATTTATTCTGTTGCGTTAAAATTTGTTTAAACTCTTCAGTGGTATCAGAGTTTGCTCGTTATTACATTAAACAATGTAGTTACTCGTATTGATTCGTTTATTTATCTCTTTAATAAACAATTTTTGTTTCGAAGTTAAAATCAAACCCCTCGGCTTGGAGATATATCTCGGACAAAGAGGGTGGCCTTCGCTTCGGTTTTGAGACCAGGTCTCAACCGAAAGTGTTGGTCTTGAGTTTGATAGTTTTAATCGTGACATTGCTCGATTTGATGGAATTTGACATATAGTATGAATGAGCATTGTGTCGAATCCAAAGAAATTGTTTTTTCGGTTTTAATGCTCTCGACTTTAAGATTAAAAGTCTCGACCAAAGATTGTATGGCTCGGGTGCTCACTGCTTGGTCTTGGTGATCCCGACCAATATTACTTTCATTTTCGATAACTTATCGTAAAAGAACTTTTAAGACCTTTCGTTTGCTAATCAAAAGCTCAAATTCTTATCAACCAAACGAAGCTTTTAAGCATAACCTTTCACAACGAAAAAGTTAAAAGCTTTTAAAAACTCTCAAAATCAAACACTCCCTTTAAAAGTAGCTTGAGCTTTTAAACAAACAAAATTATCTTTAATCCTTCTAATAATTGTAAAACTATAACTTTTAATTAATATTAATGTCAATTTATGTTACTTAATACTAAAAACTACATATATTGCTAGTTTTCTTGAAAACATTTATAAAAACAAAAGTGTCCAACTCTTTCAAAAAGACTGCAGCTTTCAAAAGCTTCAGTTACTTAAAACTTCAACACGAAATTACATGTTTATAGAAAATCATTATTCATTTCACAATATCATAAATATCATTAAGATTTGATAAAAAAAAAATTGTCTTTTGAGCCTGTCGAATCCTTTCCAACCCAACAAAACTAGGGCAACTCCAAAACTCATTAGGCGGTTTATTTCAAGGTAGGGGTGAAAATTTGAGTTTATTCAAGCAAACGGATCAAACGTGTTGATGACCAAAAATGATAAAATTTACATAATTTTAAAAAATATTTCAAATAACAATTTTTTTAATACGTCGTTTTATCATTTAAAAAAAATCATATTCTATCTTAGCTCGTTGGATCAAGATTGTCACCCCTATTTCAAGGCATGGTTATGGCCTTATGGTCTACCTTTCTCATGATTTCCAATTGTTTATTTTAGATATTGAGAAATTATGATCATTTGATCATTCATATATTTTTCATTAAAAAAATCACATTATTATTTCATACAAATCCAAAGGCTATAATTTAATTAAATTTTAACAAGAAATTATGTATTACATATAATCCTTGATTATAAAGATAATAAAAAGGTTAATTGCATAATGCACTTTATTAAAATTTATTTCAGATAATAAAATATGTTCACATCTAAATAATATACTATTCTTATAAATACACATAATTTATTAATTTTTATATAAGGCTTAAAGAAAGAAGCAAACAATTAAAAGAGCTCAACTTCTCACAATTTTCAAGGTGATCGACTAAAGCTTGATGATGATGTTTCTGGAGAACAAAAGCGTTTTTAGGGTGTGCAAAGGCCCGCACAATACCACTTAATTTTACAAGGTCTCACAAGCATGATAAAAGCCAAATTCAGTCTAGTAAAAATTTTCTGCATTTAATGCACACACATTATGCATCGTTCAATTAGAATGGAATTCATGTCAAATTCTATTTGATTCGTATTAAAATATTAATTTTAATTTCTCATTATTTTTTTGTCAATTACGACCTCCAATTTTACCTGTTAAAATTTGAGCTTCAAAATAACCAATTTACTGTTTGTAATATTTAAAGGTATATGTTGTAACCACAAACAAGTGGCTCCAAAATACATGAGACGACCCTGGAGAATAAGCATCCGTAGAAATCCAAGATCCATTTGAAAGTAGTTACTCGGTACACAGAGTTGTTTAATTGTTACATAGAGAAACCATTCAGACCACATATAGAAACCGATAGAAAATTTGCAGTTTTTATAAAAATATAACTCATTTCAAGCTCTAAAGGCAATGCTTAAAAAAATCTAGAACAAAACATGGCTGGTCTAAATTATAGATGACAAACTTGAAACAAATCAACGGTTCTAGTGTTTCCAAATGTAGCGAAAACAAAAATAAACACAGCCAGACAATCTTTTAACTTAGTATCCACCCTTAAGATCGTTAACAACATCGTAAGGAATGGGAGTAACAGTCTCTAGAGTAGTACCTTCGACCATAAACCCTGGTTTCGGTCCAAGTGGTTGCCTCTTGGTACTGATGACCTCACCCTTGGCCTTGGCTTCGGCCTTTAGTTGATCGTTCTTCTTTATCCGCTGCTTGAACTCTTCGTTGCATCTGGATGGCATGACGTGCTCAATACGGACATGGATCCTTTTCTTGATAATTCTATTGCCGACCTGCATTAAAAAAAATAGCATATTTAAGCACAAAGGTAGCAATCTCAACTCAAACGGTCAAATGGGCCAAAGGAACAAAATGACTCGTGGTAAATAGTTAAAGCTTGAACGTAAATTTTTTTCAAAATGAAATTCTAGAAAATAAAGTATTAAACAAAATTCAAAATTTTGTAAATTTTTTTTTCTTTTATGTTCGACCCGTTTGCTTATATTGGGTAAGAATTGCTACCCATTAAAAATGGGTCAAAACAAAGGTATGGCTTTCATTAAAAAGAAATAATATCAATCAACTTTCAACTACAAAGTATAATGAAAATAAACAATTTAGAAGATGTGCTCAGCAAAAACTAGTTGATTGAAAATTTGTGAATTGTGATCTCATAAGCTGTGTTTGTATCATTTCCAAAGCTCAGAAAGAATGGCAGAAAAAAGAAGATTTAAATGGTGCAAAACGCAAAACACAAAAGGCTAATTATTGATTTTTAACTTCCTAAAAGCAATTAAATATATTACAGCATTCACAAGAATCTATCCCCGAAGAAATAACTATGTTTGATCCCAATTTTATCCCATTCCTTAACTTCAAAACAATCAATGGCAAAAATAGTTTAAGAATTTATCAAGAAAAAAAAATCAAAAAAACCACTTTCTGCATCTTCTGTTTCACATTGCAAGCTACATTGCATACTAACCAGTATTAAACTTCAAACCCAATGTTCAAAACATAGCTAGGTGTTTGGACACACTTGCTATCAGCTTGAGGCTAATTGATTGATGAAAACAAAATAGGAATCAAGAACATCATACAAGATTAATGCCACTGTTAACTTATGACAAGTTAATTCAAAATCACTTACAAATTAACATGTTGTAATTAAAACCCAAAGCTGATTTATATACTAAGGACCAAGAATCAGTTTAAACCACTATGCTGTTAAAGCATTATCAGGACCAAAATCCTATATATCATCTATAAATCTTGTTTACTTCATACATGAACATACCTGAATCAATACAAATTAAACACAGAATGAACAAAACACAAATTCTTAATCCTATCGTTCTCTACAATCTAAATTACGAAATGCCTTACAAGTCGCTATAACTATTCATGGATTTTCACACAAATGAAGCGCCAAATGGACAAAATGACATCTGTTCTGTAACTTTTCACAAAATTTAAACACCAAATGAAAAAATCACCAGCTGTTAATCCACTCAACTTTATACAGGACTAAATGTTGTCCAAGTTTGTATAACAAAATTCATTACTTTCAGTAAGATTAAACACTCCAATCGCTTTGTAAGTTGTTAAAACTAGTTCAAACATTGATCTAGAGAGTGAAAAATGGACCTGCTTGTTCATTTCGACTCCGATGGCGCGCTTGGTAACGTTCCAAACCTGTCCGGTACGGCCATGGTAGAACTTATGAGGCATACCTTTGTGAACGGCGCCGTTCACCTTGATATCAACATAATCTCCGACGTGATAAGTTCTGAGATAGGTTGATAGATGAATTGTACCCTTCTTCCTGAATCCTCTTGCAAACAAATCTCTAGTCCTCGACCTCAATCCATGTCCGGCCGGCATCTTTCCCTTCCACTCTCGATCGGAAAACTTCGATCGATCCGGCTGATGGGTGTTTAGGCAAAGACTTGGAAACCCTAGATTTATCGGCTTTTAAAAGGGGGCTGGAATTTTATTAGGGTTTCTTAGTATTGGGCTTTGTGGGCTGAAAGCCTGTTTATATGAGCCTGGTAATCACGTAATCGGGTTGGATAATTCGGGTCTCACGAATAATGTTCATATTATGCGGCTTCAGAGATAACTTTACAGGGGTTGATTTTTTCATAATTTTATAGAATTCCGTATAATACTATAAAAGTCATCGAACTAGTATAGAAAATATAAAAGAGTAAAAGACATTTTTCGTCCTTGTGGTCTGACTGTATACCTAGATTCAGTCCCTCAATCTTAATAAGATCAAATTTCATCACTAAAAAGTATATAGTGTTAAATCTGAACTCATGAATATTTATAAAATAAAATAAAAGTAACTAGGTTAAAGAAATGTGTATAACTCTAAATGATTTTATAATTGTCCTTGTTACTTTTATTTTATTTTATTTTATTTTATTTTATTTTATAAATATTCATGAGTTCAGATTTAACACTATATTTTGTCCACATTTAGTTACTCGTCCGTTAAACTTAACGACACAACCGTTAAATTTGTAATAATGACATTTTTAGCATTTTCACTGTGACGCTTTTAGTCCCTATGGTTTTATTATTTACCCATTTATAGTCCAACATTTATTTTATTTTATCTTTATAATTATCTTATTTATAGATATACTTAATTCATTATAACCACACTTATTTTTTTTATAAATATACTTATGTTTTAATATTTTATTTACATTTACTATTGTTCGTATTTTATTTAAAAAATTAACTTTTATGTTAATTAAAATTTTATATTTTCTTTACTAATTTATTTAAAGTTAATCTTCCTGATTAATTTTAATATTTATAATATTATTGTTGACATTTATATATATAATTTTTATTAGTTGTGTTTATGTAAAGATAATATTGTCGATATTTTTCCTTTCCAATGTCACTATTTCTTCAGATATCTTCCAACCTAATCAATCATCGACACAGAAATTATATACATATGTGAATGTGTCTTGGATATATATGTATATATATATAGTTGGGATCACATAAGAACCATTCAATTCCGTGAGAACCCTCCAAATTGCACAAATTTATACATCAAATGCACAAATTTAAAAATTAAATTTATAACTTAAAATCATTATTGGTTTTCAGTATTAATAAATATCATAATCTAACATTAAAATTAGCTTTAAAATTTAAATTCATCAAGTTTTACACTAAATGCACAAATTTAAACATTAAATGCATAATTTTTGTCAAATGCATGAATTTGTCCATAAATTGGACAAATTTATCATGATATGCGTAATTTTTATATCAAATGCATAAATTTATCAAATGTATAAATTTTGACATTAAATGCATAAGTTTATATTATAAATGCACAAATTTTAGAGAGCTTCTCATGTTCTCACGGTAATGAGAGTTCTTACCGGAACCCAACTATATATATATATATATGTATGTATATATATATATATATATATATATATATATATATATATATATATATATATATATATATATATATATATATATATATATATATATATATATATATAGATTCAGGTTCAAATAAGTACCTCTCGAAATCAAGTGCACCCGAAGGTACTGACCTTAAAAAAAATTTTAAATTTTTTTTTTCACATAACCATGTTTAATTTAATGTTATACACATGATATATAAATTTCACATACATTCACACTTTTGGTGTCCTTAAAAATTATGTGAATGCTCAATGCATATTTATGTGAATGGTCATCCATGTGAATGGTCATTTCACACTATGTGAATGGTGTGAATGACCATTCACATGATCTTTTTTTACCATTCACAAGATTTATGATGTTACTCCTTTTGAAAAAAAGTCTTATAATGTTGTGTTGTACATGTCTATTCAAAAAAAATATGTGTGAATGATCATTCACATTAGGGTACGCTCGATACGCTGGAATCTCATAGGTACGCTGATGAACCTGATTCTATATATATATATATATATATATATATATATATATATAATATGTGTGTGTGTGTGTGTGTGAATTCTAAAAGTGAGTATAGTTTGAATTTTATATCTGAATATATTGTTTCGGTTTCACATATGTATATAATTTATGTGTCGATTATTAATTAGGTTGGAAGATACTTAAAGAAATAGTGACACTGGAGAGAATATATCGACGATATTATACTTACATAAAAACAACTAACATACATTACATATATAAATGTCAACAATAATATTATTAAATTAAAATTAATAAGGAATATCAACTTTAAATAAATTAGTAAAGAAAATATATTTTAATTAAAATAAAAGTTAAATATTAAATAAATTACGAACAATAGTAATGTAAATAAAAAATTTTAAAACATAAGTATATATATAAATAAAATAAGTGTGTTTATAATGAATTAAGTACATCTATAAATAATATAATTATAAAAATAAAATAAAATAAAATAAGTGTTGGACTATAAATGGGTACATAATAAAATCATAGGGACTAAAAGCGTCACAGTGAAAAGGGTAAAATTGTTATTCTTATAAATTTAACGGTTGTGTCGTTAAGTTTAACGGACGAGGGACTAAAAGTGGACAAAATTAGCAAAATAGAGTTGAAATTTGGTCTTATTAAGGTTGAGGGACTGAATCTGGGTAAACAATCAAACCACAAGGACGAAAATATCCTTTACTCTTATTTTTAAGAAACAAATGTGTTATTTGTTATGAGTTGAATTTGTACATTTTCATTGTACTTTTTGTAATATCATTAGTTCGAATTTTCAATTGTAATTGACGACTTTTACTCCTAAATATTGTAATTTGATATCCGTTTAATTTAAAGTTTGAATCTTGGTCTAATTTTTGACTCATAAAAGTCAAAAGGTCCATATATAACGCTTTAACGGCTAATGTGCATTATGCAATCCTGCATTGCGAATGCAAAAACATTCGTTGACTATCTGTGTTAGGGTTTATTTTTTTTACCGGATTCTCAAAACCGAATCGGGACTGATACCGTACCGGTACCGAAATTGTATAATTGGTTCGGTACTCGATACTATTATTATGTCTTAAAAAAATTCTGTACAATCCGGTTCGTGTTACATCCGGCATTAAACCAGTTTAGCAACTATGACCTAAGAAGTATTTACTAGTCACTTATAACCTAATCAGTGGTCATTACAATTAATCAAAATGATTAACAATGTTCATAAGGAAATTCAACTCAATTAGAATCAATTTCATCGGTGCGATGAATCGGCAAATCAAATAATCCGATCGATTTGCGATATAAAGGATTAATTCAACTAAGTACATAATTAAATTATGATTAGTGACACTAATCATACACTAATACACTTACTTAACATTAATTATGCAAGACTAAAAGAATTCATTAAAACAATGTATCCAAAATTATTTATGAAATTACAAAAAAAGAGAAATACAAGAATACATTTCTAAATATTTTTATACAAAAAAAACATGGAAATACAAGTAGGTGGCCGGTCCATAGGGTGGTACTACATAGGATTTGATTTCAATTTTTTATTCCAAAACTCCATAAGCCATCAAAATCAAATCTTCATTCACCGTCCTCTTTCATTTCATAAAAATCTCACACTCAAACTCCACCATCTTTTCAAGATTTTTTCATCCTCTATAAATAGAGAGTTCCTTCTCATTCATTTCCACGCATTCAAAAGCCAAAAAGTCTCTCTTTCTCCCTTGTAAAAACCGGCCACAAGGCCCTCACAAAGCCAAAAACTTTCAATTTTTGGTGTTCTTGAAATATTCAAATTGTTTTTGGTGAAACTTTTAAAGATCCAACCTTATACTGATTTCCATTCTTCTAACACGTCAAAGTAAGTAAATACTAACTCTTAACATCTTGTATTTATGTTTATATAAGTCTTGCATTATATATATATATATATATATATATATATATATATATATATATATATATATATGTATATATATAATCACCAACAACAACAAGTTTCATAAAAACTCAAGTTTATAAATCACTAGTTTTGTTTTTAAGTTGTTTTCTTCATATGTGTTTATAAAAATATAAACATATCATGTAAGTGTAAATATTATGAAAACAAGTTATATAAATGTGTTTTATAATTTTTATACAAGTGGTTTTTGAATAAACAACAAGAATCACAAGTTATTTCAAGTTTATGAAATACAGAATTTCGGCAGAAATGTTGCATCAACTTTGAAAAATCATAACTAATTCATAATTTAACAAAATGCATTGATTCTTGTCTCAAAAGTTAGATCTATGTCTTACCTAAAAATCTGAAAGTTTTCATAATTTATTATGGAGTTTATAACCCCCAGATATTATTTGGGAAACCAAAAGTTTGACAGCTCAGATTTTGCCAACATAGAGTTTTTAACGAGTTTTTTTCCCTAACCTAAACACCTCGAGAAATGGTTGTTCTTGACTTTAAAAATTCTTTGTATATAGTAGTTTAATATCTAAGAAAACCAAAGCCTAAATCATTTTGGAGCTTGGTTAAAAACAGCCTCAAAGTAGGCCGAAAAACATTCAAAAAGCTGGAAAAATTATATATATATATATATATATATATATATATATATATATATATATATATATATATATATATATAGTCAGGTTCTATGGGGCACCATATGCATCGGGAACAAAAAAAAAAAAGAACCAATCACAACCCTTGGATTAAATGATCATTGGTGCATCCGCGATGCACATAATTGTTATGCATAGGGGTATTTTGGTAAAAATAATATATCTAATCAAATAAAATTTAATTTTACATTAATAGAATATTTAATCAAATAACCAAACAATAAATGCTAAATTAAATTCATTGATACACTTCCAAAATTACAAAATCTAAACAAATTCAAAAAGATGATTTGATGTGGATGCATCTAATGTTAATCTTTCAATTCAAGATGCATCTCGGATGATTTCATCCTAATCTTCGGCCATATTCATCATCTTCTCCGTCCCACCTTCATGCATCTTCATCCAATTTATCGGATTCAACTTCAAATATGATGCATTTTCATCAAACTCATCGGATTCATTTTCAGAACACGATGCATTTCAGATTCAACATCAAGCATCTTCATCGGATTTATCATCAAACATTATGCATCTTCATCGAATTCATTTTCAAACACGATTCATCTTCATAAACAC